>JASEVX010000003.1:9330275-9440275 GCA_031761405.1 Serripes groenlandicus
TGAGTAGCTGAACTGGCCGCCGTTATATAACTGAGAAATTGTTAAAAACTGCGTTAAACCCCAATCAATCAATCAAATTCATCTGTATCATCTGAACACCTGATGCAAGTGTTTACGTGACCCAGTTATTTCTACCTTGTTTTGAAGAGTACATGTATTTTTAACAGGAACAGCTAGCGATCTTAATTTGTTAGTTATTTATTTTGACATTTCAAGAAAGACAAATACTAGGGATGTCAGCGATTAATCAGTTTCCCTGTTAACCGTATGTTATTCTATTAATCGGTTAGTAATTCAAGTAACCGAGTACTCGGAAAAATAGATAAAATATATACATGGTTGTATTCCACCTTTTGTTCTTTTCAATTTGTCACACGTATCTGACCCTTCAACATATTATAAATCGTATCACGGTCACTTCGTTAAAAAAAAATACTAAAAAAAATAAAAATGTTGACACGAATGTAAACAGTCCGACAACAACGCTCTAGTCTGATTTATACATGACCAGAAAATGCGAGTTAAAATAAAAAAAAACCTGGAAGCAAGTGAATATTTATTGTCTATGAATTTATACGGTTAACCGAGTAACCGGTTACAAAATTATACTAGTAACCGGTTAGTAATATCGGTAACCGTTGCCATCCCTAACAAATACATACACCTATTGAAATGTAACAAATCATTCTCATTTGTCTTTGTCCGCACCGTCTGAACAGGCCCTAAATTGTTGGGTGCTCAACTCAACATTTTTATATTGATATTCCTAGAATTGGCTATGGCCTCTTCCAAATGCGATGCTGAGAAAATGCATTGAAAGGGTTTATTATGTAAACTTTCAGATATTTTGCTGACCATCTAGACTCTAGGACCATGGCATCTGTAGAAACATATGACAGATTTGAAAATGTCACAGGTGAGAAACTTTATTTTGACTTTTTGTTTGACAATTCTGACTCTTAGTCTAAATGTCCCACAAGTGCAGTCATAGATAAAGCCACAGGTCATCATAAAGTAATATTTCCTGTTCATTCTTTTTTCGAAGTCACAGAGATGTATATATATGGTTTCCACTTATGTCTAATGACAGTTTCTTATAATTTATTTCTTCTCAATTGTTTTACTTTTGGTACAAAAACTCTTCGTATATTTTGTAAAATTGAAAATCTAATTTTGATACAGAGTTTAACTTTTAAAAGACATTGTAAGAATTGAGAAACTTCTTGCATTGAGTAACTCAGAGGTCCAAATAAGGATGCGTATACAGCTCTTTTCCCCACAATATCTCTCTTATCATCCAACCAAACCCTCATTGAGACCATTCTTTTGAGTACCCACATCATAGGGTTATAAGGTCAAATAAGGATTTGAGAACATGCAAAACAGCCGTTATCTAGAGCTCTGGTAACTCTACTGTTCCCACAATGTATTAAAAGGCATATATAATTAACTTGATAAGTGATTGTTTTAAGTGTATGTTTAAAACACCCAATGGCCATGCATACTCAATTTTTACCAACTTTTAACATTGTCACAGAGACCATTATCCCTTTCACACATAAATTAACTCTGCAGCAGAAAACATTCTACGCAAAACAATGAAAAATCTCTATAATTGAAAGTATACAATTATTGAATAAATTGAAAACATTGTGGCCAGAGGAGAAATTGCTTGTCATAGGCAATTTCTACTTTTGTCACTATGATTTCAAATGTTGTCTCCTGCAGATGCACGAAATACATTTATCGATGACAATATTCAGAATGATCCTGTGTACAAATATGCCACTATCCTCACTAAGTTCACTTATTTCAGGAGACAAGGAGTTCCTGATGGATGAGGGAGAAACCAAAGAGACCGTCGTCCCAAATAGTGAAAGTGAGAGTTCAGGCATCCCATCGAAGAATTTCCCAAATCTTAAAAAACCCAAAAAGGTGTTGGAGGCAGGAAAAGCTGTGTACGTATACTACCAGAGTTCTAGATAAGGAGTTTTTCATGCTCTAAAATCCTTATTTGACCTTAAAAACCTATGTTGTGGCCCTTGTGGGTACTCAAAAGAATCATCTGAGTCAGACAAATTTTTTTTGAGTACCCACAACATAGGTTTTTTAAAAATGAGTGTTAACCCTTTCCCTCATACAACAATTCTGAAGCAGACGACTTTGAACGTATTTTGTCAAAACATAGAAAATCTCCATAATTGAATGGATTACCTATGACGAAAAGTGGAAAACATTGTGGCAAAAGGAGAAATTGCACGTTTTGTGCAATTTCTTCTTTTGTCACTATGTTTTCAAAAAGCCGTCTGATGCAGAGGCGTCAGAAAGCGTCTATATGAGGTAAAGGGTTAACAGAGATATCAATGGAAGAATGACATATTTTCTCCTCCTTATCTAATCCTCTGTAATACTGGTTGCCATAAGCCGTTAATCTCAAACCCTATGTTGTGGAGGATGCTAATTTATAAGAATCATCTACCTAAGATCATCTCCTAAACCACTGGCACAATTTCATAATAAATCCACTCATATTCTTTCAATGACTCTTAATCTAAATTGTTCCCATTTGTACACAAGATGGCAGCTAGAATTGAAATTACAACAGTATCTTTAATACTCAAATTTATGCAAGATCTCAAGTGAGCGATACAGGACCATCCTTCTTGTTTAATTTCAGGTTGGAAGATCAGAGTAGAGGATTGAAAATCATCATAGTCTGCTCATTTGTGTTCTCTGTCATTATAACCATAGCCCTGATACTCTCCATATACCTTGGAACCCCCCAGGTAATATATTTACCCTTTCCCATACCCCATTGTCACCTTTTCAAAACATAATGAGCAATTTCTCATTTTGCCACAATATATATAACTCTCTTCGATAGTTATATATTTAGGAAATAGATCTCATTTTGAGTGATATACCGGCTCGTATATCACGATTGGGAGTTCAGGTGTGTAGTAATTAATCACGAAGGCCGAATGGCCTGAGTGATTAATTTATACACACCTGAACGACAAATCGTGATATAAGAGCCGGTATATCACTCAAAATGAGATCTATTTCAATTCTAGCACTTTTTTATAACTTGAAGGGATACAAATTAAGGGTGAACTATGTTTTGACATGACGTTGTTTTCCTTGATAAAAATCACGTGTAGGCTATTCCATCTTTACTCCCTATTGTATTTGTTTTGGTAATATTCGATTTTTTTCAACTAACAAAACATTTTGAAATTAGTTATATTAACAGTCTATGAACATTTTATTTGTATTATAACTTTTTCAATTGTTCTTAAACTCATCATGGGCAATTTGTTACTGTCTCATTCTAACACAACGTTTTCGACCGCGCCAAAAATGTTGGTAAAACACGTGAATGACGTCATTTAAAACAATAACGTCAACGTTACAATTCAAATTTCCAAACGGCATTTACAATAGAAACTCGTGACTTCATTCAAAAAATGTCAAGCCAAACGTAGTAACGCATGCGCACTAAGAAACGTTGTATGAAAAATACGCGGGAGGGAATTTCAACAGCCATAAATAGTTCCGGAAATTTAGAGTGATATACTGCATTTAGATCACGCTCAAATCCTTCTTTGTGTATAGAAGAGAAATTGTCAATAGTGTTAGAATCATTTATAAATTTTATAGAGATTTTCCAATTATTTGTTTTTGTTCATATGTTATCAAAGTTGTCTGCTGCAGAATTGTTTGAAGTATGTGGGAAAGCATTAAAGTTTTAACAATGGTTAAATGGGCCAAATTTCACACAATCTGATGTTTTAAAGTTTTGAAATGAATTACGATACTGATAAAAATTTCAATTTTTATTGCGTTCTAGCATTATACCTGTTTAATAGTGTTTATACTGTTCTTCACAAGCGTCCAGGATGCTTTTATCATTAAAAGATGAACAGGGAAGATATCAATCAGACTAGAGTCACAGAATCCCATAGATCTGTTTCATGACTGTGATGTAGTCTGAACCATCAGCATTATTATCTTCAATTGCTGTGCCCCAGTAGCTTAGTCCGTAGTGACATGGGCTGTCAATTTAGGGGTTGTGAGTTCGAACCCCAGCCTGGCCAACAGTCTTTCCGACATTTTACAAAAGTCGCTGTGACAGCCATCATTCGTCTTCCACCAATGGGCTAACAGTCTATGAGTAAAAGCATCCAGTTGCTTGGAAAGTATGTTGTGTGGAGTACTGGCATGAGAAAGCCAGGAAACACATTGGTATCACCGTATGTGAACTGACCGTCGTAATATGACTGAAAGATTGTTGAAAACAGTGTTAATCCCCAATCAATCAATGAAATTTATGTTCAATTATAGCAATTTATGGTGATTATCAAATATCTTTTTACGTTTCCAACATACACCAAATTTGAAGCAGAATACTTTGAAAGCACATAGGCAAAAATTTGAAAACTTTCTATAGGAGAAAGTTTTATTATTGAATAGAGTTGAATACACCGGCAAAATGAAAAATTGCTCATCATGCTAGCATTACGACTCTCTTATTGGGGTTAAGATAAATGGACCAGTAGTATTGGTAAGTTAACCAGGAAATGTAGTGATATAATTGAATATTAGTTGAACATTGCATTTAAATACCAAGCACACAAGCAAAGCACTAGAGGGCAGTTTATAATTTGTGACAAGTTACACAAACAATTACCCTCAGAACTTTTCAACCAGTCATTTGAAATTTTGAGTATGTTCTTACCTGATTTCCATCAGGCTCAACCCTTTGACTGCTTGAACTGATTTTGTGAAACCTGCACGACCAATATAGATTACAGACCATTTCTATCTTGATGTTCCTAAAATATGAACTCTCCGTCGGCATCCGGTTAAAGTTTTAGGGCAAGTTGGCATTTTCATTCATAAGTATTAGTGCTAGGGCTTTCATATTTGGAATATAGTTACATCTTATACCTTTCTTCACATTGAATGCTGAAGATGCTGAGTGTGACCTTCTTTTTGGGTTAAAAAACATGGTTAAAGTTTTAGGGCAAGTTGGAATTTTTATTTTCTCAATAAGTACTTGTGCTAGGGCTTTCATATTTGGAATGTAATTACATCTAATACCTTTCTTCATATTGTATGCTGAAGATGCTGAGTGTGACCTTTTTTGGGGGGGTAAAAGACATGATTTTGGGTGGTTAAAGTTTCAGGAAAAGTTGGCATTTTCATTTTTTTTCTTTTTTTTCTCAATAAGTACTTGTGTTAGGCCCCTCATATTTGGAATATAATTACTTATAATACCCTTTATCACATTGTATGTTGAAGATGCTGAGTGTGACTTTTTGGGGTAAAAAACATGATTTTTGTTTTGTTTTAAGAATTTGAGATAAATTCATAATTTTTGGTTACATAACTTTCTAATTGTGATCAATCATTTATCAAATATAATTCTTCAATATTTCAAACAGGTTTTGGTGTCAAACATTTGAAAAACTTTTTTTAAGGTTTTGCTATTTTTGCGTTAAGCAACGGTAAAGTTTCGTTTTAAGCTCGACTATTCAAAGAAAAATGAGGACTTTACTACTTTACTAGGTTGGTGCCAATGCAGCAGTTGCAGCAGATGTAAAGGAGTGTTCTGATGTAGGTCTTGGAATGATAGAGAAAGGAGGTAATGCTGTAGACGCTGCAGTTGCCGCTATGTTCTGTGTTGGGGTTGTGAATGCCGAGAGTTCTGGACTTGGAGGGTGAGTATCATAGTCTTCTAGTACTTGTTGAATTGTGTATAAAATATTCTAAAGCCCTTAGTTGATTATGAAGCCCTATGTTATGGTGGTAGTATCTTTTATCTTTTAACCTTTTCCCCACATGTAGACGGTTTTTGACGCCTCTGCAGCCTGCGACTTTTGAAAACATTGTGGCAAAAGGAGAAATTGCTCATAATGAGCAATTTCCACTTTTGCCACAATGTTTTCAACTCTATTCAATACTTATACTTATGCTTTATTTCATAGAGATTTTCTGTATCTTATCCTATATCTTTTCAAAGTGGTCTGCTGCAGATTTGTTGTATGTGGATAAGGGTTAAGTAACAACAACATATAGTTTGGGTGGTAAACAAGAAAGATATCACTATCCACTGTAAGAGGTTTTCAGTGATTCATAACAAACCTAAGAATTACAATGGCATAAAAGATATAATAATTCTTGCTTTATCTTCTTCAAAAGATATATCTCATCTGGCAATGCTACTAATGGTAGTCTTTTCCTATTATAGACAACTTTTGATGCCTCTCCAGCAGAGAAGATTTTAAAAAGGTTGAAAAAGGAGAAATTGCTCAAAGGGAGTGTGTTGACCCTTTCCCTCATACAACAATTCTGCAGCAGACGACTTTGAACATATGTTGTCAAAAAATAGAAAATCTCTATAGTTGAATGGATAACCTACGACTAAAAGTGGAAAACATTGTGGCAAAAGGAGAAATTGCTCGTTTTGAGCAATTTCTTCTTTTGTCACCATGTTTTCAAAAAGTCGTCTGCTGCAGAGTCGTCAGAAAGCGTCTATATGAGGGAAAGGGTTAACTACAATGTTGTAGTGTATTGAAATAACACTTCCTATTTCTAGGATTGAAAAAAGAAATTACCGAGATCTTTTCAAAGCAGACCACACTATCAAGATGTCTGTTAATAATGTTGCCTCTGATAATGATAACATTAATTTTGATTGCTTCACTTTGAAAAACGTGCAAATGATACTTCACAATTGTCTTATTAAAGCATGGTTGCTGTTTGATAAACATAAATAAGCACATGTACATGTATATATGTAAATAAATCTAATTGACAGTAACACTTTCAATGAGTCAAACAAATAAATACTTATTCATACATATAGCTCTAGATAACAGATGTTATTTCATGTTCCAAATTTCTAATTTGATAACTATAACCTATGTCATGGGTACTTGAAAGACAAAATTTCTCATTTGATATCTAAAACCTATGTTGTGGGTACTCAAAAGACAAAATTTCTAATTTGATATCGAAAACCTATGTTGTGGGTACTCAAAAGACAGAATTTCTAATTTGATATCTATAACCTTTGTTGTGTGTACTCAAAAACCAAATTCCTAATTTGATATCAAAAACCTATGTCTTGGGTACTCAAAAGACAAAATTTCTCATTTGATATTGAAAACCTATGCTGTGGGTACTCTTAAGACAACATTTCTAATTTGATAGCTGTAACCTATGTTGTGGGTACTAAAAAGAAACGTCTCATTGCGACGTCAGACTTGTTTCTAATCACCTGAGTGATGTTATCAATCCAGATGTTTTATTCTAAACCTGTAGTTCCCAAATTAGTTCAATTGATGGTGGAAATAAATGTATTTATCTTAGTTGAAGTAGAATTGATTAATACTTTTATCACATGCATATAGTTTTCGACACATGAGCAGCAGACGACTTTTGAATACATTGTAGCAAAAGGAAAATTGCACAATATGAGCAATTTCTAGTTTTACCACACTCTTTTTAGTTCTCTCCTTTAATCATACTTCAATTTAATGAGATTTTCTATACGATGTTTAGATATCTTCAAAAAAAATCAGCTGCTGATTTGTTGTATGTTGGTAAGAACTAGATTAACCCTTTCCCTCATATGACAATTCTGCAGCAGACGACTTTGAACATGTTTTGTCAAAAAGTAGAAAATCTCTTTAATTGAATGGATAACCTACGACAAAAAGTAGAAAACATTGCGGCAAAAGGAGAAATTGCACGTTTTGTGCAATTTCTTCTTTTGACGCTATGTTTTCAAAAAGCCCTCTGCTGCAGAGGCGTCAGAAAGCGTCTATATGAGGGAAAGGGTTAACTCTGTATATTATAACAGCGGGGGATTCATGCTGATTCATGATCACAAGGTGGAAACATCAGAGGTGATTGACTTCAGAGAGACTGCCCCCTCACGGACTACTCTAGATATGTATGAGAATAATGTGGACAGGATGAAATCGGTATGTAGTTTTTTATTATGCCCCATTTTCAAAGTTTGTGAGCTGTGTTGCTTTGTCTTTGTGTATATGTGTGTTCCTCACACTTGTTTGAAACATGATGTTATGGAGTGTATTTCTAGGGAATTTTAGCCTGAAAAATATAGCAGACCGGAATTTTTTTGTTAACCCTTTACCTCATACGACAATTCTGCAGCAGACGACTTTGAACATATTTTGTCAAAAGATAGTCTTTTCCTATTATAGACAACTGTTGACACCTCTCCAGCAGAGAAGATTTTAAAAAGGTTGTTGAAAAAGGAAAAATTGCTCAAAGGGAGTGTGTTAAACCTTTCCCTCATACAACAATTCTGCAGCAGACGACTTTGAACATATATTGTCAAAAAATAGAAAATCTCTATAACTGAATGGATTTTATTCTTTCCTTATTTTTGGTTTCATTTTGACGCTTTAACAGGAGGCAACTTTTGAAAAAAGTGTGACAAAATGAGAAATTGCCAAAGGGAAAATTGCTCATAATAAGCAATATTTCCTCTTGCCACATTGTTTTCCCCTCTTTTCAATAATTATTCTTTCATTTAGATAGATTTTCCATATTGTTTGCATATATCATATGAAAGATTCCTGCTGTGGATATGTTGTATGAAGGAAAGGGTCAACAAAGTGTGATACATGTAATGTATTTATGGTTAAGCAAACCATTAGGGGCTCAGTATTTTACAAATACTTTTCAAGTTATCAATCATGCAAATTCACATAAAATACTAACTTTCAAAGTAACCCAGGTTTCTGAATTAACCCTTTCCCTCATATAGACGCTTTCTGACGCCTCTGCAGCAGACGGCTTTTTGAAAACATAGTGACAAAAGAAGAAATTGCACAAAAAGTGCAATTTCTCCTTTTGCCACAATGTTTCCCGCTTTTTGTCATAGGTTATCCATTCAATTATGGAGATTTTCCATGTTTTGACAAAATACGTTCAAAGTCGTCTGCTGCAGAATTGTCGTATGAGGGAAAGGGTTAAGAAAGATTGTATACATTCATCACATGATTGATATACTCTAGTAAAATGGTGTAATGTTTGGTTTGTGAAAAGCAAAGAGCCTAATCAGGAGGACGCTGATTAAATTATTTACTGGTTACAAAGTCCTATATGTCTGGTTTCACAACCTGCAGATGCATCAAGAGCATCCAAATATGAGCCGTCGCTAGAGAAAACCAACATTATGGTATCTGCATAATGTATTGACCCAGATCAGCCTCCGCAATCCGCGCAGGCTAATCCAGGCCGACACATTCCGTCTTACAGGGATAGATGTACATTGGTAGATTTCATCCTAGAAAGCAGCCGTAAATATCAATTCCAATGATAAACTGTTCAATAACCTTGATACTAAACCAAATTGAAACATTCTGAAATAAAACAATGTAACATAATTAAAAATAAGGCTTAACCACAGAGACAAGAGAAAATTGCTCACATAACTTTGTAAGACACTTGGTTAAGAGAAAGTCAAAAGATTTTTATGATGGAAAAAATATAATTTTGAATAATATTTTTTTTCAGGGAACACAGTCAATTGGTGTACCAGGTGAACTAAAAGGGATGGAAACTGCCCACAAAAAATACGGAAAGTAGGTGTTCATAGAATAAAACACTTTATCAATATTCCCTGTTTTCAAAATGTTTTCAACTCTATTTGTAGAAGTTATCCATATTTTTACGGATATGTTTAAAAGTGTCTACTGTATATTTGTATGGGGGAAAGGGTTAATAAAAATCAAACTGTTTCTGTGTTAAAGACAGCTTTTCATCCCTGTGCAGCAGATAACCTTTACAAACTTTGTTGGAAAAGGCGAAATTGTTCAAATCAAATCATTTCTCCTTTTCCGACTAAATTTTCATATCAGTATCAGTTTTTGCTTTCAATTTCCTAAATATTTCACATAATTTCATGTAATTATTTATAATGTTTTCAAAAGTTGTGTGCTGCAGATGCATCAAAATGTGTATGTAGAAACAAATTACATGTTAGTCTTTTTTTCCTACTTCTACAGACTATCTTGGAAAACTGTGGTACAGCCTGCTGCAAACATGGCTAGAACTGGTTTCAAGATGACGTGGCATACAGGTACTAACAAAGCATTTTCATGTGATAATTTGAATACCGCCTAGTTTGTGTAGTGGTAAAGCATCCACAATATGTGCAGGAGCTTGCAGGTTTCATCCCAAGCCGGGTATTCCCTCCTTGATGTTCAGTTTTGGGGGTTAGCATTATAACTGACTTTCTGGTGTCAAGAAAATTGGACCAATGGTACTGGAAGTTTACCGAGGAAATGCCATGATATATCTGAACAAATGTTGAAAGTGGCATAAAACACCAAACAAATCAAAATACACTAATTGAGTTGAAAAGATCATTGAATTTGAGTAACTTTCAAACATTTTCTCCAGCATTATCCCTAAATCATTGTGGCAAACTATTCTCAAAAATATCTTTTGCTCTTTCTTTCATTACTGTTTAGAGATTTACAGTGTTTTTGGAAATGTGCTGCTTTACAAATATCATATTGAAATATTGGATTGTTTTGTCTTTCCTTGATAGCACTGCAGCTGAGAGAAAAGCAAAATTGTGTACACTTTAATATCTGTTCTCTTAGAAAGACAATTTCATTTTTGTATACACTTTTCAAGAATGATTTTGTTAAATTTGGAAAAGTCTTGAAAAAGTATGTCTTATAATTAGTTTACAATACTATTAATGTTGCTAAATATATCAAAAAATTATTTAAGTTAACCTTTTCCCACCTGTAGACACAACAAGCAATTTCTCCTTTTGCCACAATGTTTTCAACTTTTTTCCGTAATTATGCCTACAATTATAGAGATTTTCCTTATTTTTTAGTAGACATTTTCTAAGTCGTCTGCTGCAGATTTGCTGTATGTGGGAAAGGGTTAAAAAGTTCTGGTCCCATTAGTCTAGTCCTCAAGGCATCTGCTTCATAAAGGGAAGGGTAAAGGTTCTTATATGGCCAGTTGATAAGAAATAACCCTTTCCCTCATACGGCAAATCTGCAGCAGACGACTTTGAACATATTTTGTCAAATAATGGAAAATCTCTATAATTGAATGGATAACCTATGACTAAAAGTGGAAAACATTGTGACAAAAGGAGAAATTGCACGTTTTGTGCAATTTCTTCTTTTGTTACTATGTTTTCAAAAAGCTGTCTGCTGCAGAGGCGTCAGAAAGCGTCTATATGAGGGAAAGAGTTAAAAAATAATTATATTGAACACCAGTCCTGATTGCTTTGGAAAAATTATTGCTGAAAGAGAAATTACTCATAACACAATTTATCCTTTTGCCACAATGTTTTCAGTGATTAATTTTTCCACTATAGAGATTTTCAATATGTTTTCTTAGATGTATTCAAAGTTGTCTGCTGCTGATTTTGTTGTATGTTGGAAAGAGTAAACATGCTCCAGAGGGTCTGATTGGAAATGACAGGTTCGAACAATAGGGGTGAATAAACAATTCCTTAATTTTACTATTTCAGACTTTGTATTGAACCATCCAAAATTCAAGTTGAAAGAGTTTATGAATTCAAGATTGAAGACTTACTACACAACTGATGGTAAACTGAAGAGAGAGAATGACACTATTTATCGCCCTGATTTAGCCACGACCCTTGACAAAATTTCTGAACATGGGGCCGATATATTTTATTCCGGAGAAATTGGGGATGATATTGTGACAACAGTAAGATTTGAATACTTATCAGTAGATTTTAACCTTTTCCATGATGTAGACACAGATGCTTTCCCACATATCAACGCTTTCTGAAGCCTATGCCGCAGACGACTTTTTGAATATGATCAATTTCTCCTTCTGCCACAATATTTTTAACACTTTTCAATATTTTAACTTTCATTTATAGAGATTTTCCATGTTTTCCCCATTTTTAAGATTTTAAAGTCGACTTCTGCAGATTTGTTGTACGTGGGAAACTCCATTAGTCTGTGAGGATTATTGTTTTTCAAGGAAACCAATTCTCTGTAACAATCAACCAAACTTGGCTATGCATAGTCACATAGAGGATATTTCATGAGTGTTTATTTATTATCACTTTTTATAAACAAGTATACTAAGATGATATGCACAAATGAGATATTCTATTTATCACATAAAGTGATTCATGAGGCGTATTTCGAAAAAAATGAACATGAAATTTGCCAGTTTGGGCGCCAAAGTGACTAACGTAATATAACGTCAAACCGCTGATGTGACGTCAATTTCAGTTTGTTTTCCGCTAGTAGTGTCATAAGATATTTATGTCGACATTTTGCCTCATATTGATTATTGTTGTACAATTTGGGGTAACTGTAGTGACAAACTTTTAAACAATATATATAAATTTCAGAACTTTCCCTAGCATAAGAATAAATAAAATCATACAAATTTTAACTTGTTTGGGGCAACACTCATTAAGGACATATCTCTTTATGAAGATGAATAAATGGTTTCTTGGTTGCCTGCCTGTATGAGGTAATAAGACTCACTTGACCCAGCTCTTGTTGTTAGATACTGCAAATAAATGCCATCTATACACCTGCTTATTATGGTTTCTTAACCAAAGTTTTAACCCTTTCCCTGATATAAACGCTTTCGGACGCCTGTGCAGCAGACGGCTATTTGAAAACATAGTGACAAAAGAAGAAATTGCACAGAACGTGCAATTTCTTCTTTTGCAACAATGTTTTCCACTTTTAGTCATAGGTTATCCATTCAATTACGGAGATTTTCTATCTTTTGACAAAATACGTTCAAAGTCGTCTGCTGCAGAATTGTCGTCTGCTGCAGAATTGTCGTATGAGGGAAAGGGTTAAACATATTTTATAGCTCTTTCCAACATGCAGATGTACTATGATGCATCTGCAACAGACAAGTTTTGAAGACATTGTGGCAGAAGGAGAAACTCCTCATCATGAGCATTTCTCTTAGTGCCATTATGACTGCAACTCTATTCTATAATTACACTTTTATTGCCTGTAGGTTTTCAAAGCTGTTTTCTGCTGATTTATTGTATGTGGGTAAATGTTAAATTTATGTTTTCTTGTTACAGATTGCGAATGCTGATGTCCCAGGTGTGCTTAAAAAATCAGATTTGACAGATTATGAGGTAGTCAAACGAGATGTGGTCAGAGCAACGTATCATGGTATGTAACAGTGAAAATACTAAGTTGATAGGTTGATTGGAATGCCCGGAAAAGTACATACATAAAGTCTTCTTAATTTAACCTTTTCTCTCATGTAGACGTTTTCTGATGCCTTTGCAGCAGACACCTTTTTGAAAACATAGTGTCAAAAGAAGAAATTGCTCAAAACAAGCAATTTCTCCTTTTGCCACAATGTTTTCCACTTTTAGTCATAGGTTATCCATTCAATTATAGAGATTTTCTATTCTTTGACAAAATATGTTCAAAGTCATCTGCTACAGAATTGTCGTATGAGAGAAAGGATTAACTCTGTCCCGCATACAACCTTGCAAACATTTAGTCAATGATATGGAAGCTCTTAAAATGAAAGAAAACTTATTGAATAAAGTTGAGCAATTTCTCCTTTTACTATAATGTTTTCAAAAGTCATTTGCTGCAGAGGCTTCAGAAAGTGTATGCATGTGGGAAAGGGGTTATGCTGTAGAGATATTAAGAGTTAACTATATCAGGGAAAGGGTTGAAGGAGATGGAATGCAAGACAACATTATTCTTTTTCAGGTTACACAATAGAATCGGTTCCTGCACCAGGAAGTGGTCCTGTTTTGTTGTCAATTATGAACATGTTAGAGGGGTACCAGCTAAAACAAGACAATATGACATATCATAGACTGCTAGAGGCTTTCAAATTTGGATATGCCCAACAGGAGAAACTTGGTGATCCTAGCTTCAACCAACAAGAAATTGCTAATGCTACCAATATCATGATTAGGTATTTGTAATTTCACAAACAGAACTATTCTTGAGAATAAATAATCTGAAAATGACTTTCAAAAATAATGTGGGAAAAAGAGAAATTTCTCATCCTTAGAAAATTCTCCTTTTACCATGTTGTTCCATTATGCTAGCTAAGATTTTACTTTAGTATCTTTAAATGTTTAACATTTGATAACACCTGGGAAAATGGAAATTGCTCACTATCAAGCTGTAGCAGAAAGATTACTCTATCCCTAGTTTAGTGAGTTATAAACAATTCCTGTTTTCAATGTTTTCATAGTAATAAAGGGCAAGGTACATTTTCTTACCCAGTAATATTCACTCACTAAGGGATTAGTGTACTTTTTCCATGAGTTCGCCGTGATCGAGTGGTTAGCGTCGAGGATTTGTAACCAGACGTCCCGGGTTTGATCCCCAGTCGCTGCATGACGGACATGTTGGAGTGCCCTTGGGCAAGGCATATTTTCTAGCCTAGTACTGGTTTGTTTACCCAGGGATAATGATAAGTGAACTGTCGCCCTGATATAACTGAAATAATGTTGAAAGTGGCGTAAAACCCCAATAAAACAAAACTTTTTCCATGATATAATTGAAATAATGATGAAAAGGGTGAAGACCACATCGGAATGTACATGTAGTTACTTAAAGGTAAAGGATACAGTAACATGTGAAAAAGTAAAAGTTTAGGCAACTAGATGCCAAGTTCTATAAATAACTTTGATTCTCTGTAATGTAGACCTCAATAAATTAAATCATGAACAAATAATGTTTTCAATCTTTTACACAGTAAGGAAGAAGCTGTGCGTCTCCGTAACATGACGGGTAATGTGACAAACAGTGCGGAGTTTTACGGTCATTTGATTGGATTACCGGTGGACAAAGGGACAACTCATATATCGGTAATTGACCCTGCAGAATTAATTGTCTCTGTAACAAGGTACGTAACCATTGAACCTTTTTCTCACATGTAGACACATTTTGACACATCTGAAAATATTGTACAAGAAACTGCTATTGAAGAGAAATTCGTATACGCACCTGTGGTGTGCAGTCTTCCTCATGTTATACATACTCTAAGTCGAACATTTTCCATTTCATCTTCATGAAATCTGCTGAACAAGTGTATTGGCATAATGTCTAGGCCAAGTTTGATAACCAGACAAATCACTTATAACGTTTTTGACGAATGACCCATGTCACAGTGACTTTTGTCAAACGTTGGAAAGAATGTTGGCCGAGCTTGGTTTCGAACTCACAACCCCTGGATTGACAGCCCGCGTCGCTACCGACTGAGCTACCCGGGCTTGGCCCAAGTTTTATATTACAAATTAAAAAATGAGTCACCTCCTGGCAATTTGGGCTCTAAGCTCTGGGTTGACATCATTTAAAGTTATGTTGGCATAAAACTAATGGGATTATACTTCTATTTTTTTTTTCTATGGCTAACCCAGACAGACACTTTTCGCCTCATGTGGATTTTCTGTTTAATGATTCATTACTCTATACCCCCCTGAGACAGAATGTGTCAGCCTTGATTAACCTGTGCGGACTGTGCAGGCTGATCTTGGTTGATACATTACGAGTCTATAATGTTGTTTTTCTTGTGGAATGGCTCCTATTATATATGCATATATGCACAGACTCACAGAAGTCTTCACTGTACACAGATGCATCAAGACCTCAGATGCGGCTCATATATAATTTATAGTGTAATAATAGTGTTTGATAAAGTAACCAGTTTTTGGAGCTTTTAAATGGTCCGTCTTATAAATGTTGTCATAATATGTGCCTTTTTTGTTGTATCGTCTGACCAATATTTCCTACCAGTCCAGTATTCATTTTCTCATTCTTTTAACCCTTTCCCTCATACGACAATTCTGCAGCAGACGACTTTGAACATATTTTGTCAAATAATGGAATATCTCAAAAAGCCGTCTGCTGCAGAGGCGTCAGAAAGCGTCTATATGAAGGAAAGGATTAAACTCCTATCATATCTAAAATGTTCAAATCTTGCTTAAGCTTCACACAGAGCTAAAGAATAAAGACTTACTTCAACAGTTTCCCACATACAACAATTCTAAGGCAGACGACTTTGAAAACATCTAGATAAAAACATGGTTAAACTATATAAACTAGGCAAAAGCTATTGAATTGGGCTGAAAACATAGTTTGCTACATTTATTTCAATTGTTGTCTGCTGCAGAGGCACCAGAAAGCGTCTGTATTTCGGATAGTCAGAATCGGTAATTTTCAACCAATGGATATAACATTAACTAACCGGTATGTAATATATTGTATGGGATAATGTTTCAGCACTGTTAACAATTGGTTTGGATCCCTGGTCTTGACAGAGTCTGGTATCCTGCTTAACAACCAATTAGCTGACTTCAATGAACCTGGAACGGGGAACAAACTAGTATGTCATTACTTCTCATTTTATACTTACCTAGCTGTAATTATGCAAATTATTGTTACAAAATTAACAGCCTTAATTCATAGAAATTCATTGGAATTTGATATAAATGTTTTTTTATGATTAAGAAATAAGAACTATTAAGTAAAAGCCGAGCCACGGTAGCTCAGTCGGTAGCGACGCGGGCTGTCAATCCATGGGTTGTGAGTCCTAATCCTGGCTCGGACAACTTTCTTTCCGGCATTTGATAAAAGCCAGTTGCTTGAAAAGATTGTTGTGTGAAGTACTGGTGTGAGAAAATCAGGAAACATATGAGTAGGTGAACTGGCCGCCATGATATGACTGAGAAAATGTTAAAACCGGCGTTAAACCCCAATCAATCAATTAAGTATAAAATTAGACACACAGACAGGGCTAATCAGTGCAAGGTTTTTTTTATCCTAGGAGTTAAAATATCTAGAAGATAAGCTTTAAGGATGTGTATCTTTTACTAGATTTTCTGAGCAATGGTCTTCTTTGCAAACAATGATTCATAAGATGGATACTGTCAATAAATGAAAGAACAATTATTGAATAAGGTTGGAAAAAAATGTGGCAAATGAGCAATTTCTCCGTTTGCCATGTATTTTTCAAATGCTGTGTGCTTCAGGGTCATCAGAGAAAGTGCCTGTATGTTGGATAGGGTTCATGCTGTTTGTTTATAACAAATTGTTTCCAGCGTATTTTATTTTGTTTCATTTCTTTTCTCAGATTATAACAGAACTTTATATATTATGTGATCCTGAAGGTCTTACTAACTGTTTGTGACTGAAATACTTTTGAGCAGTGTCAACAGATTTAGGGTCTTATAGCATCTGCATACATTGAAGACTTAGGAGAGACTGTGCATATGAGCCCATGTATATGCACTATTCCACAAGAGTCGTCACTGTCTATCATATAGCTCTAGTAGTATGTTTTGACAAAAAACTATAGCCCTACCTGAATTATTCCCATGCATCTTAACCCATTCCCATATACAACAAATCTGCTGCAATCTACTTTGAAAATATCTTTCAAAAATATGAAAAACCTCTGTTAATGAAGGGACATGTATAGTTATTTAATAGAGTTTAAAACATTGTGGCAAAAGGAGATCTTGCTCTTGATGAAGTTGAACTATTTCCCCTTTTGTCAAAATATGTTTTCAAAGGTTATCTGCTGCAGATGTGTCAGAATATGTCTGCAAGTGGGAAAGGGATAAAGTGTGCATTCTTATGGTAATGTGATAAGATCCCAAAATGGCAAATACAGCACATTAATAAAGATTTGTATATTTATGTAGAATGAGATCAAGGCAGGGAAACGCCCATTATCCAGCATGTCTCCCACCGTGGTGTATGAGACAGGACATCTGTGTGGACTGAGAATGGTTTGTGGTGCTGCCAATGGGAGCAGAATTATCACAGGTATTACATATGTTTTCATTTTATGGTCGGATATTAATTTCAGCTCGACTTTTCGAAGAAAAGGCTAGCTATACTACTCGCCTCGGCGTCGGCGTTGGTGTCTCACCTTGGTTAAGGTAATAGGGATGAAACTTCACAGAAAGCATCCTCTCAACGACCTCACCAGATTTCCTTCACATTTTTGGGATCCATGCAGAATTCTGGTTTCCATGGCAACGAAATGAAAAAAACTTCAAGATTCTTCTTCTCCCAAACTAGTTAGCAGATTTTCAAATAATTTTGTAGAAATGTTCCTTGGATGACCCTCTATCAGATTCCTTCAAGCCATGTTGATTGGTCGAAAAACATGGCCGCAAGGGGGTCGGGCTATTTTGCCTTATATGGCTATAGTGAAAACTTAAAAAATTAGCTTCTCCTCCAAAAGTGTCGGGATGATTTTCAAATTATATTGTAGAAATGTTCATAGGGTGACCCTCTATCAGATTCCTTCAAGCCAGGTTGATTGGTCAGAAACTATGGCCGCCAGGGGGCGGGGCGGGGCTTATATAGCTAAAGTGAAAGAATTATGGCCCTTTTTCGACTTAGAATTTTGGTTAAGTTTTTTGTACCAATTTACTTTTTTCCAAAACCATTACAGATATTGCTTTAAAACTTACAATACGCTTTCATCATCATTACCTCCAGCAACAGACAAGATTACACAACTGTGTCAAGATTTTTGTAAGAATTATGGCCATTTTTCGCCTTAGAATTGTGGTTAGGTTTTTCGTACCACCCCACTTTTTTTCAAAACCATTTGTGATTTAGCTTATACACTTACATTACTTATTTATCATCATTACTTCCATCAACCTACAAGGGTACATATCACTGTCAAGTTTTGTTTAAGAATTATGGCCCTTTTTCAATTTTTAATTTTATTTAGTTATTCATACCAAATCAATTTTTTTCAAAACAATTTTTTTCAAAACAATTTTTTTCAAAACAATTTTTTTCAAAACAATTTTTTTCATAACAATTAGAGATATAGCTTAAAAACTTACAAAAACCAGTGTTATTAAGTCTTTTTATTGATAATATTTCAGGTATAGCACAAACCATCATGAACAATCTGTCCTTGGCCATGACTTTGGAGAAGTCTATAGATGCTCCACGTGTCCACAGTCAGTTACGGAATCCTGACGCCAAGGTGATAGAGGCAGAAGGTAATACAAACATCTATTTCAACCCTTTCCCCCATATAGATACCTTCTTACGCCTCCGCAGCAGACAAATCATAATGAGCAATTACTCCTGTTGCCACAATGTTTTCAACTCTATTCAATAATTAAACTATTAGTTATAGAGATATTTTCTATTTTTGCCAATATGTTTTAAAAGTCGTCTGCTGCAAATTGTTGTATGTGGGAAAGGGTTAACCCATTCCCAAAACAAGTATGATTTGCAGGTAACGACTATGAAAACGTCCAAGTATGGAAAATCTCTATAAATGAAAGTATAATTATTGAATAAAGTTGAAAACAGTGTACCAAAAGGAGAAATTGCTGATGAGTAATGATTTCTCCTTTTGCCACAATGTTTACAATAGTCATCTGCTGTTGATGTGTCAGAATGCAACTGTATTTGGGAAAGGGTTTAAGCCACACAAACTTTGGAAGCTTTTTGGGAAAAGGAGGAATTTCTTTTTTAACTGCAACATTTCAAGTCTATTCAGAGAATAAACTTACCTTCCAAATGTTGAATATTTTACAGAGACTTTGTAATGCAGATGACTCTTAAGTTATCAACAGATAAAAAGATAAATAGTATTTGAAATATGCAAATGTCTGACAAAAAGAACCTAGAAAAGAAAATAGTGCTTATAACATGTACTTTTAATATGGGGGAAAGAGTCAGTTTATAAAGCCCTTTCCCACAGACAACAAATCCACAGCAGACAAATTTGAAATCATCTGGAGAAAAATATGGAAAATCTTTATAATTATTTAAAAGTCAGAATAGAGTTGAAAACAATGTTGCAAAAGGATAAAATGCTGAATATGAGCAATTTCTCCTTTTTTCACAATGTTTTTAAAAGTCATCTGCTATGGAGACATTAAACATGGTCTATCAGTGTGAAAAGGGATAGCTATAGTATTGAAAACCCAATATCTAGAGTATGAGCAGTATTTTTGTATTTAAAATAAAATATTGAGATGTTTATTGTTATGTTGCAGTTGGGTTTCCTAGCAACATTTTGGCAGGACTAGAAAAAATGGGACATGACATCCAAATGGTGGATAAAGAACTGAGTTTGGTTAACGCTGTATTGAAAGTGAAAGACGACATAGAGGCCTATTCTGATCCCAGGAAGAAAGGCGCCAAGGCTTCCATATTTACTTAGCTGTGGATTTTACTCTTTCCCTCATGACTTTTTGACAAGTCTGCTGCAAATATCTTTAGTTAACATTCTGGGAAACAAAACATATTTCTATGATATGCACATGTTTGGTTTCACTGTCTGTTTTCTACAATGCTCAGTTGTTTCTTTGGGTTTCTATTAGCCTTTCCTTGATACAATTGACTCTTGACGCCTCTGCAGAAAGCAGCTTTTTTACACTTTATGGAAAAATCGCATATTGCTCACAATGAGAAATTTGTGATTTTCCAACAATGTTTTCAAATCTGTCCAAAAGGAAAACTTCATTTTATTAATCTCTAGATATTTTCATTAGAAATATCGGAGTTAGAACTTCATAGGTAGCTGTTTAGATGTAAGGAAGTGTGTGTATCAGATTAAATTTTTTTTTTTTTTAAAGCTCTCTTACCCATAATGTTTACCTAATGATTGTGCTGCAGAGATAGTAAAAAGTAAAACGAGGGGGGTGAAATGAAAAGCAAAGTATGCACGAGATATTTTGAATTGATACTTCATGAAGTCTTTATCAATGTGGATTAGCATCAGTAGATTAAGAAGATATATTGTAAGAAGTTTTAATTCTGTGTTGTGATGTGATGAACTGCCCAAATAATTTTATGCTAAAAACAGTTTTGCAATCTTAAATTGAACTATCTCAAGTAAACAACTTTCTCCCTTTTCCACATTTTTCTTTTTCTTTTGTATGTTTTCAAAATCTTCTGCTGCAGATTTGTTTTATGTGGAAAAGGGTAAAATATCTTGGTTGTACTGCTATAAAAATGTAAAAGGATTCTCAGAATCTCAATTAAGCCTTTCCCACTTATAATATAACAAATCTGCAGCAGAATACTGAAAATATCTAGGAAAAGTATGGAAAACCTTTTCCATATGAAAGTGCTATTATTGAATTCCGTTGAAAACATTGTGAGCAATTTTACTTTTCCACCATTTTTCCCCGAAAAGTTGACAACTGCTTATGTACCGAAATGCATCTGCAAATGGGAAAGGGTTACTTCGACTTGCACCATTAATTAAGCTTTTCTCACTTTCAAGAAATCTGTAGCAGACAACATCGAAAACATCTAGTCAAGCATATGTCAAACCTAAACAAATAGAAGTATAAATAAAAAAAAAATGGTAAAAGGTGATATTGTCCATATGAGCAATTTCTCCTTTTCAAGGTTGTGGAAAAAGTGAATTTATACATTAAATTCATGACAATGTTAAGGTTTCGACAGATATATAGGAAAAAATTTCCTATTGGCAAATCATGTTTTAATAAGTCTTTTGCTTGAAAACTCCCATCTTATGACAAGTTCAATTGAACAATGATATTTATTGACATTAGTGTGTAGGGTTATACAGATTTGTTTAGGTTGTCTGTTTTTCAAAGAAAAAAGTCTGGTTGTGATATATCCTTGGTGTCTACTGTGTCACCACAAATCTTTAATCGAATAATTTGCCCTTATTTTCCACTTAGAAAAAAACTAGAACAGCGTTAGTGTTCGCTTGCTTTTTCTAGAACAGCATTAGTATTCGCTTGCGGTGCTCTTGTTTTCAATTTTGCCTCTGGAACTGCCTTTATACGGTATATGATTAAAAATAAAAATGCACTCTTCTGAATGCAAAACCAATCCATGAAAAGAACAGTTTGGAAGACAGTGGTGCAGTGGTAGAGTGTCAACCTTTCATACCAAAGGTCTTCGAGTTCGAATCCTGTGATGAGTCGGTTCCGCCTTTGGGGTTTTTTCCAGTCAAAAGGCGCAAGTATTTGTAAAGTTTCCTGGAAGCAGACAACGAGGCTGAAAGCTTGTTTCGATATAAGTGTATAATTAATCAGTTTAAACTCAATAACAGGAATGCTATCAAAGTTTGATTTTTTGAAGTAAGTAATAACTATTGCATAATACTCCTTTTGCCAACAATATTCATAAAATGATTTGCTGCAATGGTATGGAAAGACAGTCTAAGATAAATTTATTACTTATGTACACAGACTGATCTGATCATTCCTATGAAAGTTAAGAAATCACTTCATTTGTCATAACTAGAGACCAAGTATATATTTAAATGAAAAAAAGTTTCTGTCTGACTCTGATTTGACACTTGTCATATGAAAAACTTTATTATTGCTGTTTTGATTTTATAATATATATTTTATATATTTTTGTGATGTTAAAAAACTTATTTATTTATTTAAAAAAAAGTAAGTAATTGAAAAGGGACCAGCACTGCTTTGATATTAAATATTTCATTTTTTCTGTTGTTTCTGTGTATTTTATATGTATACATGTATTTTATAATTATCTACAATTGCATTCCAAATATGTACCCCCTTTGAAAAGTGTTCTCCATTCTTGGTTAAAACTGAAATCATGGATGATATGTTTATAATGTGCAGATAATGTGGTTTTAATCCAAAGTTAATCCATGATCAGTGTTTCTTAACATTAACATTATAATACTGAAAACATCTGATGAAAAGTAAAGCGAAATTCTAGAGGATAGAAACTTTAAATTTGTGATGGTTAAAATAGATCAGTAAGAAAAGGAGAGATTGCTGATCTCATGATATTGTTTTATTTGTCTGCGATAAAACTTTTTTAAAAAAGATTATTTATTTGAAAGACATATTTGTCTACATTATATTTTTAAATCCTTTGAGTTTCCCACATGCAAACACATCTTGACTCTATTTGATAAACTTTTATAACATTGACATAATGAGCAATTTCTCTTATTGCCACAATGTTTTCAACCATTATTTAAAAAACAATATATTTTCATTCATAGAGATTTTCTTTATTTTGGCCTTGATGTTTTAAATTTTCAGATTTGTTGTTTGTGACAAACGGTTAATTTTGCTCATTTTATGAATCTCAGAGTAAATGCAATATCGTATTATATGTATGTTAGTTGTATTTCCTTATACCTTCACGTTAACGTCCATGCGAAGTTGTATGTCTCGCTAGGCAACATCGTCTCCATTGATCATTTACCTGATACAATATTTAACCCTTTCTGACGCCTCTGCAGCAGACGGCTTTTTGAAAACATGTGGCACATGCAAACACGAGCAATTTCTCCTTTTGTCACCATGTTTTCAACTGTATTTAATTATTGTACTTTCATTTAAAGGGAGTTTCTAATTTTTAGCTCGACTTTGGAAAAAACGAAGGCTATTGTCATGACCCTGGTCGTCCAGTTAAGTTTTTTTTTCTGTTTTCTATCAGTCAAGCGTCTGTGCTGTACACAGTGCTCTTGTTTTCAGGTATGTTTTCAAAATCGTCTTCTGAAGATTTGCTGTATGAGGGAAAGGGTTAAGGGTTATCTGCTTTGAAAACATCTGGGAAGTATACATGTGTAGTAACATTTGGGAAATATACATGTGTAGTAACATCTGGGAAATATACATGTGTAGCAACATTTGGGAAATATACATGTGTAGCAACATTTGGGAAATATACATGTGAAGTAACATCTGGGAAAAATATACATGTGTAGTAACATTTGGAAAATATACATGTAGTAACATCTGGGAACTATACACATCTAGTAACATCTGAAATCTTGAAAGCATCATCTTGTCATAGATGTTTTGAGTGCAGAAAATATTGTATAAGATTAGGAACTAATAATATTTAAGCAATATATGCATTTCTTACAATGTTTATATACATTGCCATCAGCAATATATGCATTTCTTACAATGTTTATATACATTGCCATCAAAAGGCGTCAATGTAACAAGATGGGTTTTCACTCTGTAATCAGTGGAAGATGAGAAAAGAGGCACAAACAACAAATGATATAATAAAAGAGTTTAATTTAATGAAACATACTTTGACACGGAATGGTGATATGTTTATTGCAAAATTTGCTATATATGAACACTACAATTCTTTGGTAAGAGAATTTTCAATCTTACATCCTTTCCCAAATGCCAACACATCTGCAGTAGACAGTAAATGTTGGAGCAAAAGGAGAAATTGCTCCTAATGAGCAATACCTCCTTTTGCCACAATGTTTTCAACTCTGTTATAATTTATTATAGTCATTTTGAGAAAATTTCCATAGTTTTGTCTCTGCTTGGCAGGTGGCTGAAAACAATAACCTAAGTTTTTATTGATGTGTAAATATTCAAAATGTGCAAAATAGAAAACGTGAGTGTTAAAGGAACCATTAACCCTTTCCCACATGCAGACACATTCTGAACCGTATAAATCTGACAATTTTTTAAATCATTGTTGCAATAAGAGAAATTTGTCAAATGAGAAATTCCTTAATTTTGGCCCAACCTTCAAAGTTGTTTAACCCTTTCCCACATACAACAAATCTGCAGCAGACAATTTTGAAAACATCTACTCAAGATACGGAAAATCTCTAGAAATGAAGGTATAATTACTAGAAAAAAAGTTGAAAAAATTGTGGCAAAAGGAGAAATTGCTTGTTTTGAGCAATTTCTTCTTTTGTCATAATGTGTTCAAAAGTCATCTGCTGCAGATGCCTCTATAGGTGGAAAAACTAGCTCTTTACTTGATATGACAAAGTGTAGTCCGACTTGAAAACACCTTCAATGGAATGAAATACATGTACACATCTTGAAAATTGGAAGTGGAGTATTAATACAGCATTGAAAACATTGTTGGAAAAGTTTAACTACCCATTTTGAGTAATTTCTTATCTTCCCACATATATTTTCAATATTTTCTGTATCAGGAAAAAGGTTAATTTTTAAATACATTTACATACTTATTTCTGTGCTACATAACATGTCTGCAGCAGAAGACTTAAACAAATATTGTAGGAAAATTATAGATTGATAAAAATGAGCAGTTTCTATAATGATAATACTACATGGTCTTGTCTAAAAATTATAATAATTACATTTTTGTGTTTTCTTTCAGATCTTTTCATGTGGAAGTTAACAGAAACTTCTATCAAAGCTTGTGGAGGTAATATGTGGATAGTGTAGATCTTGATCAGACTGTGTAAATGCACAGCATAATATGGCTCTACACTGTCACAAATATCAAATTGTATCGTACATCTAATTTTTCATATATTTTCTAAGTGACTTAACTTTTCTAATGGATTAAATGTTGATAAGAGTGCAGTCTGAATCCTTTAACCATTTCCTGCACATACATGCTTTCTGTCACCTCTGCAGAAAATGACTTTTGAAAACATTGTTGCAAAAGGCAATATTGCTCATAATTCCCCTTTAATCACTAAAATGTTCAACTTTATAGAGAAATTTGTCCTTTTGGCAAAATGTTTTTGAAAGTCGTCTGCAAAAATCCAAATTGTACCTTTTGGCATTGACAACACATTCAAAATCTGTCCTTCATCTTCTTTTTGTTTAAATGAACTGCAACTTTGATCTAATATCTGATCAGATTGCTTAGATGATAAGGCTGATCTTCATTTTTATTCTGGTCTAAATGTCCCATCGTTCTCTTCATACCATGGCCCATATGAGTCATGGCAAATAGCATGATTGATTGATGTTTAACGCTTTCCCTCATATAAATGCTTTTGGACGCCTCTGCAGCAGACGGCTTTTTGAAAACATAGTGACAAAAGAAGAAATTGCACAAAACGTGCAATTTCTCCTTTTGCCACAATGTTTTCCACTTTTAGTCAGAAAATCTCCATAATTGAAAGGAGATTTTCTGTTTTGACAAAATACGTTCAAAGTCGTCTTCTGCAGAATTGTCGTATGAGGGAAAGGGTTAACACCATTTACAACATAATTTCAGTTATA
This sequence comes from Serripes groenlandicus, assembly GCA_031761405.1. Classification (NCBI taxonomy): domain Eukaryota; kingdom Metazoa; phylum Mollusca; class Bivalvia; order Cardiida; family Cardiidae; genus Serripes; species Serripes groenlandicus. Next base: position 9,356,284 of record JASEVX010000003.1, read on the forward strand.
TCACATCGGCTAGTTCACCTAACCTGTGGTTCCTAGCTTTCACACACCAGTTTACCACACATTCTTCCTGTGGCTCAACCGTCAAATAAAAACTGGCATTCAAATGTTGACATTTTATGACAATCCTGATCAGATAAATATCTGTATTCCTATATATACATGTATTCGACATCTGTCAAAAGAGTATGAAATAGGCAGACCTTTTTTGCAGGTTTGAGCATTTACCCTTTCCCACATTCAAGCAATCTGCAGCAGTAAATTCAACACATCTGAAAATATCTAGGCAAAATTATGGAAAATCTACCAAAATAAAAATATTTTTACTAACAAATATTGAAAATAAAAGGTACATTGCTCTTTTCTCAAAAGTCAACTGCAGCAGATGCATCTGTTTATGGAAAGGGCTAAAATATATGGGACAAAATTTAAAACAATATTGCAAGTTTATAAACAAACTTTTGGCAACTCTGGCCGTGGTAATATCTACATCTTTTCTTTTGTTCATGAGGTCGTACATTAAATCCATCCTCCATCAAGTCATTCTCAATGCACTTTACAAACACCTCTTCATCAACAGGCGCCTCCCAAGGTCCACATTTTAAATGAGCTGACTCTATTATACAGCCATGGTTTGGATTAAACGTGTTCACCTTGGAGACAAATTCTGTTTTAAAGGCGTAAATAATCACTTCTCCAAGTTTTGTGAAAGTGGCGTTTTCCATAGCTTTTTGTATAACTGATTCTTTAATCTCGGAATAGTTTGGAAATTGTGATATATGCGCTTCTTTCACCATCACCCTGCAAACCTGAGGCATAAAGAGAAATTTATCTACCAGTTCATGTATTCCGTAGTAACTTGCCTCTCTATATAACTGTACAGACTGTTCCCGAGGGGGCAATAGACCAGTCCGGAGATATTCTAACAAATAACCAAACAACATTCCGTTGCTGTCCAAAAAATAATTCCCTTCTGCGTCCTTGTCCACCTGATAGCGTCCACTAAATAAGGCGGCCAACATGGAGTCAGGGTATTTCTTTAGTGTGGAAAGTCTTGTTACATATTTGACACCACCAACATTGAGTGGTATCACTGCTGGGAAAGTTTCAGCGCTATTTACACTGTCATAGTTCTGGAATTAAAAAAAAGTCATCAAGCTATAATAAATATTCACTAAACATTTTTCAGCATTTTCATTGATTAAAGTTTAAATAAATAAATAATCTAAACTAACTTACCTTGGTATAGAACTTAACAATTTCAATGCTGAATTGATAAAATGGACTTGTCCAGCTTTGCATTTGGAAGAGTCCATAGTTAATAGTAGGAATGGGGCAGTGGATGGCCTGAACTGGGGGCAGTCTTCACAAAATTAGTTCCAGCAGTTAAAGGATTAATTTTCATATACGTGTAAACCCTTTCCCTCATACAACAACTCTGCAGCAGACGACTTTGAACATATTTTCATCCATTATAGCGCTTATTTAGACAAAACTTGAAACCTTCATATAAATCTCTTGATAAAGGAGTATAGCATTTCTTCTAAAAGTTGAAAACCATTATTTGATGCTTAACCCTTTCCCACATACAGGCGCCTTTTGATGCATCTACAGCAGATATTGAGATGAAAATTGAAAACATTGTGGCCAAAGGGGAAATTGCTCATAATAAGCAATAAGCAATATTTCTTCTTTCCACAATGTTTTAACCTCTTTTCAACAATTATACTTTCATTAACCCTTTCTCACTTGTAGACCCATCTGCACCAGATGAATTTTGAAAACATTGTGGCAAAAGGAGAAATTGTTCATCATGAGCAATTTCTCCTTTTGCCACAATGTTTTCAACTCTTTTTAATCATTTATGAAGATTTTTCACATTTGTGTATATATATAGGTTTTCAAAGTCGTCTGCTGCAGATTTGTTGTATGTTTTCAAAGTTATCTTCAGCAGATAAGGTGTATGAGGGAAAGGTTTAAATTATCCTATAGTGAGCAGCTGTAAGTCACAATTGTACTGGAAGAAAATTGGATAAGAGGTTCCTTCTTGTCCAGCTTCTTATTTGGTGCCATTTTCCCTAACAGGCAATACTTGAATATAAAATCTGTTAACGATTGCATAAAACTTATGACAGTTAACTTAACCCTTTCCCTCATACAGGGACCGTGTATTGTCCCTGCCTCTTAACCCTTTCACATATCCATGGTTTCATGCAAAATGGTTGTAACTACATCTTGAATAAGATGTAGTTACAACTTACAACCGTTTTGCATGAAGACCTCGATATGCAGCAGACAACTCTGAAAACATAAGCAAAAATGTAGACATTATCTATAAATGAATGTATGTACAATTATTGAACAATGTCGAAATCGTCTGCTTTTGCACAATGTTTTCAAAAGTCCTCTGCTGCAGATGCGTCTGCAAGTATGAAACGGTTCATAATCACCAACAAAACTCACATCAATGCACTTTTTAATAGACAGTTGATCCCCACTGGCATTTAGCATGGAGTTAGGACTGAGCGATCTGGCAGGACTTGTGAATTTCTCTTTATTTCTAGACCGCGGTACTGGTCTCACTGCTTTGATCTCAATCTCCTCAACGGAATCATCGCTCGATCCGTAACAGATTTCCATGTTCTCTCGCTGACAGCTTGTCTGACAGGAATGTGTCAATTTACGTGTTGTCAATAATAACGTTTCGGTCTAATTATCACCACGGTCTTCCGTTAGTATATCTTCGCTCTGTGATAATCACTTTTTTGTTCACGCTTAGGGAGGCAATACACCGTTTCTGTTTCCTGGGGACACAACATAGTCCAGGGTGTCTGTACTAGGAATGCGATTTTTTATTTTGACTGTTCGCATCCTACAATCATTACAATGCAATATGTAACGGCGATATATTGAGAATAGGGGACACCCCGACTTTAGTTCTCTCAATATTTCTCACACTATCCATTCTGGTATTTATATCAAAAGTATTTTCCTGTATCAATAAGAGCCAGAATGATTAGAAAATGACTGGAATTCACACTCTCAGTCAATTTTATGGAAAGAATTGGCTACAAAAGTGGTCGGAAACATGGTGAAAAAAGTAGGACAAAAAGAGAAAATTTACCCTACTCAAAAAATCACCCAACAACTGTTGTCACACGCCTGTCCCTCAACATATGAACCACAAAGATAAGTGGGTTCAACCGCAAAATATAACCCATGCTGAGAGCTTACTTTTCACAGTAAAATCAATCATTTACACAAAAACGTACCCAAAACTTACTTTTTATCATTATTTCTATTTTTTACCCTGGCCAAAATTCTAACATTCCGACTGCAACTGTTATATGCCACCTTAACTTCATTTAAAGAAGGTTTTTAATATAATTCAAAGTATCTATTTCATGTTGAAACAAACAATTAGAATATTATTCCTGAGAGTCAATAGTGATGTGTTCTTATGTGTTTAAGATCATCTTATGTTTACGTTCACAAATGAAAATGTTATTATTAAAAAGACTAATTTCCCCCCTTTTGCCACAATGCTTTCAAACGTCGTCCGCTGCAGAGACGTCAACATGTGAGTGTACAAATGCATTAATTGTCTTTTAATTTCACCATCTTCGCAATCCAAGGATGATTGACCGGTCACTGCATGTTCGATTTGGGATACAACCCAACAGCGGAGAGAGAACGATAGTTTGTACTTGTACTGACAGTTTGCCAACACTAGGGTAGTGTATAAAGTAAACAAGAGAAGGTTGATGCAAGCTTGCATCAGTCTGCATCAACATTTCCCACATACTGCAGAAGACTTTACAAACATCCATACAACAAAAAATAGAAACGTTCACAAATGAAAATGTACGTTATTATTGAAAAGAGTTGAAAAAGTTGATGCAAAAAGAGAAGTCGCTAAAATTTTATTTTTTATTTATTTATTTTTATTTATTTTATGCCCGGACTAATTTCCCCCCTTTTGTCAGAATGCTTTCAAACGTCGTCCGCTGCAGAGGCGTCAACGTGTGGGACAGCGTTAATAAACACATACTACTTGGAGTATATTAATTGAAGTTGATAAAACGTCAAACAACTGCAATGCGTAATTAACCTTTTCCCGCTTATAACACATTTGCATCAGATGACTATGAAAACATCATATTAACCGCCAAAAATAAGTCTTCATAAAGTAGACATCGAGTGCGATTATTTAAGCTGAAAGCTTGCTTCTCAATCGATGGTAATTAAATTAGTTTTAACTAACCACTCGACCACGGCGGAGTCCTGATAGACTGCGATCAGTCTAAAGTATTGGTGAAATTTGTCACAACGAGGTCGCATACATGTATATATATATAATATAATGATCGTATTGATAGTGACTGAGGGCTGAACAAGTTATCCCTTTCCGCATTTTGACGTATCTTCAGAAGATCACTTTTGAAAATTAACATTGTGTCAAAAAGAGAAATTGCTCACGATGATTAATTTCTCCTGTTTGCCAGAATATCTTCAACTCTATTTAAATGGAACCTGATTTTTGATATGCTATTAAATTCCAGAGTTGCCAAACTTTTGAGCAATTTGTTCATCTTTTATTTTTTTGAAATTGCCTTTATCAATGCATCGAATGGTTTTGTTTAATAGAATATCGATACTTCTGTGTCAACGAATTACAATTAGGATCAGTCTCGAGACAGAAAGATGGTGTATTTTACACGAATTATGTAGATAATATGATGACAGGAACCGGAAAACGGCAAAGGAGGGAAATAAGTGAATTTCTTTCTTGCTGACGAAAATAGATTAGACTTTTGTATCCTTCTGCATCTATTAACACAATGGCGTCAGGAGAAACTATTACGGTAATTGTGAAATATTTGATGAAGTATACATAAGACCACAGTACAATTTTTGTCAGTCATGGATGGCAGAGCAAAATTCCCTCGGAAAGAAATTCAAAAATATAAATTTGGCCAATCCTAAATAGATTATAGAATTGAAGACGTTTTCTGTGGGTCCTCTGCTTTATGTACACCAGAATAATTTATATGATATTCTGGCATATGTCTGTAAGGCAGACCGAGCTCTAGATGAGTATTTTACCCCCTTAATTGTAGAACTATCCAAATGATATTTCGGCAGTTAAAATGTTCATTACGGTTAATGAGTCCAAATTATCTAGACTTTTGCTTGTTTTTTATTTATTCGGCAAGTGACGCCTAAGCGCTCTGATGCAATTTCCTTTTGCATTTATCCGACTGTCTCGATTGATGTTTATATTATATAATTGTGTAATATGAGTATAGGTGCTACCATTTCGGGTGAACATCAACTTTCCCTGTGAACTGCAGTTAGCCCCTTGCTTGCAGCACGATCAGTTATTTACGTCAATTACGAGTCCTACCGACCTAAGCAAAGAAAATAAATATCATCAGGTTAAGCTCGGATTTAACTTTAAAATATGGCCAAGATTTTAAATCCATGACATTTTGATGACAGGGTACAAAAAACTACAACAAATAATCAAATTGCCCTTCATAAAGTTCTTCAAATGTAATGATTCCATAATTTACGGAACTACATTTGTGACAAGTAAAACTAACCCTTCCCATCATTTCTGTTGTTTTTCTTTTGGTTATTTATTCATCATTTGCGTTATAAATGCTAATAGAATGTCATATTACAGAAATTTTGATTTGTAACTTCCGTAAAGTAAAAACCCTTATGAGTTTTTATTTGAACTCGTTTTAGAAATAGAAGACGAGTGTTATTAAACGGAAATGATCACGCATCAAATTACTTGTGCTTGTTCCCTTTTCGAGTAAGTATTATCATATTTAAATGTTTCCTCTAGAAGTTTTTTGCTTCGATATTTACTTTGCATCCAATCAAAACGTATCAGAATCGTGACTGCATCGAAAAATCCACTCTGGACAGTTTTTGGAAAGACGGTATAGCAAAGTTTTGCAAAGTTCATACACATTATCTATTGACGGGAAACTTCGCCGTCGATTTGTTTACCCGTATTAGTGCAGATCTATACGCATCTTATCTTTAACCCTGAAATATGGTAATAATTTCATTTAAATCATAAATGTAAATGAGATTGAAGCACCTTGTACTGACACAATCAACTTGTATTTTATAGGCTGAAGTAGATTCCCCTGAAATCCACTTTGAACCCATTGTCACTCTACAGAAGATCGATGTAATCACATTAGAGGAAGATGAGCAAGAGTTGCTGGAATTGTAAGTGTAACCCATTTAATTGTTATTACCCTTGCCCACTTGTACTCTCATTCTGACACATCTGCAGCAGACAGCTTCTAAAAACATTGTTCTAAAAGAAGAAATAGCTCAAAATGAGCAATTTCTTCTTTTGCCACAATGTTTTCAACTCTATTCAATTATCATACTTTCATTTATAGAGATGTTTTCTAGTTTTACCTAGATGTTTTGAAAGTCGTCTGCTGCAGATTTGTTTTATGTGGAAAAGGGTTAAAAACCCTTCTTTCTGATAAAGACCTTGAACCCTTACCGTTATACTCTTTCGGACTCGGTTGTAGCAGACAAATTTTGAAAACTTTGTTCTTTCATTTATTGAGTTCCTTATTATACCCCCCCGATAAACGAAGTTGCGATTTTCCTTGCCCGAAGCATAATTTAAAAACTAATTGTTGGAAGTTAATAAAACTTCATACGCTGATCAATACAACACATTGAGAGGAAGTCTTAAATACAGAGTCATTGCCCTTTGTTACTTTTTCTTGTCAGGAGAATTGCTTAATAACTAATTGATGGAATCTAATAAAACTGCATACAATGGTAGAGCACAATGAGAGGAAGTGCTGTGTACAAGAACCACAACCCTAATTTACATAATTACAGAATTATTGCCCTTTGTTACTTTTTGTTGAGCGTAGAATAATTTCAAAACTACTGGATGGAATTTAATAAAACTTCATACTATGATACAACAAGTTGAGAGGAAGTGCAGTGAACAAGAACTATAACTCTATTTTAGCTAATTACAGATTTATTGCTCTTTGTTACATTTTCTTGTTCGTAGAATAATTTTCATCGCCCTTTCTTACATTTTTCTTGTCCGGAGATTATCTTAAAAACTACAAGTTGGAATTTAAGGAGGGGTTTCTTAATATTCCACTACCTTTTCTATCAGGGCAACGTTCGGGGGGTATTAATCACATTCAGTGATAGTTCTAGTTTTTAGCTCTACTGGCCAAAGGCCAGAAGGGCTTATGTCGTGGCGATTTGTCTGTTGTGCGTGCGTCCGTCCGTAAACAATTTCTTGTTAACACGATACAGTCTTCACTTTTGATTGTATCTCAACAAAACTTATACAGTAGTTAGATATCCATGAGAGCTCGGTTCCTTTCGAAAACCAGCCAGATCCGCCCATGCATGACTGGATTATGGCCCTTGAAATGGTCAAAATTGCTATAAAAGAGCTTGTTAACACGATACAGTCTTCACGTTTGATTGTATCTCAACCAAACTTATACATTAGTTAGATATCCATGAGAGCTCGGTTCCTTTCGAAAACCAGCCAGATCCGCCCATGCATGACTGGATTATGGCCCTTTAAATGGTCAGAATTGCTATAAAAGAGCTTGTTAACACGATACAGTCTTCACTTTTGATTGTATCTCAACCAAACTTATACAGTAGTTAGATATCCATGAGAGCTCGGTTCCTTTCGAAAACCAGCCGGATCCGCCCCATGCATGACTGGATTATGGCCCTTGAAATGGTCAAAATTGCTATAAAAGAGCTTGTTAACACGACACAGTCTTCACTTTTGATTGTATCTCGACCAAACTTATACAGTAGTTAGATATCCATGAGAGCTCGGTTCCTTTCGAAAACCAGCCACAGATCCGCCCATGCATGACTGGATTATGACAGTCTCAGCAGCTTCTTTTCACAGCATGTTTTGGACCATGTTTACATTTAATATATACATTCATGATTGACCATAACAGTGTATTGCACTATTAAAGTTCTAATAAGTTGTTTTCTCATTTAGCAAGTAACAAAAAATAGCACTTGCGAAACAATGCAAGTAGAAAATCTTGCTAATTTCGACCCTTGACAGTGGTATAGTTTGAGTGAACTGGATTATGACAATCTAGTTGAGGAGTTCAAGAACATGAAAAATAGACAGATGGCCTTGTAATGATAAAAGTTAAATATGCACATTATAGTTTTATACTAGTTTACAATTTTTCCCCTTTATTCTAAAATGCCGCGAAATTTTCCCCTTCTCAAAGGCCCCAGGCCCCTTCCCCTTTTTCAGAAAAAAAAACCTGAAACTTTTACAGTAGTTAGATATCCATGAGAGCTCGGTTCCTTTCGAAAACCAGCCAGATCTGCCCATGCATGACTGGATTATGGCCCTTGAAATGGTCAAAATTGCTATAATAGAGCTTGTTAACACGATACAGTCTTCACTTTTGATTGTATCTCAACCAAACTTATACAGTAGTTAGATATCCATGAGAGCTTGATTCCTTTCTAAAACAAGCCAGATCTGCCCCATGCATGACTGAATTATGGCCCTTGAAATTGTCAAAATTGCTATAATAGGGCTTGTTAACATGATACAGTCCTTATTTTTTATTGTATCTCAATCAAACTTATACAGTAGTTAGATATCTATGAGAGTTTGGTTCATTTCTAAAAAACGGCCAGATCTACCCATGCATGGCTGGATTATGGCCCTTGAAATTGTCAAAATTGCTATAATACAGCTTGTGAACACAATAGAGCTTCCATTTACTATCTGATCTTCACCAAACTTAGATGGTATTTGAATATTGATGACATATTGGTTCCTTTTGAAACAAGCCAGATCAATGCCAGTAGAGCATAGGCCCTCATGGGCCTCTTGTTACTAGATGTGCTGCAGATTTGTCTAATGGGGGAAAGAGTTAACCCTTTCCCTCATACGACGATTTTGCAGCAGACGACTTTGAACATGTTTTGTCAAAAAATAGGTTATCCATAGAAAATCTCCATAATTTAATGGATAACCTATGACATAGAGAGGAAAAAATTGTGGCAAAAGGAGAAATTGCACGTTTTGTGCAATTTCTTCTTTTGTCACCAGGTTTTCAGAAAGCTGTTTGCTGCAGAGGCGTCAGAAAGCGTCTATATGAGGGAAAGGGTTCAATTGTCTGCTTTGAAATTGAAGCATTTGAGAATGAAAGAAATGTAAAACCACAAACAAAATTAAAAGTGAACTGTTCTTATAAGAGTTTAAATCAGTGTGAGAATGGGGAAATTTGCTGATTTTAGCAATTTTGTCCCTCTTACAACTTTTATTTAAAAAACATTAATTGTAAAATATTTTGTGAATTAAGAGAAATTCCTGATGATGGACAAAAGTCTTCGCAAGGCTTGGTGTCATAAGTATTCCATCAATAAGGTTGACAGTAAGTTTGAAGCTGGCATGTTGTGTGGATTACTGGTGCGAGTGAACCAGAAGAACAGACCAGAATGATATACAGGTGTTAAGATTAAACCTGGATTGTATGTCTCTGTGAAAAGACGCTTTCATATAAGGGAAATTTATAAGTTTTGTTAATATTTTCTTTTTTGTTTCCTTATTTTTTCTCTTGAATATTTTTTGAACTTGTGATTCATTGGCAGTGCTTGCACTAACTTTTTGAAACAGGAAGTCCTGACTTCCTGGGTCTGAATTTTGGAAGTCCTGGTTGTCGCGCCGACTTTGCCCCTTCTTGCACTTTCTACTTATATAAATTTGTGTTTTAAAAAACATTGCAGGAAAAGAAGAAAATCTTTACAAAGAGCAGATGTTGTTCCTTTTTCAACAATGTTTTTCTATCATAAAGCATTTTAACAATTATTTTGATGTCCTCTTATATGCACTTTTCCTTCTGGTTTTCTAGCCTGCATACTATTAAATGATTACAACTCTATTCAACAATCATACAATCATTCATAGAGATTTTCTATATCTTGGACTTGATAAATTCAGTTATCTCAAAGACCTAATAACAATGTGTTATTATAGGTCTTTGGTTATCTGCTGAAGATTTATTGTATGTGGGAAAGGGTTAAAACATTGTGGCAAAAACAGAAATTGCTGATTTTTAGTACAAATTTGTCTTTATTTTGTCATAACTTCATAAGTTAACTGTTACAGATGCTTAAAATGTATTTTTTCGATAAATAATCTAACACATCAAGTGCATAAAGTTTATTTTTATCAAAAAACATTCCCATATGAGGAAGAGAAATATGCCGATTTTCTTTTTTTGCATTTTTTTTCCAGAAATAATCTGCTGCAAGTGTGTGAAAATGCATATTCATGTGGGAAAGGGTTTGCTTTAAATTCTATACACGTATTTTGAAAATATTAACAACACTCGACAAATTAATGTAAAATGACATGGGACGTGATAGCAATGTTATGTAAAAACATCAACCTCAACGAAATTTGAAACAAATTTCAAAAATAATTCGCTTATAAAAGGATAAGACCATCCATGACATTTCAAGAGTGCTATTTTAACACGTCACAAACAAATAATGCAGTTTCGGGAGATTCCTTTCCATTTATTTTGCATAAATCGGCAATCAATTTTTTGTCACTTCCGGGACATTTATTTACCCTTTTCCTTACAAGAAAGTTCAATATGAAAAATGCGATGACTATACTGCTCCGTCTCTAGTGAATGAATTGCCAAATAACAAATGTGTCATCTATTTTCACACATAACAAAAACATTCCAACCTTGTGTCATAAATTTAGTATGTCGGCAAGTTAAACCTCTTGGGTAGAGTAAGCATTCTCGACGTTGATTGGCTCATTAATATCTACTGTATCCGCCCACTTTTTAGATCACCTGAGCCGAAGGCTCAAGGTGAGCTATTCTGATCACTTTTTGTCCGTCGTCCGTCCGGCGTTAACTTTTAGCTTTAAACATCATCTCCTCCCAAACTCCAAGGACAATTTCCGTGAAACATCACAGGACTGTTCCTCTGGTTGGCCTCTTTCAAAGTTGTTCAAAGATTTAAATTCCATTGAGAACTTTGGTTGCTGCGGCATCAGAAAGGGGACAAAATGTCCAAACTTTAAAAATCTTCTCCTCCGAATCTGCCTGTCAGATTCAAATATAATTTGGTAGAAATGTTCCTTGGGTGACCCTCTATAAAATTTGTTCAAGCCATACTGATTGGGCGAAAAACATGGCAGTCAGGCGGCATCAAAAAAGGGGCAAAATGACAAAATTTGAAAATTCCATTTTTATGAAAGTGCTTGTCTGATTTTAAGAAAATATAATACGAATCTTACTGTAATGATCCTTTATTTAATTTGTTTAAGCCGTTTTGATTGGTTACACAATCATAGCAACCAGGCGTCATCACAAAAGGGGTAAATTGAACTTTTAGCTACAAATGACAACCAACTCCTACCATTCCAATAGAACAATTTCCACAAAACATCACAGGAATGTTCCTTTGGTGGTCCTCTTTCAAAATTGTTCAAAGATTAAAATTCCAATGAGAACTTTGGTTGCTGCGGCATCAGAAAAGGGGACAAAATGTCCAAACTTTAAAAATCTTCTCCTCCGAATCTGCCTGTCAGATTCAAATATAATTTGGTAGAAATGTTCCTTGGGTGACCCTCTATAAAAATTGTTCAAGCCATACTGATTGGGCGAAAAACATGGCAGTCAGGCGGCATCAAAAAAGGGGCAAAATGACAGAATTTGAAAATTCCATTTTTATGAAAGTGCTTGTCTGATTTTAAGAAAATATAATACGAATCTTACTGTAATGATCCTCTATTTAATTTGATTAAGGCGTTTTGATTGGTTACACAATCATAGCAACCAGGCGTCATCTCAAAAGGGGTAAATTGAACTTTTAGCTACAAATGACAACCAACTCCTACCATTCCAATAGACCAATTTCCACAAAACATCACAGGAATGTTCCTTTGGTGGTCCTCTTTCAAAATTGTTCAAAGATTAAAATTCCAATGAGAACTTTGGTTGCTGCGGCATCAGAAAGGGGACAAAATGTCCAAACTTTAAAAATCTTCTCCTCCGAATCTGCCTGTCAGATTCAAATATAATTTGGTAGAAATGTTCCTTGGGTGACCCTCTATAAAAATTGTTCAAGCCATACTGATTGGTCGAAAAACATGGCAGTCAGGCGGCATCAGAAAAGGGGCAAAATGACAAAATTTGAAAATTCCATTTTTATGAAAGTGTTTGTCTGATTTTAAGAAAATATAATACGAATCAAGAATGTTCCTTTGGTGGTCCTCTTTCAAAATTGTTCAAAGATTTAAATTCCATTGATAACTTTGGTTGCTGCGGCATCAGAAAGTGAGAAAAATACCCAATTGCAAGATCATTTGGTAGAAATGTTCCTTAAGTGACCCTCTAAATAAACTGTTGAAGCCATATTGATTTCGTTGAAAAACAGGGCAGCAAGGCGGCATCAGGAAAGGTGCAAAATGACAAAAACTTTATAATTCCATTCTTATTAAAGTTCTTGTTAGATTTCAAGATATAAATGGCCTTTACTGATAAGCTGTTTCTTGAGAAGTGTCCACTCCTTTGCAGTTTCATTTACACTCCCTGATAAAATTGTCCCAGATATTTGCAGTTAAATATTTGCTACTAATTAACTATCAATTAGGTGATCGATCTAGGGCCATCTTGGCCCTCTTGTTTATAATTGACAGTTAATCGAGCCAGTACACGATTACGTCCAACATTTAAATTTTCGGCGTACACACGATTTCAAAAAGTCGTGTACGTCAGACATATTGATTTTCGGCGTACACACGATTTCAAAAGGACTGTAGCCCGACATTACAGTTATCGGCGGACGTTTCCCTTGTCAATATTTGGGGTACGGGAACAGCTTTGGGGCGTAAATACGCCTGATACGTCCATTACCGCGACCGCTGTTCATTGGGAAGTTTTATTGAACAAAAATTGGGGAAAAAATAAACTTTTTGCCATTGGGAATATGACTGTTTACTGGCTATAAAAATGACAAAATAAACCATCCTGAAAGAGGAGCAGGGGTTTTTTTCTGAAAAAGGGGAAGGGGCCTGGGGCCTTTGAGAAGGGGAAAATTTCGCGGCATTTTAGAATAAAGGGGAAAAATTGTAAACTAGTATAAAACTATAATGTGCATGTTTAACTTTTATCATAACAAGGCCATCTGTCTATTTTTCATGTTCTTGAACTCCTCCACTAGATTGTCATAATCCAGTTCACTCAAACTATACCACTGTCAAGGGTCGAAATTAGCAAGATTTTCTACTTGCATTTTTTCGCAAGTGCTATTTTTTGTTACTTGCTAAATGAGAAAACAACTTATTAGAACTTTAATTTTAAGCAACACAATGTGAACTACAATAGTGCAATACACTGTTATGGTCAATCATGAATGTAATGTAAACATGGTCCAAAACATGCTGTGAAAAGAAGCTGCTGAGACTGTCAGATATACAACATAGTCTAAAAACTGTGTTTCCATTTCTTGCTCCATATGGCAAAGTATGGGGTCTTTTCTGACTTCAGTCAAGACAACATCCATCTTGTCACAGCAGTTTTTGGGTCATATTCTCTAAGGACAACATCAGCAACTTTAATTCTCATCAAAATATCAAGTATTTCAGCACCAAGCCTACACCTCAAGTCAAATTTTATTCTGTTCATTGTGGAAAGATAAATGAGATTTAAGCTAATGTTCAAAAATTAAATATGAAAAAAAAAAAAAAAAAAAATTTTTTTTTTTTTTTTTTTTTTTTTTTTATCGGAGGGGAATTTATATTTTTAGGGGAAAAACTATGCTTATTTTCCGAGGGGAAGGGTCCGTTAAGCGGCCCCTTTTATATAAGGTAAAAAACCCCTGAGGAGGAGTTTAGTGGTCTTTTAAAACCAATATCTCGCTCATGTTGTGGGTTCTAAAGTTATAAGTCTCGGTGATACAATTCTTTAGAGTACCCACAACATAGTGTCAAATAAGGCAGGGTTTCCATTTAGAAATGTGAGAAGAAGGCTAAATTGTAAAAATAAGAGGCAGAGCATTTAGAGTCTTAGACTAAGAGCTTAATACACTGGCACCCCTCTATAACACCCTCCGTTTTACCGCTGTTCTCTGTATAACACTGGTCTTGCTAGGCTCTCGAATTTTAGTGAATGAAATATGTGGGAATAGAATTATAAATGTTCAAAAACCTAACGTTTGAAACACCAAAATACGATCCGAGTAATAGATCTCATTTCTGCACTATCACCTTAATCCACATGTTTGCATAAGGCTTTCAATATTACAACAATAGACGGATAAAAAATTGATATCGGGTGTAATTATTGTTTGTGCATTACGCTTATTGTGTTCAGTCACCTGTAAACTGATACAACTTTAAAAGACCGCGGCTGTCATGGTGTGACAAACGAATAAGCTCAATTTCAAACTCCATAATGTAACAAACAAGCAATTCTGAAAATTGCGTAAAATTTTGTATGGATGTCATCCATTTCTTCGATCTCCGTAGTGAATACAACTTGGGAAACCCAAAATATACATGTGACTATTCCAGCCAATCGTATTTGCAGGGTTTTCCATGACGCACAAATCCTGCGTCCATATTGACGCAATGTCGGTAAATCGAAGTCCATTCTATTTTTTATAATCTCGGTTTTCCAAAAATCTATATTTAACTTAGTCCTTATCCTGCACCAAAACATGCAGAAAAAATTCCAACGCTTCCAGGGTCGATTCTGGCGTACGTAATGTTTGTCACACCAAAATACACATATGGGACAACATTTGACTATTTATCTATCGTATAAAGTAAACACAAACGGTCTTACTCACGTTTTTATGTGTTTTAATCTCTTTTTAATCCACCTCTTAGAGGCCTGACGTTTAATAACTCACAATGTGGTTGATTTGAACTGAGGATAACCGAATACGGTATTGTGGGTATTGTTGTTAAAGTAACCCAAAATGGATATTTAACGAAATAGTTATATATCTTATTCAAACAAGTTTGGGCGATATTTTGTTTATTTTTTTTTACCGATTTTGTCTAGTTTATTTAACCGAAAACAAATTTGTTACAGATTTCAAATTTTTCGCCGTTGTGAATTGAATTTTGATAGATTAAAGTGGTAAAAAGGTAATCTGCATACATTTTAGGCTCAAATTAATATAATAATAATTATAGGATATTTTTTTTTTTATCGTTGCGATAGCTATCAAGGATATAAACGGCATAATAACGTGAATCGAGTCTGTCTGAAACATGCTATGGATTTAGACTTCGGTTGACCAATAAATGAGAAACCGAAAGTCTAAATTATTTGGACTATAAATTGACATTATTAATTATTAAAGGGATAATGAAAACAAAGAACAACACACTTGTTTTTTAATGTGTTTTTTTATATCAATCACTTGATTATAAAGTTCTAATTTGGACCCCCAACATTTATAAGATGACCCTCAACTTTGATGACATGGGGGTCACAATGACCCTCAAGTTTCAAAGCTTAGGGAAAACCCTGATTTGTGATAAAACTGATATGTAAATTAAAACTATTTAGCCCAAATGTATGCAGTAAACGTCATCAATATGAATAAGCATGCACACGAGACATGTATCAATTGTAAACTTCCGCAAATATTGCAAAACTGAAAGTATACTCTCAGCCAGTCCACTCGTTAAATCTATTTAGCCCAAATGTAAAGTTTTGTGTGCAACTACATTATACTTTTATAGTCCTTATCTCGGTACTTAATGCATTGCATTGAAACTTTAAACAACTCTTCCCAACCATCACACCTATAAATAATTAAGTAAGATAACTATCTTGCATATAATGCAAATAATGGCCCTTTATTATTTGAATTAGAAAGCAGTTGAATAGTCAAGGTTGTCTTATGGATAGCTCTCGTTTATTTAACGTATTCAAAGTCATCGTATGTGGGTTTGATGTATGTCATTGTGGAAAAGGGTTAATACTAATAGTGAGCATGTGGTCGATTTTATATTGCAGGCGTGCCAAGTTGTTTAGGTATGATACTTCATTAGAGACCCCCCAATGGAAGGAAAGAGGAACAGGTCCAATGAAATTTCTTCAGCACAAGAAGACTAATCTTGTACGATTACTGATGAGGCGGGATAAAACACTCAAGATCTGTTGCAACCACTATAGTATGTATACTACATCCCTTGCTCAGTCTTTGATTATATTATAAGGTTAACTGGCTGTGACAGTGCGTTAAAACTAATCAATCAACCATGATCTTGTGGTCTTCTTTTGGCCTTCACTGCCCTTCATCTAGACCTGATTACTTCATGCACATCAGTAAATACATCTATTTTTGAACATGTAGAATCTCGACAACTGTTTTAACATGAAGCCCAAAGAATTTAATTTATTTTGTCTATTAAGACTCATTTTTCATTTTCCTTCCCAATTAGTCCAGCCTGAGATGGAATTGAAGCCTAACAGTGGCAGTGATAGGGCATGGGTATGGCTGACTTCAGCAGATTACTCGGACGAAGAGGTGAAAGCAGAACTATTGGCCATCCGATTTGCAAATGTTGAAAGTAAGACCTTTTATTGTCTTTTATAATTATACATTCCATAATTTCTTCAGTTGAGTAAATATATCTATAGGTAGTTATCAAATGAGTCATTAAACTGTACCACAGGGCTTGTCTACTGATGAAATGTAAGTGGCATTTTCCTGATTAATTATATTTGTGTCAACCCTTTCCCACATACAGATACTTCCTGACTTCAAAAAGCAGACATTTTGTACATTTGCCTAGATGTTTTCAAGGTCGTCTGCTGTAGATTTGTTGTATGTGCGAAAGGATTACAAATGCAATTGGTATCATACAGCAAATAGAATAAAGCATCACTTTCAAAAAAGAAATCAATTAGAAAATTAGGTAAATTCAAACCCTGGACCCAATATCAATAACTGCCTGTTCAAATAATTCAGTTATTTATTTATTTTTCACAAGGCTAAATATATACCATGTGATATTTGTATTAGCTTTAATCAGTTACTGGTCATCTGATAAATAAAATACATGTGACATTTTTGATAAAACCAGTGTCCACTGATCCCTTGAAAACTACATATTGCATTTTCAATACATATCTGTAGTACAGAAAAATCTGTAACTTGGCATTCCCCATATACAGGCAATATTGAAATCATTGTGGGAAAGGGAGAAATTGTTTTCAACTTTGCAAGTATAAAAATCAGTTTTAAATTTCCAGAGTTTAAATCTTTAAATACAAAATGAATCATATAGAAACAAGATGAAAAGAACAATTTTAGCAAGTGTAACGTTTACATTGTGTGGTGTAACTTAACCAGGGATGATCAGTAACTACCTCTGTTGTTTTTCAGATGCACAGAAATTTAAAGACAAATTTACAGAAGCTCAAGAAATTATGAAAGAGGCCATACCTAAACATAATGCAGCAATAAAAAGTAAGATTGTTAATGAACTAAAATGCCATAAATCCGCCTTTTCATTGACCCATTGGAGTTCCGTGCTATAATTTCTTTGCTCTCACAAGGGGACGATGCAGATTAATCACTTTGGTGTTACCCGTCTTGGTAGGGAGAGACATACAGACAGATCATGTCTGTCACAATCTCATTCTCCTGGTAGTGGCAGGGGAGACATGCTTTTCCTCGAACAATACATGATGATCTTTAATCTGAACAAATATTTGTCCTGTTTAACTAGGGTTGGATATCACTTGAGGACGAACTAAAAATAGGAAAAATTGTAAATGACATCTGAACCAGAGGCCAAATTTATATCAACAACTTTGTTGATCACAATCTGAAACAAACTGTAATAGTTGATAATCATATCCATACAAGTGCTGCTGGGAAGTTTCAGAATTGGTTTTTGTTTAACTTTTCTGAATAAGTACTGGTACTAGGGCTTTCATTTTTCGAATATAGTTACATCTAATATCCTTCTACACATTGTATGCTAAAGATACTGAGTGTGACCTTATTTTTGGGGTAAAAAACAAGATTTTGGTGCTTTTGGTTGACTTTGAGATTTGGTCATAGCTTCCTCATTGTTTGTTAGATTTATTTGTGCACAAACATTTCATAAATAAAGTACTTCAACATATCAAACGGGTTTTGGGGTCAAACATTTGGATTTTTTCCTTTTTCATTTCTTGTATTTTTAGCTCTACTGGCCAAAGGCCAGAAGGGCTTATGTCGTGGCGATTTGTCCGTCGTCCGTGCGTGCGTCCGTCCGTAAACAATTTCTTGTCAACACGATACAGTCTTCACTTTTGATTGTATCTCAACCAAACTTATACAGTAGTTAGATATCCATGAGAGCTCGGTTCCTTTCGAAAACCAGCCAGATCCGCCCATGCATGACTGGATTATGGCCCTTGAAATGGTCAAAATTGCTATAAAAGAGCTTGTTAACACGATACAGTCTTCACTTTTGATTGTATCTCAACCAAACTTATGCAGGAGTAAGATATTCATGAGAGCTCGGTTCCTTTCGAAAACCAGCCAGATCCGCCCATGCATGACTGGATTATGGCCCTTGAAATGGTCAAAATTGCTATAAAAGAGCTTGTTAACACGATACAGTCTTCACGTTTGATTGTATCTCAACTAAACTTATACAGTAGTTAGATATCCATGAGAGCTCGGTTCCTTTCGAAAACCAGCCAGATCCGCCCATGCATGACTGGATTATGGCCCTTGAAATGGTCAAAATTGCTATAAAAGAGCTTGTTAACACGATACAGTCTTCACTTTTGATTGTATCTCAACCAAACTTATACAGTAGTAAGATATCCATGAGAGCTCGGTTCCTTTCGTAAACCAGCCAGATCCACCCATGCAAGACTGGATTATGGCCCTTGAAATTGTCCAAATTGCTATAATTGAGCATGTGAACACAATAGAGGCTCCATTTACTATCTGATCTTCACCAAACTTAGATAGTAGTTAAATATTGATGAGAGCTTGGTTCCTTTTGAAAACCAGCTAGATCTGCCCATGCAAGACTGGATTATGGCACATGAAATTGTAAAAATTGCTATAATACAGCTTGTGAACACAAAAGAGCCTCCATTTACTATCCGATCTTCACCATACATACATGCTCTGGATTGAAAATGACCAAAGAACCATACCAGTAGAGCATAGGCCCTCATGGGCCTCTTGTTCAATTTTGCGTTTTAAAAGCTGAACGTTAAAGTTTCGATTTTTAGCTCCACTGGCTGAAAGCCAGTCGAGCTTATGTCATGGCGAATTGTCCGGCGTGCGTGCGTGCGTAAACTTTTTCCTTTAAACGACTTCTTCTCACTAACCACTTGGCCAATTTGGTTGAAACTTCATAGGAAGCATCCTCTCAATGTCCTCTCTTAAATTCCTTCATTTTTAGTTCTACTGGCCAAAGGCCAGAAGGGCTTATGTCGTGGCGATTTGTCTGTGCGTCCGTCCGTCCGTAAACAATTTCTTGTTAACACGATACAGTCTTCACTTTTGATTGTATCTCAACTAAACTTATACAGTAGTTAGATATCCATGAGAGCTCGGTTCCTTTCGAAAACCAGCCAGATCCGCCCATACATGACTGGATTATGGCCCTTGAAATGGTCAAAATTGCTATAAAAGAGCTTGTTAACACAATACAGTCTTCTTTTTAGCTCACCTATGCACGAAGTGCAAGGTGAGCTATTGGGATCACATTTTGTCCGGCGTCCGTCCGTCGTGCGTCGTCAACATTTGAGCTTGTTAACACTCTACAGGCTACATTGTGCATCCAATCTTCATGAAAGTTTATCAGAACGTTCATCTCCATAAAATCTTGGACAAGTTCGAAACTGGGCCATATGAGGTCAAAAACGAGGTCACTAGGTCAAATTGAAGCGAAATCTTGTTAACACTCTGGAGGCCACATTTTCAACTTGAGCATGTTTAAACTTTATCAGAATGTTGTCTTAATGATATGTAGGTCAAGTTCGAACATGGGTCACGTTGGGTCAAGAAGTAGGTCACTAGGCCAAATTGAAGGAAAATCTTGTTAACACTCCAGAGGCCGCAATTTTTGCTTAAGCAGTTTGAAATTTTGTCAGAATGTTTGTCTTAAAAATATCTAGGTCAAGTTCGAATATGGGTTATGCCAGGTAAAAAACTAGGTCACTAGGTCAAATTGAAGGAAAATCTTGTTAACACTTTGGATGCCGCATTTTTTGCTTCAGCAACTTGAAATGTGGTCAGAATGTTTGTCTTAAAGATATCTAGGTCAAGTTCAAATATGGGTCATATTGGGTCAGAAACTAGGTCACTAGGCCAAATTGAGGGAAAATCTTGTTAACTCTGTAGAAGCTGCATATTTTGCTTCAGCGGCTTGAAATTTGTTCAGAATGTTGAGCTGAATGATATCTAGGCCAAGTTCGAATATGGGTCATGCCGGGTCAAAAACTAGATCACAAGGCCAAATTGAAGGAAAATCTTGTTAACACTTTGGATGCCTCATTTTTTTGCTTCAGCAGCTTGAAATTTTGTTAGAATGTTTGTCTTAAAGATATCTAGGTCAAGTTTAAATATGGGCCATATTGGATCAGAAACTAGGTCACAAGGCCAAATTAAGGGAAAATCTTGTTAACTCTGTAGAAGCCGCATGTTTTGCTTCAGCGGCTTGAAATTTGTTCAGAATGTTGAGCTGAATGATATTTAGGCCAAGTTTAAATATGGGTCATGCCGGGTCAAAAACTAGGTCACTAGATCAAATTGAAGGAAAATCTTGTGAACACTTTGGATGCCACATTTTTTGCTTCAGCAGCTTGAAATTTGGTCAGAATGTTTGTCTGAATTATATCTAGGTCAAGTTCGAATATGGGTCATATTGGATCAGAAACTAGGTCAATAAAGGAAAATATTGTTCAAACTCCGGAGGCCGCCTTTTTACTTTGAGCAAGTTGAAACTTTGTCAGAATGTTGTCTTAATGATATCTAGTCCATGTAGGAATATGGGTCATATCAGGTAAAAAAATATAGATCACTAGGCCAAATGAAGGAAAATATTGTTAACACTGTGGAGGATGCATTCAGAATAATTGTCTTGATGTGTTTTGCATTGCAGTACATTGTATAATTAAGGTGAGCGATCCAGGGCCATCATGGCCCTCTTGTTTTATTGTATCTCAACCAAACTTATACAGTAGTTAGATATCCATAAGAGCTCGGTTCCTTTCGAAAACCATGCATGACTGGATTATGGCCCTTGAAATGGTCAAAATTGCTATAAAAGAGCTTGTTAACACGATACAGTCTTCACTTGATTGTATCTCAACCAAAATTATACAGTAGTAAGATATCCAAGAGAGCTCTGTTCCTTTCGAAAACAAGCCAGATCCGCCCATGCATGACTGGATTATGGCCCTTGAAATGGTCAAAATGGCTATAAAAGAGCTTGTTAACACGATACAGTCTTCACTTTTGATTGTATCTCAACCAAACTTATACAGTAGTTAGATATCCACGAGAGCTCAGTTCCTTTCGTAAACCAGCCAGATCCGCCCATGCAAGACTGGATTATGGCCCTTGAAATTGTCCAAATTGCTATAATTGAGCATGTGAACACAATAGAGGCTCCATTTACTATCTGATCTTCACCAAACTTAGATAGTAGTTAAATATTGATGAGAGCTTGGTTCCTTTTGAAAATCAGCCAGATCCGCCCATGCAAGACTGGATTATGGCCCATGAAATTGTAAAAATTGCTATAATACAGCTTGTGAACACAAAAGAGCCTCCATTTACTATCCGATCTTCACCATACATACATGCTCTGGATTGAAAATGACCAAAGAACCATACCAGTAGAGCATAGGCCCTCATGGGCCTCTTGTTTTTTTATCCATCCATAATTCTGCTTTCCATGGCAACCAAAAGAAAAAAATAGTGAAAACTTAAAAAATCTTCTCTGAAAGTGTCAGGCCGATTTTCAAATAATTTTGTAGAAATGTTCCTTGGGTGACCCTTTATTAGATTCCTTCAAGAAATGTTGATTGATCGAAAAACATGGTCGCCAGAGGGCGGGGCTATTTTGCCTTATATGACCATAGTGAAAACTTAAAAAATCTTCTTCTCAGAAAGTGTTCAGCCGATTTTCAAATAATTTTGTAGAATCTGTTCATTGGGTGACCCTCTATCAGATTCCTTCAAGCCATGTTGATTGGTCGAAAAATATGGCCGCCAGAGGGCGGGGCTATTTTGCTCTATATGACCATAGTGAAAATTTAAAAAATCTTCTTCTCCGAAAGCGTTGAGCAGATTTTCAAATAATTTTGTAGAAATGTTCTTTGGGTGACCCTCTATCAGATTCCTTCAAGCCATGTTGATTGGTTCAAAAATATGGCCGCCATGGGGTGGGGCTATTTTGCCTTATATGGCTATTGTGAAAACTTAAAAAATCTTCTCCTCCGAAAGTGTCAGGCCGATTTTCAAATAATTTTGCAGAAACCTTCCTTGTGTGACACTCTACAAGATACCTTTAAGCCATGGTGGTTGGTAAAAAATATGGCCACTAGGGGGCAGGGCTGTTTGGAGATTTGATTTTTGCCTTATGGCCGTGGAGCGATACTGGCCCTCTTGGGCCTCTTGTTTTAATTTTCTCATTAAGTACTGGTCCTAGGGCTTTCATATTTGGATTATAGTTACATCTAATACCCTTCTGCACATTATACGCTGAAGATGCTGAGTGTGACCTTTTTTGGGTTCAAAACACTTGATTTTTGTTTGATTTTGAGAATTGGACATAGCTTCTTCATATTTTGTTGGATTAATTTCAAATTGTGAACACACATTTCACAAATAAAGTACTTCAACATATCAACATATCAAACAGGTTTCTGGGTAAAACATGCACCATATCAAGACAATGTGCCAAATGCAAAAAAAAAATCTGTAGATTCAAGGTTAAGGTCACAGCGATAAGAAATAGACTTTAATTGAACTTTTCTTGTCCGGACCATAACTTTGTCATGCATAGAGATATTTTCAAATAACTTGGCACAAACATGCACCATATCAAGACGATGTGCCAAGTGCAAAAAAAAAATCTGTAGATTCAAGGTCACAGCGATAAGAAATAGACTTTAATTGAACTTTTCTTGTCTGGACCATAACTTTGTCATGCATAGAGATATTTTCAAATAACTTGGCACAAACATGCACCATATCAAGACGATGTGCCAAATGCAAAAAAAAAAAATCTGTAGATTCAAGGTCAAGGTCACAGTGATAAGAAATAGACTTTAATTGAACTTTTCTTGTCCGGACCATAACTGTGTCATGCATAGAGATATTTTCAAATAACTTGGCACAAATATGAACTATATCAATATGATGTGTCACATGCAAAACTTTTGTCTGTAGCTTCAAGGTCAAGGTTACAGTGACAACAAATAGACATCAGTTGAACGTTTCTTGTCCGGACAATAACTTTTTCATCCAGAGATCTTTTCAAATAGCTTGGAACAGATATACACCATATCAAGACGCTGTGTCATATGCACAATGTCTGATCTGGGTCCGAGGTCATGAAACTTACTCAATTTGAGCATGTTATCATAATTATTACTATTGTAGTTACACACTTAGATTACAAGCCTAGGAAATTGGCTCGTTGCAAAGTAGATTTCAGTTACAAACTAAAAGTAGATTATTTTTTTTCCAAACTTTGTCCTCAAGCTTACAGAGATTTTTTAGTTTGAGCATCATGCTCAAACTAAAAATGCTTTGTAACCATGGCGACAAACTCCAAACATGGATTTTATTCTCATCGTTGGTTTGTAATTTCACCCTATTTTGCAATGAGCATATTTCATAAACTTGTAACTCAAGCATCTAACTTCAACAACAATATTTCTATTACATGCTCAAATTGAGTAAGTTTCATAACCTCGGGCCCTGGATCTAGTCTGTTTGCAAAGGCATAAACACGTTACTATCAAGTAAAGGGTTAAGGCAGATCACTGATTATCAACCTGGCATTAGGGATCCTAAAATGTGGCTGCCTACAACAAAAGGTTGCTTAATATCTGTTATCTATTATATGTTCTTAATAAATGAGGCCATCAACACACGATTGACTGTATTGAACTGATATTTGTTAGATTAAATTGTGATATATTTGATTGACAAAGTAATTATGATTATTCATCAATAGAAATATTCCCTGTTACTTGAATTACTAGCTTTGATTAACTATTAACAGAAATAATTGACAGATCTGTTAATTCTTTTTATCAAACACCTTCCATTATAGAAAACCTGGTTTCATGGAATTTCCATGTCTTGTTTTTTAAATTTCTTGAAATTTTGAACTTTGCGGTTAGCTCATTTTTTATTTTATTTTTTATTTTTTAACTTCTTGTTAAAAAACAATTGTGTTTAACTCAATGTTGAAGTTTTGTTATTTTACTTTTTGTCTTTTACACTTGCATTGATAGTCAAAGCAGGGAACAGCGAGACATTTAATTACGCGTAATTCTTGTAATTAAATCTTTCGCACATTTTCTAATGCCTCTGCAGCAGAAGACTTATGGCAAACATTGTGGCTAAAGGAGTGATTGTTCTCAAAATGAGCAATTTATTTCTCCTTTTGTCGCAATCTTTACAACTCTACTTATTATTGAAATACATATTGGAGAGTTTTCAAAAGTCATCCGCTCCAGATTTGGTGTATGTGGGAAAGGGTAACAATTTAACGAATGTTTTTTTGTGTTGATAACTTAAGGGCTTTGACACCGCTTACTCCCCTATTGATTTTGTCAGACAGTGATGGCAAACCTTTTTAATTGTACCAGTCCGATAGGATATTTTTAAGAGTGGTCTGCTTTGAAAACATCAGAGGAAAACAGCACAAAACTTGGTAAATTTGAAATAGAGTTAAGAATATTTTGGTTTCTCTGTTGGCACTTTCTGATGCCTGGTCTATTGAAAACAACGTGACAAAGAGGACAAATTATCCTTTTGTCTCACTGTTTTCAACTGTACTCAATATTTACACTTACATATAGAACTAGAAGTTTTGCATATTTTTATCCAGAAGTTTTCAAAGTTGTTTACAACAGATATGTTATATGTAAGAATAGGTTAAACATCAAAATGTTGACTCCAGTGGGTGGCTGCCTAAGACAAATTTGACGTTTTGTTTTAAATGCTTTGTCTTACTCCAAAATGTTTTCATAAGTTATTTGATTTAAAGGTGTTGACTATTGTCTGGGAAAGGGTTGAATATTTTCACTGTTTTACAGATGGTTTACTGGAGGATAAAGAAAAAAAAGAAGGGTCAGGAGAGCAAGCTGAAGAACAAGAGCCTGTTAACAAAACAGATGATACAAAACTAGAAACAGATAAAGTGGCTGATAAACTAGAAAACTTAAGTGTTAAAGAAAACTCTGATAAATCTGAGGAAGGGGTAAAAACTGAAAATAAAACAGATGATGAATTAGATCTACCAAAACCAGAAGTCAAAGAATAACGTTTGTTGTGGTCTAGTGCTGTGACAGAACATAGGAGTTGTTGGGCGATAAGGATAACATAAAGGAGTATAGGAGAACATACAAAGTTCCACCAGGGCTCTAAATAAGGGGCATTTTGCATGATCTAAAATCCTTATTTGACATTCAAACTCGATGTTGTGGGTACTCAAAAGAATCGTCTCACCGAGACGATTCATTTGAGTACACACAATATAAGATTTTGTTGAGTAATAAGAGAAATATTGTGGTGAAAAGACCTGTTGACTCCCTCTTATCTAGTACTCTGCTCCACATGGGTCTATGTCTTATTCTTAAATTCTTGTTTGACCATTAAATTTATGTTGTAGGTACTCGAAAGAATTTTCTCTGAGACAATTCTTGTGAATACCCACAACATACGGTCTAAATGACAGAATTATTTTTTAGCAAAGACCAGTTTTATCTTAATGCTCTAGGTATAATTCTAGTTTTTCGTCTGAAATTACAGTGTAATGCTCTTCATATATGTAACATGTTGGCAGTAAAGACTTGTGAGCATGTGTTTGTGCAGGTTCACCCAAGTCTTAACTTTTCTACAAGCCCCTTTTACGCTGACTTGGCTTGTATGGTCATTATCAATCTTTTTTACATGCTTTTCATTTGATAATATCCTGAGCAACTCTTGAGATTTAATTTCACTCTGTTATGTTGCATCTTTGCCCTGCCTTTAGATGTCATAAGTAGTAAGAGCCAGTAAAATGAACAGAATAATTGTTGGTTAAAAAGTAAGATTGAGATATAGTCCCATTAATAAACACAAGAAAGGTATTTATAATCACAAAAGTATCATTTTGGTGCTTAACCCTTTCCAAGATCTATACAACAATTCTGCAGCAGATCACTTTGAAAATGTCTATAAATATAATTATTTAAAGTGTTCGGGGGGAAATGGCAAATGGAGAACTTGCCACAAGGTGACGTGTCATCTAGTGGGATAGAGGTTTTGGTGCGCTTTATTCTAGATCTTATGCCGAAACAGACAATGACTTATATCTTCTACATTATAATGCACGATGAGATTTATTTAAATAAGGAGATGTATGTGAATGAATTACTATTGAATGTGAAAGCTTGTCTAGGTGATGCTTCAGGGATTTTATTTACATAGAGTAGGTAATCATGAATTACTTATGTTATTACCAGTATTCTGTATTGCCTTGTAGTTTTACCTGTTATCAAATAAATAGTATATTTGCACAATGGGAAAATGTCGACTAGGCTGCTTGATATTTGAATCACAGTTGGACAATATGCCATTTTGGTGTCATCATCTGTGCATTTGAAATGGCATTTGTTTTCAGATCTTTTTCTGTAAAGACAAGTGTGTATTACCTGACATTGTGCTGTTGTGACAAAAGGGTTTTCTTTTATAAGGGAAAGGGTTTACTGAATCTATTGAAAGTAAAACAAAAGTACTTTACTCTTTATATCATTAATACTGCTTTGATATATATATTTGATCCGGTTTTCTTTGTGTTGTGTTTATAGCTTGTTTTTATACGCCCTTTTTGAGAAAACTGGCCGTATTATAGTTTTACCTGCGTAGTCCAGCCGTGTCGTGGTGTTGTCAGGCCAATAACTTTAGAAGCCAATCATCACCAAATTTGGTCAGAATGTGTATTGGCATAATATCTTGGACAAGTTCGTTAACTAGCCATATCGCTCTAGTAACTCGAGAGTTAATGCCCTTTAATTATAGAAATATATTTACCTAAATTTGGTCTTGTCAGCCCAATAACTTTAGAAGCCTTTGTCCAATCATCATGACATTTGGGTAGAATGTGTATTGGCAAAATTTCTTAGGACAAGTTCAATAACTAGCCATATCGCTCTAGTCACTCGAGAGTTATTGCCCTTTAATTATTGAAGTTGCCTAAAATTGGTCTTGTCAGTTCAATTACTTTAGAAGCCTTTGTCCAATCATCACCAAATAAGTTCAGAATGTGTATTGGCATAATATCTTGGAACAAGTTCAATAACTATCCATATCGCTCTAGTTACTCGAGAGTTATCGCCCTTCAACTATAGAAATTACCTCAAATCGGTCTTGTCCGATCATTAACTTTTGAAGTCTTCATCCAATTATCACCAAATTTAGTCAGAATGGGTATGGGCATAATATCTCGGACAAGTGCTATAATCAGCTATATCGCTCATTATGTCCCCCCCATACTTGGTATGCAGGTTGGTCATGACCAGTAGCTATCCCCTATTGATTATGATGTCAAAGGTCATGATGACCTTGTGAGGTAAAAAATGGTTTCCGCTCAATAACTGAAGAACGCTTGGGCCGAGGAATTCAATACTTAGTATGCATGTTGGCCATGCCCAGTAGAAGACTCCTAATGATTTTGAGGTCGCAAGGTCACGTCCGTCAAACTTGTTTCTGCTCAATAACTGAAGAACGCTTGGGCCTATTAACTTCATACTTGGTATGAAGATTGGTCATGACCCCTATTGATTTTGATTTCAGAAGGTCAAAGGTCGTAGTGACCTTGTTAGGTAAAAAATGGTTTCTGCTCAATAACTGAAGAACGCTTAGGCTGAGGAACTCCATACTTGATATGCGTGTTGCCATGCCCAGTAGAAAGACCCTTATTGATTTTGAGGTCAGTACGTCTAAAGTCGAGGACACCGTGACCTTGAGCTGAAGAATTGTTTTTGCTTAACAACTGTAGAATGCTTTGGCCATTGAAGTTAAGACTTGGTGTGCAGGTTGGTCACCACCAGCAGATGACCCCTATTGACTGAGGTCAAGGTCATGGTAATCTTCAGCTGAAAAATGGTTTCCGCTCAATAACTAAATAATGCTTATGTTGAGGAACTTCATACCTGGTCACGTGGTGTGCAGGTTGGTCCTAACCAGTAGATGACCCTTATTGATTTTGATGTAACAAGGTCAAAGGTCACGGTAACCTTCAGCTGAAAATTTTACTCAACACTTATGTCCAGGAACTTCATACTTGGTGTGCAGGTTGGTCCTAACTTGTAGATGATGTCAAAGGTCACAGTGACCTTGGGCTAAAAAATGGTTTCGCTCAACAACTGAAGAATACTTGGGCCAAGGAATTTTATACTTTACGTGCAGGTTGGTCACCACCAGCAAATGACCCCTTTTGATTTTGAGGTCAAAAGCCAAGGTCATTGTAACCTTAAGCTGAAAAATGGTTTCCGCTCAATAACGGAGGAATAATTATGTCGAGGAACTTTATACTTGGTTTCGCAGGTTGGTCCTAACCAGTAGACGACCCCTATTGATTTTGAGGTCGCAAGGTCATAGTAACAATCACCTGAAAAATGTTTTTTATTCAATTACTCATACTTGGTGTGCAGGTTGGTCCTAATTAGTAGATGGGGCCCCCATTGATTTTGAGGTGTCATGACCCATATTGATTACGATGTCAGTAGGTAAAGGTCACGGTGCCCTTGGGCTGAAAAATGGTTTCAGCCCAATAACTGAAGAATGCTTGGTGTGCAGGTTGGTCACTACCCGCAATTGACCCCTATTGAGGTCGAGGTCATGGTGACATTGGGCTGAAAAATCGTTTCCGCTCAATAACTGAAGACTGCTTGGGGCCCAGGAACGTCATACTTGGTATACAGGATGGTCATAACACCTTGACCTGAAAAATGGTTTCTGCTCAATAATTCTTAATAAAAAATAACCACTTATCTTAAGCAATACATGTCCCCTGTTGCTTCATCTCCAGTCCAAAACTATACAATTCATCTCCATCATTTCTTTTCCTCCCCTACGACCACACAAATGGGGAGACAAGCGCTATTTCAAAAAAGCGATCTCTAGTTTTATTTGATTACACCAAATTCAGACAATATGTTGATGGGCAGAATATCTTGGTCAGGTTCGATAACTAACCACGTTATCTTAGTCACACCACACTTATGTCCCTCGAAATGGCCAAAACTGTATCGACCGTGTCCGCTCTTTAAATTCGCCTGATGTACAACCAATTATCACTATACTTGGTCTAACAAACAAACAAGGACGGACGTATTTTATGACATTTGGCGCTCTGTGGATATATTTTCAAAAATGCTATAATGCTCCATTATGAGTGGCCCTTTCCAGGATGCATACATGTGTTGCAGCAAATGAATATTGAAACCATACTAGTAAAATATATATTAATGTCTTTCATCTTTAGAGATTTCCAATATTCTCTGCATCCTAGATGTTTTCTTCAAAGTAATCTGCTGTAGATTGTTTTCATATAGAAAGGGTGAATAACATGCTCTCTGATTCTAAATGGACATTTTCCCAGAAGATTGTGACAACTTTTAAGGTACATTGTTCAAACTAAGATAAACTTCACTCGCAAATTCAGATCTACACTGTTTATTGACACAGGCAATAGATTTCTCTTAGTGCGTTATGTTTATGTTTGGTGGTTCTGATATGGATTATCATCTGTTACTCATTAGGTTACAACAAAACTAAGTGAGTAACGTATTCCTGGTCCCCAATGAACCCTTACAATAGATTATTGAGAAGTAGAGATCAACTCCAATCCCCGGTGTGGTCATACCAAAGACTTGAAATTAGAAATTTCTCCTTTTCCACCAGTGCTCTCTGTATAAAGGGTTTATTCTTTGTATGTTTACGACTCTCGGAATAGCATACCGGACAAGGGTTAATACATCACAGGGTATTGATTGATTGGTAGTATTAAGTCGTTTTCAACATTTTTTTCAGTTTTATCATGACCGCCAGTTCACCTAACATCACAGGAAAATGACGTATGCCTCTGTAAAACTTTCCCCTGGTCTTAATGGTGTGCTAAGATCCCGATCATCATGTGCCTAGTCACGGTATAATCGGGATGTTAACTGTTTAATGTCTAGTAGGTAAATGTTGAAAGGTTACAACCGAAATATTTACAATTATTCAACTGGCTATTCATTTCAAGACCCAGTGTAATACTGGTTCTTTACACAGGGGTCATGGATCTGTTGTTGAACTCGTGTAAAACCACAATTGAAACACCTATTTTAGGATTTTCTTTTGTTATAAGAGGATGAAATAAGAATAGCATTTCGAATCAGTAATGCCTTTAGCTTTAACCTCAAAAGTTAATGTCCAGATTGGCTTCCACAATAAATCAGCTCCGGGAAGTAGCCATTTATGCCTGTTGCAGACGACGTTGGATAACATTGTGGCTAAAGGAAACATTGCACTTTCTGGGCATATTTTCCTTTTGCAACAATGCTTTCAACTCGTTTCAATAATGATACATTAATTTATTGAGATTTTGTCAAGTTATTGCTGTAGAATTATTGTATTTGTGAAAGGATTTAGCCTTGATCACTATAGGCGTTTACCAAGGAAAACATGCTGCTCGTAAAATGGTTAATTCTATATAGCGTACATATATATTCATGTGATGATTCCATACATTTCACGGTGCATGTTTCGAATTGTATAAATAATTTCCAGTTTGTTTGGTTTTTAAATCCGCTGAGGTAAAGAGTAGATGATCTTTCGGATCACTGTCCGTCGGTAGTTAACTTTTAGCTTCAAAAGACATCTTCCGAACTGCTGGACCAATTTCAACCACACTTTACAGGAATGTTCCTTTGGCGCTCCCCTTCAAAATTAGTCGAAGATTAAATGCCTTATTTCAAATGTTCTTTTTGTCTCGTCCACAAATGGAACATCATTCAACGGCAATATTACCAAGATGAATATCATCATTTGCCTGTATCTAGCCTTAGGTCAATTAGCCCTGTCTAATAAGCTATTTCATTTATAGTATCAACCTCTTGCAGTTTTATTCCCTCGGTATTATAAGTTACGTACTTGCCTCTATAACATCACTCGGGTGATCGATTAAGTACAATCTTGGTATTCTTGTTGTGCATGTCGTGGTTCATAAACATAAATTATTATTGTAACAGATAACAAGGATGGAAAATATGTAATGAAATTGTATTTATTACTGTATAATTATAACAATCGCATAACATCAATGTGATATTTCATGTTAATTCCAATAATGTGTGGTCATTTATTTCTCTATCCTCGATAACACGAGACAGGACTTCTAACTTCAGGCGTCAGTCTTGTATCTCTACTCTGGAATAACGTATGCTTAAATAAAAGAGTAAATTGTTCTGCAGTTTCTCTTATTATTCAAAATATCCCGATAGTGTTGATGCTCAAATGAAGACCAATTCTGTTTGATTACCCACAATATAGGGGTTGTGGAGATCCCATAAGAAAATTAAATATTGATCTTATTTTGAGCTCGGGGAATAACGAAGATATGGGCCGATAAGGGTGTAATTGACTACTATGGTTTTAGCATTGTAAGGTTGCATCGGCGTACAATTCGGACTACATTCCTACTTATTTTGTCAGTAGATGCACTTATATTATGTATATATAACATATCCTGACGGTGAAGACTACTGAAATAAAACCTCAAGTCGCTAGGCTCGCCTGTAAGCGAATTGAGCGACATAGCGGCACGCTTCGAAAACCAATCTGAAGGCATTTACGATCCGATCAGCCAGCGCATCCGGGGACTAATCTGACTGCCAGCTAGTCATATATTATAATAAGCTTCCAGTTTGATCCTTAAATTGAATACAGTTGGGTTGTTTTTTCCACATGTGTAGTAATAACGGTAATGTTGGTTTTTCCTGAAGCAACGTTCATGTTGACAATGTTTTGCCTGGAGGTTAATTTCTGGTTCTTTGGCTCGAAAGCTCGAGCAAGATTTCACGGGCATAAACTGGACCCAATCCTCATTGTTTATTTGGGCAACAAAATCCCGTATAGGTGGTGTAAACCATTTTTAAAAATTACTTATCCCGCTTTGCATTTGGAAAAAATAAAACTGTCCAGTTGAACTGTCACCAGTACATAATATATACTGATGGCACAGGATTTACAGACTTGATTCCAATACCAGACCAATTAGTTTAGGTTTGTTCTTCAACTGACATCATAAGACGGACTTCACGAAACTTGTGAGACTCCTGTCAGACATTTGATCTGACTGACCATATATTTCTTTCAGACCTCGTTTTCATCTGTCGGACCAAAACACTTGAGACATAAGAACAACGATTTACTAATAATATAGGGGCAAAAAGTAAACAATTGTAATTCAATATGTATCTTTAAATTTTATTTCTTATATTATTTTGACACTCAAGATTGAATTGTGTAGTGTTTCAAATAGTCTATCAATTTAGTGTTGTTAACTTGTTATCATCCTCGTCCTGAAAGTCGGAGCAATAGTGACTCATTATCATATAAGGTGTTCTCATATTTATGAATTGATCAACATCCTTCAGCATCTTCCTGGATAGTGTTGGTCTCTGCGTCTGTATCCACATGTTCTAGAATATTCAAACATTGAAATGCATATAATATGTTGTTAATAATTTTAAAACTGCCAATACTGATAATAGACAAGAGAGCCATGATGGCCCTAGATCGCTCACCTGAATCATGCAATGTGATTTCTTATGCAAAACACATCAAGACAGTTATTCTAAAAAAGATTCAAAATGCAAACTCCAGTGTTAACAAGATTTTCCTTAATTTGACCTAGTGACCAATTTTTTAATCTGATATGACCCATATTCGAACATAAACCAGATATCAAGACAAGCATTCTGACAAAGTTTCAACTTGCTCGAAGTAAAAAGTAAAAATGAGGCCTCCGGAGTTTTAACAATATTTTACTTCAATTTGTCCTAGTGACCTAGTTTTAACCTAATATGACCCATATTCGAAATTGGCCAAGATATCATTCTGACCATTCTGAAGCAAAACATTCGTCTTCTACAATGTTAAAAAGAACTTTGCCTACATATATCATCAAGACAAACATTCTGATAAAGTTTTAACATGCTCGCGTTAAAAAATGAGCATCCATAGTGTTAACGAAAATTCCCTTCAATTTGACCCAGTAACCTAGTTTCTGACCCAATATGACCCCAGATATCATTCAGACGAACATTCTGATAGAAAAAATGCGACCTTAAGAGAGTTAACAAGATTTTCCTTCAATTTGGCCTAGCGACCTTGTTTTTGAACAGACATTACCAATATTCGAACTTTGCCTAAATATTATCAAGACAAACATTCTGATTGCGTTTCAACATGTTCGAGATAACAAGAGGCCCTTGTTCGCTCACCTTAGACTATGCTGTTAAAGACTTAATGTCACTAGGCCAAATTGAAGGAAAATCTTGTTAACTCTCTGAAGGTCAACGGTCAAGGTCACTGTTACTTTCTATATAGAAACAGTTCATGGTTAAAGTTTTTGTGCAAGCTAGCATTTACCCTTAAAACTAACATACGCCTAAGACTATGGTCTTTAAACTTTGTATGGACATTCTTCATAGCAAGTTGGTGATGCCTATAAACTTTGGAGTCAGTAGGTCAAAGGTCAAGATCACTGTGACCTTCTATATGGAAACAGTTCATGGTTAAAGTTTTCGTGCAAGCTAGCATACACTTAGGCCTGTGATCTTCAAGTTGGTTTTGCCTAGAGAGTTTGGAGTTACTAGGTCAAAGGTCAAGGTCAGTAAAGAAACAGTTAATGGTTAAAGTTTTTGTGAAAGCTAATATTTACCCTTATAACTTACATACGCATAGGCCTATGATCTTCAAACTTGGTATGGACATACATCATAGCAAGTGGTGATGCCTGGAGAGTTTGGAGTCAATAGGTCAAAGGTCAAGTTCACTGTGACCTTCAATACAAAAACATTCCTTGCTTTAGAACTACTGAATGCTTAGGTCTATGACCCTGAAACTTAGTTTGGGCAATGGTCATGATCAGCACTTGACTCAAACAGGTCATGGGAAAATAAGGTCAAAGGTCAAGGTCTCTTTGACCTTTAACGAAAAAAACACTATTTTTTGCAATAACTTTGAATTGTTGCATATGGTGCAATTTGTTGCCCTATTGTTAAAGGTTTGCGTGCAACTACATTAAGAGTCCATATCTTAGTAACTAATTGATGCATTCCATTGAAACGTTATACAACCCTTCCTAACCATCACACCTATGAAAATAATCAAGTTAAATAACTCTATCCTGCATATAATGCAAATTATCACCCTTTAAGACATTGTGGTTAATGTTTAGCATGCAACTACATTAGAGTCCATTATCTCAGTAATCAAATAAGCGGTGGAATAGTCAAGCATTCTGTCCTCCGACAGCTCTTGTTTCTTTTGCTCTCGGAGACCTGTATGATGCGAGAGGGTAGAAAACTTGCTGGACTCAAGCCGAAAAACCTAGGTTTGGGTGGCATAGGAAAATTGAGATTTCTTTGAAAATAATGCCTAATTGTCCTTATATTTGCTATTTTGCTTTCATTGTATATCATACACTGTAAATTTACACAAACACCAGGTCTCTTAGGGCAAAGAAAATTTGTAAAAGAGCTTCAGAGGCCAGAAAATGATAGGTCAATTTTGTGTTGTCTGCAAAAATGTTTGGATCCAGTCAAACTGGTAGAAAATGATGATACTGGTTGCCTTAAAAGTCTGAGAATAATGCATGAATATTAAGTTTGATCATTTCTATGAACATTTGACACAGTAAAATATGTGTGTCAAGAGATAAGTTGACGTTTTTCGGGTTGTTTCGCAGGTGACAATGTCTTTACTGAGACTGTGTACAATGTGGACGGTATGTAGAATGTTCCTCGTCTCAAACAACCTTGGGTATGTGGTTTCAACTGTTTGGAACAGTGTTGAACCTATCCGTTTAGCGTCTGTTTGGAAACGTCTCTTCCGAACCAACTCAAGCTCTGAGCTGGTGTTGAACCTATCCGTTCAACGTCTGTTTGGAAACTTATCTTCGTATCAACTCAAACTCTGAGCACCCTGTGTGAAATAACCTAGTGCTGAACCACGTATGTAGGTTCGAACTGCTCAACCGATGTAGGGTATTTCAGCTGATACTCCTCTGGTAGAGTGGTCTATTTATGTCAAATAAACGTTTAAAGTATTGTTGAGGAAATCGCAGTATTTCGTGTAAAACAATAGCGTAGCGTATCCATTCTTTTAAACAAAAAATGCACTATTTATACTAGTCTTATAAAACGTTCAATAAGGGCTAGGACTTAAACTCATTTAAAACTCATTTAAAGATAAAAATCGAGCAAAACCACTTTCGATACCACACTTTCATATATGCCATTTTATATATTAAATTAACCTTTGAATGTACATGAAACATGAAACTAAAACTTTCATAATAATAAAACAGTTAAACATTTTGTGTTTTATCAACGTAATCATAACATAATCAAAGTACGCTTGGAACTATATTGTAAAGGAACTATATACAAAATGATGTACTGCCTGTACATAACAGATTATTCTGGCAATGTGATGCTTTTCTTATTTTTTCTTTGCAAAGACCTATATTTTGCGCGAAAGCATAACACTTTGCCGATTTAGCCGGAAAACCTAGGTTTGGGTGGTATAGAAAAATTGAATTGTCATTGATAACCATCGCTTAATTGACCTAATATTTGCTTTTGTGCTTTCATTTTATATCATACTTTGTAAATCAATAGAAAAAAACATCCATAAGGACAAAGCAATTGTCAAATTACGCCAAATACATCCGCTGACATGCTGATCTACCCAATTAGTCCCCAAAAAACCTTTGTTTGCTTAGAAATGAGTGTGTACCATCACCAGAATGCATTAAAAATTAAAAAAAAATTTGTTTGAAATCGATAGAAGAGAGTGTAATTAAACCGGATTACGCACAAGTAGAAACAGAAACATCAACGATAACGAAACTGGGCCATATTTTAACTAGCAAGATTTTGCTACTGACTTTTTGGGCAGGTAGCAAGTAAGCGAATTTGCTAATTGCTACTGCTAATTTCGAACCCTATGACAACCTGTTACAAATACACCCGACGTGTTAAATGTATACCGTCGAGATCGTAACATCCTAGCTAAGCTACGACTAGGTTATAAGGAATACATTTATCAAAGTCGAATATAATTAACTCAAGCTAAACTGTTAACGTGTTACATATAAACCGTCTAGATCGTAACATACTAGCTAAGCTATGACTAGGTTATAAGGAATACATTTATCAAAGTCGAATACAATTAACCGAAGTCAAAACACTCAACGTGTTACATATATACTGTAGAGATCGTAACATACTAGCTAAGCTATGACTAGGTTATAAGGAATACATTTATCAAAGTCGAATACAATTAACCTAAGTCAAAACACTCAACGTGTTACATATATACTGTAGAGATCGTAACATACTAGCTAAGCTATGACTAGGTTATAAGGAATACATTTATCAAAGTCGAATACAATTAACCGAAGTCAAAACACTCAACGTGTTACATATATACTGTAGAGATCGTAACATACTAGCTAAGCTATGACTAGGTTATAAGGAATACATTTATCAAAGTCGAATACAATTAACCGAAGTCAAAACACTCAACGTGTTACATATATACTGTAGAGATCGTAACATACTAGCTAAGCTATGACTAGGTTATAAGGAATACATTTATCAAAGTCGAATACAATTAACCGAAGTCAAAACACTCAACGTGTTACATATATACTGTAGAGATCGTAACATACTAGCTAAGCTATGACTAGGTTATAAGGAATACATTTATCAAAGTCGAATACAATTAACCGAAGTCAAAACACTCAACGTGTTACATATATACTGTAGAGATCGTAACATACTAGCTAAGCTATGACTAGGTTATAAGGAATACATTTATCAAAGTCGAATACAATTAACCGAAGTCAAAACACTCAACGTGTTACATATATACTGTAGAGATCGTAACATACTAGCTAAGCTATGACTAGGTTATAAGGAATACATTTATCAAAGTCGAATACAATTAACCTAAGTCAAAACACTCAACGTGTTACATATATACTGTAGAGATCGTAACATACTAGCTAAGCTATGACTAGGTTATAAGGAATACATTTATCAAAGTCGAATACAATTAACCGAAGTCAAAACACTCAACGTGTTACATATATACTGTAGAGATCGTAACATACTAGCTAAGCTATGACTAGGTTATAAGGAATACATTTATCAAAGTCGAATACAATTAACCGAAGTCAAAACACTCAACGTGTTACATATATACTGTAGAGATCGTAACATACTAGCTAAGCTATGACTAGGTTATAAGGAATACATTTATCAAAGTCGAATACAATTAACCGAAGTCAAAACACTCAACGTGTTACATATATACTGTAGAGATCGTAACATACTAGCTAAGCTATGACTAGGTTATAAGGAATACATTTATCAAAGTCGAATACAATTAACCGAAGTCAAAACACTCAACGTGTTACATATATACTGTAGAGATCGTAACATACTAGCTAAGCTATGACTAGGTTATAAGGAATACATTTATCAAAGTCGAATACAATTAACCGAAGTCAAAACACTCAACGTGTTACATATATACTGTAGAGATCGTAACATACTAGCTAAGCTATGACTAGGTTATAAGGAATACATTTATCAAAGTCGAATACAATTAACCGAAGTCAAAACACTCAACGTGTTACATATATACTGTAGAGATCGTAACATACTAGCTAAGCTATGACTAGGTTATAAGGAATACATTTATCAAAGTCGAATACAATTAACCGAAGTCAAAACACTCAACGTGTTACATATATACTGTAGAGATCGTAACATACTAGCTAAGCTATGACTAGGTTATAAGGAATACATTTATCAAAGTCGAATACAATTAACCGAAGTCAAAACACTCAACGTGTTACATATATACTGTAGAGATCGTAACATACTAGCTAAGTTATGACTTTAATAAAAAAAAATTATATTTATTTATTCAAGTAATATAGGCCTCTGGCCCAAAATACAAAATACAAAAAATACAATTTAACAATAGAGTGACAAATATATATTGTTTTACAAATAACAAGTGCAGAAGTATTTAAACATTAAAGACAAAATAATTTACTGATCATACGACATTAAGCTCTTGTTTTCTTTTATTCATTGCATGATATAAATATTTAGCAATTGATAAAACTTCATCTGTTATTGTAGACGACGGGAGTAAAATAAGTTATGAGAACTGTTTTGTAACCAATAATCTTTAAAATAGATATCTCGCATATTATTATACAGTGGACATTCAAAGAAAAAATGGTATTCGTCTTCAATAACATATGTATTTGACTTTAAGCAGTAGAAGCAATATCTTAAGTGTCTATCAATTCCAATATGTCTACCACTTTCTATCATTAGACTATGACATGAGCAACGAAAATTTGAAATAGCTTTCCTATATGTATATGATAAGTCTAAGCTTAAATAGCGTTCAACATTAAGTAGGGTCTTAAAGTACTTATAATGTAAGGCTTTTGGTGAAGTTTCAATATCATTATGCCAGTTTTGCGAATAGCAATCAATTAAGCGTTGCTTAAAAATAATAATAAAGTTAAGTCATCCCCAACATCATGAGAGACCCACACGCATCCAAAACCAAATCGGAAAAGCATATCTTTAATACAACCTGCCCATGTTTTCCTACCAGATTCCTGTAGACGTTTTAACATTAAGTAACAATGTTTTGGATACCTGTGATCTCCCATACGTGTCAATTTTAACCAGTATTTAATACAGTTTGTCATGTAAATAGTACAAAGTGGTAGTCTCCCACATTCACCAAAAGCAAAATAATTAGCAGTGTTTTGTGACAAATTACAATATTGTTTGCAAAATTTAACTTGTACAGATTCAACTTTATCAACATATTTGTAGCCCCAGATTTCTGACGCATAACATAAAATAGGTTTAACCATAGAATCAAAAATCTTAAACATATCAATTGGATCAATATGACCAAATTGTCTTTGAAAATTAAAAATACAAGCTGATGCTTTTAAACCCTGTAGAGAAAGCGTTTCTTGAGTTTTTGACCATACTAACTTCGGTGTGAAAAATACACCTAGATATTTATAAAATGGGACAACTTCGATGGGTTCATTATTGAAGAACCATTTTTCAGTTTGTTTTAAAACACCGCCATTTCTGAAAACAACTATTTTAGTTTTACTTAAATTAATCTTCATATTTACAGATTTGCAATATTCCTCAATATAGTTAATCTGGTGTTGTAGATTTATGAGTTTCAGAAAAACTAGAAACGTCATCAGCAAACATTAGAGCAACTAAATCTTCTATGTCATTAGACACAGAAATACCTCTTTCACATTTTTCATGACGAACATTAACTAAATCATTTATAAAAAGAGAAAAAATTATCGGACTACCGACACAGCCCTGTCTTGTTCCAGTATTACATGTAAAAAAACTTGTTATTTCTAGAAAATGCATCCCATAGTTTTTGATGCTGTATACTATCAAAAGCTTTGGCAAAATCTATATAGATACAATAGAACCTACCCCTTTTCTTGGATAAATACTTTTGAATTAATGCCATTAAACTGAAAATATTATCTGTTGTTGAATAGCCTTTTCTAAATCCTGCCTGAGACTCATCAATAACATTATAATTATCACACCATTTAGTAAGACGAATAGTTAGTATATTAACACATATT
This sequence comes from Serripes groenlandicus, assembly GCA_031761405.1. Classification (NCBI taxonomy): domain Eukaryota; kingdom Metazoa; phylum Mollusca; class Bivalvia; order Cardiida; family Cardiidae; genus Serripes; species Serripes groenlandicus. The sequence goes on from JASEVX010000003.1 coordinate 9,396,560, forward strand.
TTACATAATGAATCTATTAAAGAAATACCACGGTATTTATTAGGGTCTGATTTAGAACCCTTTTTATGTATTGGGGTAATAATACTTTGACTACATTGTTCAGGAAAATCTCCATTTTCAAATATTTCATTAAATAGCTCATTTAAAAAAGGTAGAATTATATGTAAACTATGTTTATACATTTCTAAGCATACACCGTCAGGTCCAGGTGACCGGTTTGCATGTAACTTATTTATACTTTGCATAATTTCCGAAATCGGTATATTTAGTTCTTCACAATTAAAATTATCATAATTTACATTTACCACGAAATTGGCATCTTCGAAAACGTTATTATCAACCACAATAGGGTTTAAGAGTGATTTAAAATAGTCATGCCATATACATGTTATTAATGAACCTACATTTTCTGTAAAATTTCCTTTTTCCAGGATGTTCCAGAATTGTTTAGCATTTTTCCTAGAATCAACTAACATCTTTCGATTAACTTTGCAATGTAAATACTTTTTGTTGTTGCACAATGCCTTGAATTTATTTTTTGACGTTTTATATTTCAATAAATCATGTCTATCATTTGAAACACGGAACTGTCGAAGAAAACGAGTTTTCTCCCTTTTAAGGGTTTTACACTGATTATCCCACCATGGTGGTTGAGTCGATAAGTTTTTGGTACGTTTACATTTCATATGGTCAGCGGATAATTTAAAAATATTAATAAAATATGGTAGAAACGAAGACAAAGTTCGGTTTTCTAGACTATTACGTGTTTCATTAAAATGTTGAAATTCAGATATAAGTTTATCAACAAAAATATCTTTAAGTTCTGGCTTCCATTTATACTTAAGCCATGGTGACATATTTTCTTCACTATCAGCTATGACTAGGTTATAAGGAATACATTTATCAAAGTCGAATACAATTAACCGAAGTCAAAATACTCAACGTGTTACATATATATACCGTCGAGATCGTAACATACTAGCTAAACTACGACTAGGCAATAATATGGGATACATTTAACAAAGTCGAATACAATTAACTCAAGTTAAAACCCTCGACTGACTACAAAATTAATATGACGTTTGGTGTTTAACCCTGCTTTCAACAATCTTTCAGTTATTAGTGCTACTGGTCCAATTTATCCTGACACCAGTCAATCCGTAATGAACACACCGCAGCCCATAGTCGAATACAATTTATCCAAACCAAATACTCGGCTAGTTACATATCGATGGCTCAGCGCAATACTATGCTAACTCTATATTTTTTCAAAGTTGGTTTTATTATAAATTTTGAACAATGATCAAACTCTCCTGGTTCACTTAAAAGTTCTTGATTATATTCTAAGTATTTAACAAGATATTTGAATTTCAAGAAAATATGCTAAGTCAAATCATTCTTTTTTTGAGTGCAAAACTATAGCTAAGTAGAGTTAGCTATAGTTTTGCACCGACAATATCATACATTTAAAAAAAAATGTTAGTGCAAAACTATCACTAACTTGACTTAGACATAGTTTTGCACTGAAAAATAGTATAAAACATATACATGTTTCTCTCTTTTGTCCTATTTTAAAACATGTTAAATAGAAAAAAGTGTTTTTAAAGCAACTGAAATGTTCTTTATAATCAAGAAAGCCTCAAAATGGACACAATGAGCCCCGGAGGAGATATTAATCAAAGGGAACAATGTTTATTACAATGTAGTAACAGCCTCATCTGGTGTACAGAAAGAGGAGTATCTACTTGTGAGTGATCTTCCAAATCAGTGGAGCAGTTTTAAAATATGATGCAGGTTCAATTTTAAATGTTAAACCTTATGTAAGTTTGCATCAAACCATAAGAAAGAAAAAACAAATCCTTTTCTTAACAATGAAATGCTTAGTAACACCTCATTCAAGTAACAAAAACAGTATGGTAGAAACCAACAATGTAGTGTTCACATCACAATGTAAGTTTGAAAACTTGATCCTGTTTTACATCAAGTTTGGGGGACCCAGAAATTGAACTCATAACATTTGAAGCCACACATGTAGATATTGTGTAGAATACATGTACTGATACAAGTGAATCAGATGATATTGAAGTAATAATCTTTCTGACATATCAGAAGGAGTATATTCCTATATTCTTCAAATAATTAATTGATTGATTGATTGGGATTTAACGTCGTTTTTAACAATTTCTCAGTTATATCACGGCGGCCAGTTCACCTACTCATGCATGTCCTGGTTTTCTCACACCAGTAGTCCACACAACAATCTTCCCAAGCAACTGCCTGCTTTTCCACATAGACTTAGCCCATTGGTAGAAGAAGAATGACGCATGTCGCATTGACTTTTGTCAATCCTCGGAAGAAAGTTGGCCGAGCCGGGATTTGAACTCACAACCCCTGGATTGACAGCCCGCGTCGCTACCGGGGCTCGGCATTCAAATAATTAAAGACACAAACGATGAGAAAATCAAAAGGATTGAAGAATAACTACAACAATGTAGTTTAGATGATGACAGTGAACATAGTTTAATGTCTGTTCATAATGACTATGAACTTGCTACAGCTATGTCATCTGAAGATGACATCCCATTATCTAAACTCTCAAAAATCTTGAAGTCTGATACTCTCGGTTAGATTTAGAGCACATCTCTTCTGGTATTGAATAAATGTTCTCACAATTTGAGAAGAAAATGTTGAATGCAACTTACTAAGAATCAAGCTTATCCAATTGTATTCTTCCAAAAAGAAATAGAATAGAAACAATAGGTGCAAACTGAATTGAGTAGAAAGGTGTATGACATTAGGAAAATTTAATCTAGTTGATAAAACAGTTTCACCAAATGAAATGGAGCTCAGTTACTGTTATAAAGTAGAAAGGGGATCTAATAGTAAAGTAACTGACAAAACACTAATGGCCCAAGTTGAAGAAATTGTTCCAACTATTGTTGAGAGTGAATAACAACAGTGCATTGATTTTGAAAATGAAGATATAGTTGAAGACATTAACATGGAAGACTGCAAAGTTAGTAGCTGATCAGAGTGAAATACAATTTGAAAGTCATGGATCAGGGTTTGGGCATGACTGCAGAAATTATTGTAGAAGGGTCTATGTAGAAGCTATAGGGTTAGCATTACTATTGACTAGTTAGTGTCAGGATAAATTGACCAGTAGTACTTGTAATTTACCAAGGAAACGATGTGATATAACTGATTGTTAATAATTGTTGATAGCGGCATTAAACACCAAACAATTGGAAGTTAGGAGATGCAATATGACAAAGGCAGTTTCTTTTTAAGTATTCTACTCACAGAAGAAGAAAGTAATAAACAGTCCATGCAGTTCCATTAGTCAGAAATGAGTTAATTCATTTATGTGGATTTTGTCATTAAATGGTACAAATATTAGGGTTTGCAAGACATTTTTTCTCCGAACTTTGAATATTTCTCCTCAGAAAGTTCACATAGCATTTAAAAATGCCCAAATCATTATTCAAACTGTAGAGTCACACACAGAAGGACAATTATTATGTCCATGCCTGTATTGATAGGGCAAGTAGTCAAATTAGTGTGTACACAACTAATTTGTAAGAACTGCATGTCATAAAAATCCAAACCATGCTTAAGCCCCAGTCCATCCGACCCCCCGTACTAAAATTTGGCCAATCCGTGGTCAGATCTGTGTTGGGTCCGGGATAGTCCTGGATGGTCTGTCATGGGATACCTCCCCGGCAATTTTAAACTCTTTAAAATTGCCGTGGTCATCCAGGACCGGCCAAGAGGATTCTTTAATTCGGGGTAGTCCGAGACGGTCTGTGTAGCGACCGTGTTAACTCCAGGAAGCTGCCGTGTTGGTACCTGGGTCAGATCCTTGTTGGCTCCGCGTTCATCCGTTGAGGTGCCGTGTTGGGTCCAGGGTGACGATGTTTTGCGACTTAATTTCACCCAGGATCACCCTGGATCAAGATATCTATTGATCCAGGGTGTACCGTGTTGCTCTGTGTTGAGTCCGGCTTACGTGTGACTGTAGCTTTAGGAAATGAACTTGTCATATTTTTTTTACTTCAAGTCTGTTTCCAAAATACTAAATTGTTTATCAGGATTAAGAAATGAACAAGGTTTTTGGACAGAGTCAAAATAGAATCTAACAATTCCAATATAGCAGAAATTTAGTATGATAACAATGGTCCAGTAGACTCAGTGGTTAAGAAGTCAAACACTGTTCTGAATGTGATTGTGAAAGATATTGAGCTAAATAGTAAATATATTGCAAAAGGACTACTCCATTATACATTTGAAAAGTACAAAGAGCTCATTTCCTTATGTAGGTAGGGTGTGATCCCTCATTCTCATTACATCGTTCTATGCAGTCATTTCTCATGAGATTCCCAACTAATTCATAGTACTGTAAGGCTATTTTGTTACCAATATGTACTTAAACAATCCTTAGTAACAACAGTTTCTGTTTGTTGTAATAATGTACTTTTGTTACAATGATATGCTCACAAATATGTTGTGAATAAATAAGTTAACAACATAACTATTTGACTGTTTGCTCCATAGTTATTTTCTTGAACAGTCCACCAAATCAAAAGCATTAATTCACAACTTATCAATAATGGGTGAATTATGTTCACATTAACTGACAGAGTTGAAAATCTGTGAAGGAAAGGTTCAGATTGCTCATTACGAGCGATCTTAAATTTCCTTCACTGTTCCCAAAGGCCTTCTTATCCTACAACTATTCCTACATTGCTTCCAAATGCCTGCTTTATTGGATGTGAGGAAATGCGGTTTTATGGAGCAATGAATAAATAGTTTGAGGGCCATTTTATCAAACATTTTATGATAAATATTGGTAATCCTGCTCCATAGTCATTTTCTTGGACTGTACTAACTTGGAAGCATCAAGTCACCACTTATCAGTAATTAATGAACAATGGTTACATTTACTGTCAGTGTGACAAACAGTACAGGAAGATTTCAGATTGCTTCCTACACTGTTTTCAAAGGCATACTGTATTGGGTGCCAGAAAAGGCAGTTTATGTAGCAAAGATTTAATATATTTTTTTGATGTATAGCATTTTGTTTGAATAGGCAAAATAAAGTTATATAAATATCAAAAGATTGAAATTTTAACTCTTCCTGCACCCTTTTCCACTCTGTCATTAAATATAAACATAATTTAGCCATTACTGATAAGTGGCAAATAAATGCTTTCAATTAAGAAAGAGTCCAAGAAAACTCTTATGGAGCATGTTCTATTCATTGCATTGTTTAAACTTCAAAATAACTTCAAAATTAAATTGGTGAAATATATCTTACTTGACTTAGTATAGGTTTTACATAAAAAAAGATCAACATTTCATTAATTTTAAGTGCAAAACTATGTCTAACTTGACTTAGGTTTAGTTTTGCGCTGAGTTTTTTTTCAACAAATCATTGATTTTCAGTGCAAAACTATGTCTAACTTGACTTAGGTTTAGTTTTGCGCTAAGTTTTTTTCAACAAATCATTGATTTTCAGTGCAAAACTATTGTTAACTCAAATAATTTATTTTAAACTATTAAGAAAGAGTTTCAGATTAAAAAGAATATGATCATTAGTTTTGAAACATTTATCAGCATATAGAACAGAAAAAATATCTACAAAATATCAAAAGGGAAAACATGTAAACAGTTTTTTCACTCTCCTGTAAAAAAATTGAAAATAGAGTTAGCCTAGTATTGCGCTGAGCCATCGATATGCCTTCAGAATCGTAGCAGACTAGCTAAGTTACGACTAGATAATGAGGAATTCATTTAACAACGTAGAATACAATTAACCCAGGCCAAAACACTCGACTTGATACATATATACTGGCTAAACTAGGACTACGAAATGAGGGATACATGTAATGCCCGATTTCAAATCACCTCGGTGTTGTGTAATCATTTTTCCCATATTGAGTGAAATGTGGTGGCTTGATCCGAGAAAACCGCTATGCTACATAAATGTATTTTATTATAAATAAAATGATTTATGTCATTGCAGTGAATCAAAAAGTAATATGTTGAATAAAACTATTTAGTTGTCGTGTGGTGTCAAAAGTCGTGTAAGAAAACGACGCCGTCATTTAGATCATTTCAATCAAGAAAGCGACACATTTCTATCTAAACTATTTGTACCATAGCCAATCAGCGAGCTGCTATCACGCGTCACGTCAGTGTGTGAACTATTTTAATTTGAAACTTTTTACTTGTAATTCAATATGAATTTTGTTTTTCATATATGCACTGACACGTTCCATACAATATTCAGCTATATTTTCGCTTTAGTTTGCAGCGGCTAGTGTGAGTTTGTATCTCTATTTAACCGCTGCAATTACTATTTTGGTAGTTGAATTAGCCATGGGACGTATTATATGTAAATAATATACATTTCTGACAGCTATTTTCCATGTTTGAGGTTGATGTGTGAAAATGTGGTTGTATGTGGGTGTATGAATGATACTAATATTCTCATAACAACTTAATTGTGAATTTTATGTATTTTGCTTTTGTAAAATCTTCAATTTATGGAGGAAATAAAGAAATATATACCCTTTCCTCCACCACTTATCTAAATATAATTCCCTTTATTTCATACTTAATCCGACATACAGGTCGCGCTCTCTGATTGGTAGTTGGTTTATTATTCAATTGTTGCTACTATTGTTCTACTATTTCATTGTTAATCATGCCTGAATTAGTTTCCAGGCAGGCGCTTTTTTGTCCTGCCCAGATATGTTAAAAATGACATAACATGTTATCTATCTGGCATTCAAAAATAAAATGCCTGTTTTCAATTCACCTCTGTGTTATGTAATAATTTCCCCCATACTCAGTGAAATGTGGTGTTTGGATCGGAGAAAACCGCCATGCTACATAAAACAAAGTCGAATACAAATAACTCAAGGCAAAAACCCTTGACTGACTTCATAATTAATATACCGTTTGGTGTTCTACGCCGCTTTCATTTTTTTTTTTTTAGTTATATAAGGGCGTTAACTGGTTTAGTTTCCAGTGCTACTGTTGAATTTATCCTGACCCCCAGCCAGTAAGTTATGCTAACCCCGCAGCCCTGAGTCGAATACAATTAACCAAAACCAACCATTCGACTTGTTACATATATACTGTCTGGAAGACTGACTAAGTTACAACTGAGGAATCTGCCGTGGCAAAGTGGTTAACTTCGGGGATTTGGAACTGGGCATCCCGGGTTCGATTCCCAAATCGCGGATATCAAGTCTATTGTTATTATTTCGATCTAATTGAAAGGGTCCATATTTTATATAAAACTTGACCTAATGGTTATATATATCCAATAAACGTCTTTTATTAAACGATAATGCTTAACCTCTTAACTCGTTCAGCGCCGAATTGTTCAAAACGTCCATTTCTCAAGTTATGAAAGTTTTGGATTATTTTTGTAACTAAAAGACAAACAATGCTGATTTCAGGTGAGACAGCTCGTTACGAGCTGACTCGCCTGAATCTGCATTGTTTGCAAAAACCTCAATATTGCCTGTGGCGCTGAAAGACTTAATTTTTATAAATGTATCCTTGATAACCATGTCGTAACCGTTATTCATTTTTATTAGGATTTTACTACGTTTTCAACAAATTAATTATACGGTTATAGTGGAGGTGTCCATGTGCAAGTCACATTTCTTAGCTTTGTACTGGTTTGTTTAATCAGGTAAGTGAATAAGCGAACTATCGCCGTGACAAAACTGAAATAATGTTGAAAACGTAGTAAATCCCTAATAAAAAAAATGAATCGGTTAAAAGGAGATGCAGAAGTACATATAGAAATATGTATCTAAAAAGGTCTGCACCATAACAGACAAGAAATGATGCATCAGGCCAGAATGAAATATTTCGAAGATCATTAATTCTTGTTGGTTTTGAGCAAATAAATTGTCCCCCAACTCGGTCCACAAAGTATTTTTTTGAATGATCATATTACACAATATCTCTATAGAAATATCACCAGGAACACCCGTGACTGTACAGTGTTTTCCTATTCATTGACTGTACTGAACCAACTGATCTATTCAGCGTAAGCAATCTATTATACCGGTAATGTATCAAGAATAAACCCGGGTTTTATTGAATTATTGATGGAAACTAAAACGAAATTTGTCAGAATGAGAAAGGTTTCCTTATTCCACATCTTTTGGAAAAATTGCGATAGCAAGGCTTCCATAGTTTCAAGTGGAGTTTTGAAGTCATGTACGGGAGGTAAATGAATGAGAACACCATTTTTACCAGATTCAGTACGCCAAAAACATAGTGCAAACAAGTATTGACTGAATTACGAATGCAAACATAAGCAAAAGTCAAATAAGTAAACACAAATCCACTTATTACTTGTAACGAAATAAAATTACAAGTCGCTCTGAAAGTGTAAATGTCATATTTAAGTGTCATAAAGAATAGGATATCACTACGCAGACCGCCATGTGCGTTTTACTATTTTACTATTGTTTATGTTTTTGCTGTTCATACCTCCACTGTACTACGTAATGCCGTGTTATGTGAAAAACATGATAAATGATCAAATAGAAAAATGTGGAAAAAATGACATATGAATGATCTTATAGAATCAAAGCGCCAAAGGCTGTGTGCAAAATCTTGCAATGTGTACCTCGATGTAGGATTTGCAATTTGAAACAAAATTACTACTTTGCCCATTGGTGGAGATCGAATGACGCTAGTCACAAAGAATTTTGTCAATCACCAGTGTATTATGATTTCATTTTTAACAATTGTTTGTTTAAAACATGGTTATGAATTTCAAAGTATAAAGTAACATAATTACTGTTTAACTAGATAAGATTCTTGTTACCACTTAGTTAATATTCACGATACGTAAGACTAAACACAGGCTTGAAAGTGCCTTTAACTGCCATATGTTACCTTTTCATTCTGTTCTGTACACCACTAATTGATTCTCTAGTTATGGTTTAACTTATAACAAAACCATCGTGATGTGTTTAAACAAGAGCGCCAGTCTCCCCACAATGCCAACAGACAAAGTCCGCCCACATACTTTACTGAGGAGAAGTTTTTAAAAGTTTTCACTAAATCCATACAAGGATAAAAATCGCATTCTGACTGATATGTATTTACTATTTAGACTATCCACATGACTTGGCGGATTTTGATAGAGGGTCACCAAAGTACCATTTCTACACATTTATTTGAACATAAACCAACTAGTTCTGGAGAAAGAGATATTTAAAATATTTTCTGTCGGGTGTCATGACACATTTGTTGAAATGGTTAGGTTAAACGCGTATGCATACTGGTTACGTGGTAGTTTAAAGGTCAAATATGGAAGTTCTCAATTTCCCCCGATTTTTTATTTAAATCAACAGTTTTTCAACTTACAAAAGCATTTTTTAAACAATTTGTTAAAAAAATCTTTAAAAAAAGGTTATTATTTGCTTTTCTATTTCCCCGGAAATTTATAGGCGTGAAACGTGTACTCGCTTATCTCCCTTTGAAATTATCTCCCGTGATATATGATGACGTCACACTTGAAGTTCGGTGATTGTCTGCACTGTGTCATTACGAGTATGCTTGCATCCTCGACAGTGATATTTCATTGATTAAATTTATTTCTGAAAAAAAAAAATGGTGATTTGTATCGCGCATGGGTGTGCAACACAATCTGGGACGCACAGGATTAGTTTATTCCAATTTCCAACTGATCAGAAGATACGAAAATGTTGGATAGATCGATTGAATAGGGGAAAGACAGCAACAACAAAATTCGTGCCGAGTAAACATTCGAAAATATGTATGAAACATTTTGATGACAGTCAGTTTTTGATTAGTCCAAAGTTTGCAGAATCCATCGGATTTGGACAAGTGTTTCGCGTGAGGTTGAAGCCCGATGCTGTCCCAACAATATTTGACAATCCACGAAAGAAGTCGTCAAAAGAAAGAAATTCGGCATTAGCGATTTCCAAAAAGAAAATGAAACACAGCTTTTAATGAAACATTATAAAAGTAATAAACCTAGAAAATAAAGGACTTATAAAATATATTTATTCTCTGATAAAACACAACAAACATGCATGTTAGAATATATAACTTTTCAAACAGAAATTCACAGCTTTTAATGAAAAATTATAATTATAATACAAATAAAGCCAGAAAATAAGGACTGTCAATCCCGAATTATAACAGGGTGATCTATTACACAATTTTTTGAAAATTTTACCTCACAGTAATGAGTGTACATGAAGTGTTCATTAAATTTATAAACAATTTCATCAATCTTCTACTTATTGCATTGTTAAACATTTTCCCACATACAATTATTCTGCACGAGATTTCATTGAAAAAAAATTGAAAAAAGGAGAAATTGTTCATCTTGACCCAGTTCTCCTTTTCCACAATGTTTTCAAAAATAGTATTTAAGTGTAAAGGAGTGTCAGTCATTTTTGACAGTATGTTTTTAAAAATCATCTGCTGCAGATAAAGGGTTATCATTAACTTCTTTGAGGTCTACCATAGTTGTTAATTGGAGAGAGTATTGTACAATCCAGATCGGGTCATATGACACTTAGCCAGATGTGTATACCACCAGCTGGTCATATGGTATTTACGACCTGCAGTGCACCTCCTTTGCTACTTAGAATTTAAATGACCTTTCACAACCATGTGGTATCATATCGAAAACGCCGTTGAATAAATGAACAGTTTACTTGTAGTTGGGCTAAATTATCACGAAAAGTCGTGTTATTAAGGACATATTAGTAGTATATGCGCCGGTTTGGTTACAAACAAAGATGATGTAATCGGCGGCCATTTTGTTGACCTAGTTACTATTTATAGTATCACATTTGCATATAAGGATTGACACGAGAGAGGACGCCATTTTGTTGACCTAGTTACTATTTATAGTATCTCATTTGCATATAAGGATGGACACGAGAGAGGACGCCATTGTGTTGACCTAGTTATTTATATACAATGACTGCGCATGTGTGGCGTCCATTTTGAACGATTGTTCTATATTTAGAATGACATCATGGTTCTATATTTAGAAAGTGTTGGAGCTGGCGGAGAAATTCGACCTACACTTTGCTACATTGTTGTGTGGGAATCCATACGACACGATATATCTCTTAAGTATAGTCGGTACATAGTCAAACATGTATGGCAATAAATGTAACGTCTTACCTCTAAAGCGTCCAGAGTTCAAATGGCGGAGGTCCCGATCTATTTTTAGACTCGGTATTTCACCATATCTTTATAAATAGATTATGTGTCATTTTCTATAAATAGATTATATGTCATTTACTATAAATAGATATTTCTAATAGTTCTATATTTAGAATGACATCATGGGTCTATATTTAGAAAGTGTTGGAGCTGGCGGAGAAATTCGGCTTAACCTTTGCTACATTGTTTCGGGAAACTGAAACATCCATACAACATGATATATCCCTTTTCGTATAGTCGGCACGCAGTCAAACATGGCAATAAATTTAACGTCTTACCTCTAGAGCGTCCAGAGTTTAAATGACAGATGTCCCGATCTATTTATAGACTCGGTATTTCACCATCGAATATCAGAAACACACCAGGTGTGCGAACAATAGACCATTGCATGTTAAGATTAATCTCCTTTAAATGCGCCATTAAATGATTTAAGACAGGAAACGACACTTCTATAAAACGTCTTACCTCTAGAACGTCCAGAGTTCAAATGACAGATGTCCCGATCTATTTTTAGACTCGGTATTTCACCATCGAATATCAGAAACACACCAGGTGTGCGAACAATAGACCATTGAAATGTTTAGATTAATCTCCTTTAAATGCGCCATTAAATGATTTAAGACAGGAAACGACATTTCTATAAAACGTCTTACCTCTAGAACGTCCAGAGTTCAAATGACAGAGGTCCCGATCTATTTTTAGACTCGGTATTTCGCAATCGCTATCGGATATTTCATCAGAAACTCACCAGGTGTGCGAACAATAATAGAGCATTGAAATGTCAAAGAAAACGTGGACAATGGATGAATAGACTGCTTTAAACCAAACGGCGCCACAGTGTCTGAAGAACACCTGCACGTTTTAACTTGCCTGAGAATAACCCTTTACACTGCTGTTCAAAAGTTTACCCTTCATGATGAAAGTTATTATTATGTCTAAACAAGCGCTTGGAAAGTGTCAGTGAAGTTATACACGACTTTACCAATTTGATCGTATTTCAAATATAGAGGGAAAAGGAGCCCATTAAAAGCGTCAAATCAGTTTTTGCTAATTTGTATCACTATTTACGCTTTAACTTTTTCTCTTTATGATACCAAATGATAGAGGACACCAAACGCTTTCATTTAAACCAAAGTTTGTCTCTATAATTGTTTACCGTTTTTGAGTTATGTAATATGAGAGATTTTTAAACCCCCAAAATGATCCTCAAGTTTGATATACCATTGGAAAGATCTCGTTGCGCCCTTTTCATATATGAAAAAATTATGGTCCTACGACCATTAGTTCTCTAGTTATCGTCGTTAAATATGTGTTTGTTTCAAAGTGCGTCAAAAGTCTTCTCAATGCGTAAATGCCGATAACTCCTTTATTTCTTGTCCGAATGTAGTCGTGTTTGGACTCGTTGAAAAGGGTTTCGTAAACTCTATCGATTGAGGAGGTCAAACCGGAAGTTCGGTCTGTCTGTAAACCGGAAGTGACGTCATTATATATTACAATGGTCAATATTAAATACCGATTTACCACTTCCACTCGGCCCAGACAAAACGAGTGTACACGGATGTTTAAACTTAAATACGGGCGCTCCCGAATGCGCTCCCGAATGCGCTCCCGAATGCGCTCCCGAATGCGCTCCCGAATGCGCTCCCGAATGCGCTCCCAAATGCGCTCCGAGCGCTCTGCAAGTTTATAAAGGGAAGATATCCACAATAAACTGCAACACACGACTTGGAAAAGATGAGTACAATTTTCTGTACAACGTGTGATCAGACGTTCTGTAGTAGATACAATCTAATGAGACATGAGAGAAACAAACACTTTGAAGAACCATCTTCACATACAGACCAAAGATACTGGAATATATCACCAGGAGAACAACAATATGAAGGAGCTCCCGGAGCGCATTTGGGAGCTCCCGGAGCGCATTTGGGAGCTCCCGGAGCGCATTTGGGAGCGCCCGGAGCGCATTTGGGAGCTCCCGGAGCGCATTCGGGAGCGCCCGTATTTAAGTTTTAACATCCGTGTACACTCGTTTTGTCTGGGCCGAGTGGAAGTGGTAAATCGGTATTAACTAAGATGATATTGTGCCAAGGAACAATCCAACCACCACCTCAAAGGATCATCTGGTGTTATAGTCAAAATCAACCATTATACGACGAAATCAAGACAAAATTGTCTAACGTTGAATTTGTGAGGGGGATTCCAGACTGTCTTGAACAAGATATGTATCTAGACGTAAACGTGCGGAACTGCATCATATTAGATGATTTGATGGGAGAGGCGAAGAAGGATGAAAGAGTGGCTAATCTTTTTACTAAAGGATCTCATCATAGAAACTTGACGGTCATTTTCCCGACACAGAACGTTTTTCCTCAAGGAAAAGCGTGCCGAGATATCAGCCTTAATACAAAATATGTAATTGTGTTTAACAACCCAGTTGATAGACATCAAATTTCTGTACTGGCACGAAGGATTTACCCTACCAGTAGTCACAGTTTCATGAATGTATATCGAAACGCCACAGAAAAGCCATATGAACATCTCGTTATTGACCTTCAAGCCTCTACACCCGAATACATGCGACTTAGACCAAACATTTTTGAACAGAATGTATCAGTAGCTGAACACAAGTATATAAGTGATACTCCAGCGTATGATCAGCGAGGATATTCAGTTAAGAAAACTATAAGGGACACCCCTATGGAGTACATAAAGAGTGATTCCAGCCTCGAGTCTGATAACAGTCTATACATGCCCGTTTGCGACTATTGCGGTATCATGTTTGGTGACGTTCATTCTTTACACAATCATGTCAAACGGTGGTGTAATAAGCGTTCTGCCACGGAGGATTACGCGGAAACGCCTCCATTAAAATGGTGGATATCCTATGACCAGAGCGACGAAGATGTAAAAGATAAAGACAGCGAAGAACACAAAGTGTTTGGAGTCATGTACCGTAAAGCTTCGAACAATAATGAAAAATCTTGGCGAAAAAAAGTGGAAAAGTATGAGCGAGATGGAATGTCTAATGACGAGGCCAAGAAAAAGGCAGACTCAAAAATAGTAGCGGAAGATACAACACATGTCTTACGTATGTATAGCCAACTGCTTCAACGGAGTCATTCACCAACGTGTCATGGAAGATGTACACGAACTCGTGTCCGAGGGAATGATACTAGAACAGGCCATACAGTCGGCCATTAAGAAACACCGTTATTTAATAGAAGGTATAGTGAAGTCTGAGAACGACGACGTTAGCGACGACGGTAGCGACGACAGTGATGGTGAAGAAATGCTATAAGGGGAGGAAAGTTACAGCTAATAGATAAAGATAAAACTATCACTCGCTGTGTACTTTACTACCGTCGACGATGGACAAAGTAGAAATGTGGACACGACATTTTCAGCGGATGGCTGAAGGGAAACTGAAACCTAATCATAAAGGACAATACGTCGTGGAAAAAATTCAGATGGGTGGGGAGATGAATGAACCTACCATTAACTTTTTGACGTCCATGGCTCACGCTGTCGAACAAGCCAAGTCAGAGGTAGCCAGGAAAAGAAAACATATCCGGATTGAAAATGCGAAAAACGGGTATCGAATGCAAGGACCACCGGGACTACGTGACTAAATTATCGGAAAGAAAATGCCGGGGGAGCCCTAAATTAACCACGTTTACAACATAACGGAACGGTGGACAGTTATTCATAGACGTCATGGATGGAGAATGAGAAGAATTGACAATGATTTTCATACTGTAATGAATCGTAATAAATACTGTGTTCAATAAATAGTGTTAGTTATTTTGATTCTGCGAACTACAATACTTAATTATATAATAAAATTGTAGAAATTGTATTCATGTCTTTGTTTTTCTTTTACCCATTGCGCTGCTTATTTAAAGTACAATGTCATGAAAACATTGATCGGTTATCTTTCAAATTCGAATATATCCATATCTCGATAAGAGCTTTCGAATGATATACAAATTGTGAACATCGGTTCAGAACTAAGGAAGATATGACCATTGTAATATATAATGACGTCACTTCCGGTTTACAGACAGATTGAACTTCCGGTTTGACCTCCGCAATCGATATAGTTTACGAAACCCTTTTCAACGAGTCCAAACACGACTACATTCGGACAAGAAATAAAGGAGTTATCGGCATTTACGCATTGAGAAGACTTTTGACGCACTTTGAAACAAACACATATTTAACGACGATAACTAGAGAACTAATAGTCGTAGGACCATTTTCGGGTTTAAAAATCTCTCATATTACATAACTCAAAAACGGTAAACAATTATAGCGTCAAACTTTGATTTAAATGAAAGCTTTTGGTGTCCTCTATCATTTGGTAGCATAAAGAGAAAAGGTTAAAGCGTAAATAGTTATACAAATTAGCAAAAACTGATTTGACGCTTTTAATGGGCTCCTTTTCCCTCTCTATTTGAAATATGATCAAATTTGTAAAGTCGTGTATAACTTCACTGACACTTTCCAAGCGCTTGTTTAGACATAATAATAACTTTCATCATGAAGGGTAAACTTTTGAACAGCAGTGTAAAGGGTTATTCTCAGGCAAGTTAAAACGTGCAGGTGTTCTTCAGACACTGTGGCGCCGTTTGGTTTAAAGCAGTCTATTCATCCATTGTCCACGTTTTCTTTGACATTTCAATGCTCTATTGTTCGCACACCTGGTGAGTTTCTGATGAAATATCCGATAGCGATTGCGAAATACCGAGTCTAAAAATAGATCGGGACCTCTGTCATTTGAACTCTGGACGTTCTAGAGGTAAGACGTTTTATAGAAATGTCGTTTCCTGTCTTAAATCATTTAATGGCGCATTTAAAGGAGATTAATCTTAACATGCAATGGTCTATTGTTCGCACACCTGGTGTGTTTCTGATATTCGATGGTGAAATACCGAGTTTAAAAATAGATCGGGACATCTGTCATTTGAACTCTGGACGCTCTAGAGGTAAGACGTTAAATTTATTGCCATGTTTGACTGCGTGCCGACTATACGAAAAGGGATATATCATGTTGTATGGATGTTTCAGTTTCTCGAAACAATGTAGCAAAGGTTAGGCCGAATTTCTCCGCCAGCTCCAACACTTTCTAAATATAGACCCATGATGTCATTCTAAATATAGAACTATTAGAAATATCTATTTATAGTAAATGACATATAATCTATTTATAGAAAATGACACATAATCTATTTATAAAAATATGGTGAAATACCGAGTCTAAAAATAGATCGGGACCTCTGTCATTTGAACTCTGGACGCTCTAGAGGTAAGACGTTAAATTTATTGCCATGCATGTTTAACTATGTACCGACTATACTAAAGGGATATATCGTGTCGTATGGATTCCCACAAAACAATGTAGCAAAGAGTAGGTCGAATTTCTCCGCCAGCTCCAACACTTTCTAAATATAGAACCATGATGTCATTCTAAATATAGAACTATCGTTCAAAATGGACGCCACACATGCGCAGTCATTGTATATAAATAACTAGGTCAACACAATGGCGTCCTCTCTCGTGTCCATCCTTATATGCAAATGAGATACTATAAATAGTAACTAGGTCAACAAAATGGCGTCCTCTCTCGTGTCAATCCTTATATGCAAATGTGATACTATAAATAGTAACTAGGTCAACAAAATGGCCGCCGATTACATCATCTTTGTTTGTAACCAAACCGGCGCATATACTACTCATATTGCTTAAATTGTAAAGTAAAAAGCGTTAAAAAATAGATAGTTTTGGTAAAATCTTAACGAACTCGCAGTTATATAACTTAACTTTTGTATCATACAGTAAATAGAAATGCGCTTTTATACTTGTAGTCAGGGCAACATATTACGTTAACGCCGTGATTAAAACGCCATGATATAACCAAGGTATTGTTGGCAATGGTAAAGAAAGAAAATGCTCATGTACTGGCAGTTAGAGCAAACATACAACGATAGTTCCTTGATTTAAACGAATTAATGATAAAAAGAATACAGTAAAAAAGGTCCATGTACTGGTAATTAGGAAATGAATAGATCAAGGTACTGGTAGTTGGTGAAACTTATAACGAATACCCCTTGCTTAAACTGAATTTATGATTAAAAGGATAAGGAATTAAGTAGGTCAGCATACTGGTTGTAGTTTGGGTAAAGTTATATCGAACATCCTATGTTTAAACTGAATAAGTGTTTAAACACAAACAAAATAGTGAAATAAAATGGTCAATGAACTGGTTGTTTGGGCAAAATTATAACGAAAATCCCTTCTTTAATAAGCTGATTCAGTGTTTAAAAGGGTAAGGAAAGAAAAGAGATTGTATAGTAAAAATAGTCAATGTACTGGTAGTTTGGGCAAACTCATAACGAAAATCCATTAATTTTACAGTATTATTGATTAAAAGGATAAAGAAAATAAGGGCCAATGTACTAGCGGTTTTGGCAAAATTATGACTTAAACATCACGAAGTTACTGAAAGATTGTTATAAAATGGTACATAACGAAGGGGTGACATAAAAGACGTTAACTTCCTTCATTTGTTGGATCGCCGTCCTTTATTATTTGAATTAGACGCTAAAATGTGGTAGGGGTTTAATTCAAACGGAATTGCTTTATAAAATGAAAACAGTGTTGCTATTTCGAGTTCAAAGTATTGCTACAGTATATGTGACCTTTAAACATACAAACTGTAGTATCTGTATAGCATAGCTTCACATTTCGGCACATCGGTGACAGAGTAACCGTAACGATATTAGAGATAAATTAACATTGACAGATATAACTGAACTATTTTCTAATATACTTTTTTAGTGCATTGGCCTGTCAGAGTTAGACTCTGAACCCAAAAGTGAACATTTAAGGTCACATCTGTTTTAAGTTGAACCATAGTACAGTACGCTGATTGTCTTACAGCAAACAGCTTGGAACTTGAATGATTGATAAGGGTTGATGCAATCTGGCACTAACCAGTTTCAAAGACAAATGGTCGACCATTTCATTTGCCTATGTCGTGTACACTAGAACCACGTACGTTCGAGCTTACGTATATACTTTAAAGACACTTTCAGCTCTATACATATTTGACTAGTTGTATTATGTTTTAATGAGTATATAATTAAATAGTTTAAAATTGAATTCGACTGACATGGCGCATCGTATTTGTAACAATAACAACAAAACCGCCTCGGTGGTGTAGCGGTTAAAGCGATCGTTTCGAGAACAGGAAATCGAGACAAGGGTTCGGGTCATATAACTACTAGCTTCCCTCCTTGGCAGTAGCTTACCAGCAGGGCTGGTTATGTATCCAGGAAACGTGGTGACATGACGGAAGACAACTATTTCCACACTTTTTGACACATTTTTGTCTGTCGCAACATTTATTGTTTTGTTCGCGGTTTCAATATAGGCTATCAGCGTTTCTGCATTAATTTGATTAACTCGACAGGATGGTGTCTCGTCGCGTGATTCATACTGTGTTCAACTGGTATCCTGTTTGCATTCCTGGTTTGTTCTTTGTTCTTTGTTCTTTGTTCTTTGGGGCCGGGTATCAGTATAATACGGTGAAGGTCACAGTGTACAATCAAGGACTTGTTGTTGCTTGTAGCTATATAAATAGTGACCGTCTGCAATAAAAGGTTATCTGCGCGCGTAATCTTGTCAGGGGAGTCGCTTTTGAACGTCGGTTAAGTTGTTCGAAACAGAGACGTGTCAAGCCTTCTTGTCTATTCTGTATTGGGGAGAGGAATCCTATCTTAAAGTAAGTCCTTCCTAATAATTTTTTAGCTTTTTGGAAGATTTTAGATTCGCACTACACATATGACAACCATGAATTAGTTGGATACGCTCCATGTTCTCTCAACATTGTTGACATAAAGTATGTGTATGACATGTAACGGGGCTAGTGCTAACACTATGATAATAGTGTCTTATGCCAAAAACTTATTTTCTTTTGTTTAGTCAAACACTTCACAACATCACACTATGTATTAATATTTCGTATTAACATGTCAATTATATCATGAATTTACTTTATTTTTATTTTGACCATATTTTTCAATAATTAAGCATGTATTTAAATACAACCGACGAGTACGCACTACTTTTGGAGATGGTCTTTATAAGATTTAAGCTTTAATTCTAATCCATTTATTTATGATTTATGAAATGCTTATACTATGCCACTTTTATTGAATACAATAGTTTAAACTAACATTCTTTTAAAAACTAATCCATATATGTTTGTGGTTAATTTACACCTTGTGAGTTATATCAAAATACACGATATATGTAATGGTTTATGCTTATTTCACACCACTGAATACAAAGTAGTTTCTAAGTCATGTTACGTCATTATTGAAGTAAAAGGTTGCTTAGTTGTATAGCCTTAACATTGTCATTTGAATTAAAAGGTACCGTCAAAATGGCATGTCCCTACTGTGTGTATGACACTGTAGCTATAAGATCCGATATGACTTTGATCGAACATTGGAACTCTAGCTCTAAAGCCGATGGCTCTATCTACAACGTTGCTTCAAAAGATAACTCCGTAACAATGAATAAACGTCCCCTTGTACATATTCCTTGACTGCCTATATGCACTCCAAACATGATATTCGACCACGGAAAGCGGTTTGAAACATCTTCGATACTTTTTCTATGGAAATTTACGATAGACATCATCGTCCTTATTGTGCCAAACTGATCCGGGTTCTAACATTGGACCTTTATGTTCAATCCGCGTTAATACTTACTGACCGTAAGTCGTGCGCATCGTCTTAAAATTACATATGCTGTATCAGATGTCACATGAATATTTCAAAATTGAAACTCTTACTCGACGAACCTTTACGGATGTTATCACATGATAAATTACTTTTCACGACATCTTAAATGTGTTTGATTTTGCAGACACGTTCTAGCATAAGTATTTCACCTTCAAAGTGCAGCTTTGGGCTTCCTGTGTTTAATTTATCGATCTTATGGTTATCATATTTTTTTTACTGAACTATTAACAAAGACCTTAACAGGTGGATGCTTTGTGAAAATGATTTGTTTGTATGCGTGGTGTTTTACACCGCTTTAAACAATATATAAGTTATATCACGGCATTTTGTGGGTAAAGTTCCTTTACTACTAGTACATATATCCTGATACCAGCGAGACATTACGACCATTGGTAAAGTAGTTGGTATAAGCCGGTTTGGGATCAAACCTGCGAACTCCCGCAACCGAGACAGACAGTCTACCAGTACAGCGATATTCATTCCAGTTATGTTGCTTTGTCATAAAATATGGCACGAGGGTGTGCCGCTCAATTACTATATATCCATCATTATGGTAAGCACATCTTAAAACTACTTAGTTCTAACAAATCATCCGGGCGTGACCCTCTATTAGATTCGTACTTACCATGTTGATTGGTCAAAATTTATCCCGATTTATGCAAGTATTAAATGCGGCCTCTTGAGAGTTAACAATATTTTCCTTAATTTTGGACTTGTGACCTTTTTTTACCGTACATAACCCCTATTCAAACTAAAAATGCAGCCGCCAGAGTGTTAACAAGATTTCCATTCAATTTGACCTAGTGACTTAGTTCTTGACCCAATATGACCTATGTTCAAACCAGGCCTTGAGATCAGTCAGACAAACATTCTGAAAAAGTGTTCAAGCTGTTGAAGAAAAAAATGCGACCTCTACAGTGTTAATAAGGTTTTCCTTCAATTTGGCCTAGTGACCTTCTTTTTGACCCGACATGATCCATAAAAATGCGGCCTCTAGAGCTTTAACAAGATTGTCCTTCAATTTGACCTCATATGACCCAGTTTCGAAATTGTCCAAAATTTGATGGAGATGAATGTTCTGATAAACTTTCATGACGATCAGATGCCGGTAGACGGTGTTAACAAGGCAATTATTGACGACGCATCCCGGACAGACGAAGGACACAATGTTATTATAATAGCTCACCTTGCTCAGGTGAGCTAAAAATACAAACAAACCATATCAAAGTCCGTAAAAAATTGCTAGAAAACGCAAAGAAATCTATAATGTCAGTGAGGTATTCTATACATTTCAAAATATCAGTGTGTACGGCGGATCTTTACATTTCAAAAGTATTATTGATATGCAGGCCTATCTTAAACTGTACATTTTAAAAAAATAACACATATGTAGGCTTTGTCTTTACATTTCAAAATTGTCATTGGTGTCCAGGCCGATCATTACATTTTAAAAATATAATTAGTTTCCGAGATTATCTTTATGTTTTCATTTTCAAAATACCATTGATGTGTGGGCCGATCTTCATATACACTTTTAAGTATAATTTGCGGAATGATCCTTATCTTTACATTTTCTAAATAACATTAAATACCAATTAAACAAGAATACATACTGTATCAACATTGTTTGTAAATACATGAAAGTAAACTGTTTGTTTAAAACAAGTTACCTGCACGTACTGTGACCGACTTTCAGTTACGCATATTCCAAAGGATCTAACTTAATGAATTTCCTTGAGAATAAAAATAATAAAGACAAAATTACTCGTGATTCTCAGAAGATGAAGTTTTGAAACTATGTGCTGCATAATTGCACATTTAAATTGTGTAAGCTTTGAAAGGGACCTTATGTTTGAGGTTATGGCATTACATATTATGCACTCCAAAAAAGTTTAGGCTCTTTCTGAATAGTTCTGTAGATGGTTTAGGACAAGAAAGGTTATTATTTGAAACTGTATTTTTGATGCATTATAATACATTATTCGATACTGTACTATATAATTTGTTTTAAATTGAATATCCTGATCTTAGTCCAATTAGTGAATTCTGACCCATATCTGAATTGTGAAACAGACATATCTAGTATTTATAACACGTGTCATTTTTATAGAGATTATCTCATACTTTTTGTTATGAACCTCTGATGATCGTTTTGATTTTAATAACTAAAAAAGATAATGCCTGTTCCCAAATCGATATTGAATGAAAAAGGTCTAAGTTAGGGTTAATTTCAGTTATCAGTCTTGTGGATCTATTTATATTTCAGATTGTGACATAGATTGTGCCTCGTTTGGTATATATACAGGAAGGAATCAGGTATGCGCACACTTGTTTTGTTTTTCTTTGTCGTTTATTTTAAATATATTTTGATGAACGCTTTTTATAATCATAATTATGCTAATCCAGGGACCAGATCTACTAATTATTATGCGTATTAGTAGTCCCTGGATAATGTAATAGGCAAGAATGATTAATTGATAAGACGACCACAATTTTCAAAGTTCGATTTATTTACTCCTACAAACAATGGACGTAGATAAGACCTCAGAATCGTTCCCGTATAAACTAAGAAGCAGTAGCCATTGGTGGCCGAGGCAATGTGTCTCAATAATAAAGAAGTGTGTTCACTTCAACAATCAGTGCTCAGTTCTGTATGTACTATTACTAGATCGTTTACTAATACTTATACAAGAAAGTTAAACCCTTTCCAACACATTCAAACGCATGTGTCTGCAGCAAATGTACTGTGTTCTGGAAAGCGGGGTTAAAATATTAAAAATAATAACACTTTTGTTTTCTCATTATTTTTAGGTAGCCATCAGTGAAGAGACATTGTGACTGTTTTGACGCTGTGTTTGGTGTTTAAGTGATATCGACATTCAAAGAAAACTATAACGTAAGACTGGTTTCAAACTTTTCCCGTAGCATTTCAGAATTGAGCGTGGGTGTTATATCTAACATAGACGGTATAAGCTAGCTTCCCTTTCAAGTCGTTTTGAAACTGTATTCATACATGTACAGGTCGAACAAATTATAATAGATCCTTATAATGATGTGCCTATATACAAGCTGATCTAAATCAACACAGTTCTTAAATCTTAAATATCCAAGGCTCTACTTTCGGCTAAATTTCTCATAGTCCAATCAAGCGACATAATCCCTGTATTAGAATTGTTTAGCCTATTGTGAGTTTACTATAGTGAATGTCTGTCTTGGTGTCGGTCAATGAATCAAATTGGCTGTTTCGCCTGATTAATGTTTACTGAATCTTAGTCAAAGTCTAAACCATTATACTAAAAGGGTTATAATAAGTGTTTTGTCAACATTAACTTCTCATCGAGGGCTAGTCTAAAGCTGATTCAACTAGAGACCTCGAAGTGCTGTGATAATCTGAACACACCCAAGGTTTCCCTTGTGTACAACGTTATTTTCCATCCCGAAAGGTCCCGTCACCATTCTTATAAAACTCACAAAAAAGTACGGTATAAACTTAATACAAAATAATTAATTCATATCTTTTACAGGACCTTGTGAAAATGGCTAAGGAAGCAAGAAAGGGAAAAGGAAATCAGACGAAATTGTCCTTTGACGAAATAAGGGAGGAACTCATACAAGTTCAAGAGGGAAATGAAAATCTCAATGATGCAATTTGTGACGTTTGTTTTATCAGAACTTTTATTAGTTTAGGTGCAAATATCGCATTTTATTTATGTTATAGGTGTAACAAGTATTTATGTCAGGATTGTTTTAAAGAGCACGTTTCGCATCGATTCTTTAAGAAAAGTGAGAAAGAAAGTATGAAGAAATGTTTTTGTGATGAAATGAGGAATGAGAATGAGAGTGAGATAGAGAAAATGTTTGATAGAGAGGATGTTTCTTTTGTCGATAGAGTTAATGTTAAACATGAATTGGATAAGAGGGAGGATTATTTTATATCTGGATTATGTGGACTGGATGACACAAGGTGGGTTGTATGTGACTATTTTAATTATTGTATTAAAATATTCAGTATTGGTTCGCACATATTACAACGCTATTTACGGTTTTGGTCTAACCCTTTCTGTGTTACAGAAATAAAGGTTGAACGAGAACCCACTGAGCAGGTCGTAATGACCAAACTAAATGAGCCTGATAAACAATGTCTGCTAGCTGTTACGCTTCCATGGGAACGTAGAATATTGATAATTAATTTAACACAAAATCCTGCCGTTATCATTAAATCTATAGAAACGAAGAAACGATGTTGGTCTATAGATTTTAGTGAAGGTAAGATTGTTACCCTCTGTAGTGATACTCGTGATTGCTGGTTTGTATCCGTAATGTCCACAGACGGAGTCACGATAAAAACCATAAACACTGATTTACACCCTCGGTCTTATCCTTATCTCGCTGTTTGTCCTGGAGGGTTCTATATAACTGACAGGTTTAACAACAAAGTACTGTGTATGAACGATGAGGGAAAAGTATTCCCTCACAAAACAATAGAAAGGTCACGGCCATGGGGGATCAGTGTAGACCCCGACACCAATAAAGTTTATGTTTGTGCCCAGGGTTACGACACACTTTACCGACTCGACTCTCGTTTAGGGAGTTTAGAGCCTCTATTTGATTTAAACTCGGTAAACTCAGGGAGTCCCCACTCTCTTTGTTTATACAGAAATAGACTCTATGTCAGTCATAACCCGCGGTCCACTCATAGCAACTTTGTAACTGTAGTCAGAGTTTTATAATATCCCATCCTTGTATAATGTATACACGGTTACATATTTACACTTATCTCACATGAACGAGATCCATGAAAGTTCTTGTGTTACCATGTTTACGTAGATATGCATTGCTTTGCTTACATTATTTTAAAATTAGTATGCCGTGTTGTTTCGTACACTCAGTCGATACACATCTCATCATTTCAAATTGGTTTTTAGTTTTCATTATTAGTTTTAGTTTTCATTATTTTGTTTATAATTAGTTAATTCATTGATTTTTTTTTCTTATTATTTCAGGAATAGATCTATATTTGTTTACCCTTTTTATAAATTGATCTAAGCCTACTATAACAACCCTTCCTTGTGTTCAGTAAATAAAATCCAGTGTAAAAAATTATATTTGATAATTCAATCCGTGTTTAACACTTAAATGAGAGGGCGCGCATGTGGAAAGATAGAGAGAGAGAGAGAGAGAGAGAGAGAGAGAGAGAGAGAGAGAGAGAGAGAGAGAGAGAGAGAGAGAGAGAGAGAGAGAGAGAGAGAGAGAGAGAGAGAGAGAGAGAGAGAGAGAGAGAGAGAGAAGAGGAGAGGAGAGGGGGAGGGAGAGAGAGAGAGATAGAGAGAGAGAGAGAGAGAGAGAGAGAGAGAGAGAGAGAGTGAGAGAGAGAGAGAGAGAGAGAGAGAGAGAGAGAGAGAGAGAGAGAGAGAGAGAGAGAGAGAGAGAGAGAGAGAGAGATCTTTGTATTATTCATATTATTAAGTTATGTTTGACCAATAAAACAAAATTAAATGTTTGATATTATCCTTTTCAGTTTTGACTTAGTGTTTTTATTCATACACCTTTCAATATGGACTAAATATAATATCGCATCAGCTGAAAAAAAGAGATCTCCAGCCTCGGCATCACATGAAGATGTACTGACGTATTTAAATCATAGTTTGAAAACATTGTTCGAAAATTAGCCCAACTTATCACCATCATTGAGTTATTGATATAAAAATGTCTTCGTCCTTTTAAAAAACATTGATAAACATATGATAAATCGAGAAACGTCGATGATATCACGGCGACAAACCAGTTATTCTTGACTGCTTGGTGTCAGTACTAGTCTTTAAAAAGGCAATGTGTCTACACTCATCCAACATCGCCGGGCAGGAATCGAACCCAGAGCCCTGATCTTCAATCCCACATACTTTCAAACGGTGTTCCAGACCTTAAAGCCATTATCACAGAGTGACACTTATAGACGAAATTCTGTCAAAAACGGAAACTGTTAATTTTGGAAGTTTCTAGAAAGCTTCTATGATATATTAGCCAATTGTGCAGATACGGAGTTTGATCTAGATATACACGGGTCGCAAGTGCCCAAAGATTGGTAGACTAGTCCCTGGGTGCCTCTCAATCAATATGCAGTAGTCTAGTCCCAGGGTGCCTCTCAATCAATAAACAGTAGTCTAGTCCCTGGGTGCCTCTCAGATCAGTAGAAGTGAATGTATAAATATCGAATCATAAAGTCCAAAACATTGTGGCAAATCGAGACATATATTTTGACACAGGCGAATGTTATCCTTCAAAACAACACAATTGTAACAACCAGCGTTTTTAAAATCTTTAGTATGACATGACAGGCTCTCGTTTCGAGGAGACGACTGGTAAACATATAAATGATTTCTTTATAGACTATGATTTCTTAAAAACTACTCCATGGTCTTACATCGTCATAGTTACCATGTCTTGACCATTATTAGTCTAGACATTGGCCCGGTGTAATAAATAAGAACTAATTTTTTTTCAAATATCAGACTATAGTTTATGAATGCCGATCATTGTCTACAGTGTATGCAATCTCATTAAGATCAGACCAAAAACACTTCTATGTACATATACGTATATATACGAGTTGAGTTCTGGTTTTAATGATATTGTAATGTATGCACATTGTGTTTTAATGTTTAATATCACAATGTAGCGGTTAATGCGTTAAAAGTAATGTTTCATAAGCGTTATATTGCATTATGCGAGGAGCAGTCTGCACTATTACTATAAATAACCCAATTTTACCATGAAGACACATTAGTTTGAACACATTTAAATATGGTTACAAGTGTGTACAATACACAACTAAATTTGGGCTTGATACGTATGAACTGGTAAACCTTTAACTCTGGTATACCGGTAACTCGACAGATAATGAAAACGGCTCACCATAAAGTCCGAACAAAGGGCCGTATTCATAAGAAAATTTCCTTGATTCACAATTTCATCGGGCGCTTCTCATGTTCCCGTTCATTATCAATATTGTGAATACAAGCATATATCCAGGTATATATCATTAACTATTAAGCGACCACTTGAAATTGGTCAAGCAAAATTCTTATTGATCCAATTATTGTCAACCAATATATAAACACAATTGATACTACAAAGACGGCTATTAAATCAAAAGAAGACATGGACAGTACACATAACGCGATATGCAGAGAAGGCAATAGATGCTCGGGAGATCACAAGAGAACAGAAATTCCTCATTCTGCAAAATCCCTTCCAAGCATATCACCGTCCCAAACTATTAACAAGTTATGTCACATTAATAGAGATGTCTTAACCAAGAAAAAATAGATTTGAAGCAAACAATGAATATCAAGATTATACTTGAAAAGTGTACAAACTGATCTTGGTCTGCATAGTTCTCAATTGTAAGTTAATGACGTGCATAACATAAAAGGCAGACATTCTTTAATGTCGCGACGAGTATGGTATGGGTTTGAAAAAGCCCTCATAATATGAAAGATAAAGCGTCTGTATGCGAACAGATTATTGTCATAAATTATGATTTCCCCCATCAATATTTCTTGCAACAAACTCCTATTTGCAGTGCTTGGTTTGTTAAAATGTGTTTTACGCCCCTTACAATAGTATTTCAGTAATAACCTGACCGGGGATCAACCCTGGTCTCCCGCTTTGTATAAAGAACAGTTTCCCGGATATCATCAAATTCTCGTTCAAATTTCACTGTCATTGAAAGTGAAATTTCGCTAATTTGTACTTCGTATTAAAAAAAACAAGGCTATTGACCTCAACAACTCTCCACTCCATTGAGGTTCCTCGAGGTACACACTGCCAATAAAATATTGGTCAAAGGGAAGTTATTCATTTTCCACGGACGACCATTATAGCATTATGGGTTATGGTTCGTTCCCTACAAAATCAAACTTGTCCGCCCCGCAAGCCGATCCGAATATCTTCCCTTTGACCATGGACTGCGTTTAACCGTACCCTGTTATTCCGCTAAAAACGAGCCTCGAGTGGGGTTTGTACATACGGCCCACATTCTTTATTTCCTGCACACTTTGTAAATGTTAGAGATTACAGAGTAATGGTTATTAACATGTTGTTTTGTATTTGGGATATTGTTAGGACTGCTTGCGCAATAAATACAACACGTTCACATGATCGAGAGGTGGAACCTGTCACTCCTTAATACCAGTACAAGATATTACGACGGCAAACTGAAGTGTGAATATGCCCACATGTCCGTGCATGTCTATGGTAAATGTAGGAGACGGGTTTGGAACCTGTTTGTGTAACGATTCAAAGCTGTTACGCACACCGGCTTCAAACCTGTTTCTTACATATCTATATCAATGGACCTTATATGAGGACATCAAAAATTGACTTAAGTTTTATTGTTCAATATATTGTTTACCACATTTGCAGGAAGGAGACATAAATGAAATACAGTTTCCATAGTTTTGTCTAAATGTTTTCAAAATGGTTGCATGTAAAACCATGTTAAACCATTGATCAATTACGACGAAAGTACTCATATGTATCGCTTGTTAATTATAATATAATATAATGTAAATAAATATCTTTGCAAATGTATGTGTTGTCATGACACTTGAAATGTAGATTGTCTCCAATAACGGGTTTATATACATGTATTTGATGTACCTAACCTTACCTTGCTCACATACAACAACAACTAGAAATAAACAGCAGACGCATTTGAAAACATTTAGAAAGTGTGACCTTGACCTTTGATCCGATGACTTCTGGTCAGGCCAACCTCCAAGTCAAGTTTGAGGACCATAGGTAAACATAGGGACAGGTTTTTTTGCGTTCAAGGTCACTGTGACCATAGGTCCAGGCATTGTTGAGTTATCACTCGGACAAACTTTGGTCTACCGACGGACTAAGAGACCGACCGACCTACCGACCGACCTACCGACCGACCTACCGACCGACATGTGCAAAGCCCCTTCGAAGGGGGCATAATAATTAATAAGTGTCTGCATGTGGAAAAAGTTTCAAATGTTATTTGTTCATCAAACACTAAGGCGTGGAACTTTTTGGGTGGCTAATCAAAGTATGTTTAACCTTTTTCCTCTTGCAAACACATTCTTAAGTATATGCAGCTGGTCACTTTTAAAAACATTAGGGCAAAAGGAGAAATAAGTTTTAATGACATTTTTTGACATTTCCATGTTTTCAAATCTATCAAATAATTATATTATTTCATCTATTAATGACCCACCGACCGACAGAAATCATGATTCAGGAATCATGAAAGTAAATATCATACGATGGTCAAATATGTTTATTCTCTGATATCTGCATCTGCATTACCAAATTGGGAACAGAAAGCTAAACCTCATACAGACACATGTTGACGCCTCTGCAGTAGACGACGTTTGAAAACACTCTGACATTTCTCCCTTTGCCACAATGTTTTCAACTTAATTTAATAATTAAACTTCCATTTACATATGTTTGCAAAGATATTAATCCTTTCCCACATTCAGCAAATATGTAATAAATGTCTCCAAATATGTCTTTGAATAATATCTGTAAATGAACATTCATTTATTAAAAACAATTTTGGAAATGGAGTCATTTCATGCTGCAGATGTATCAAAATGTGTTTTCTGTGGTAACAAGGAAAAGAAAATTCTGATCATAGCAATTTCTCTTTTGCCCATAAATTATTATTCTCAGATTTGTGATTAAATATGTTATGCATGTATGATTATAATTTCCATTCTTCTCTTAAATGTATTTATTTTTGCAAAGGAAGGGTCAATTTAACCCATTCCAACATACAACAGATCTGCAGCCTATGACTTTGAAAATATAAAGGGAACTATATGGAAAAGATGTAATTATTGAAGTCGATACTGATGTAGCGAATGGACATGTTGAGCATTTATCCTGTTGCCAGAATACTCAATATTTGAGCCGTCCAACGAGAAAACCAACATTATGGTCTCTGCGTAATGTATCGACCCAGATCTGCCTGCGCATTCCGCGCAGACTAATCCGGGTCGACACATTCCGTCTTAGGGGGATAGAGGTATAAAGTAAAGATTCCTGAAAGAGCAAATCCACAGCAGACGAAAAGTGATTGTCCGAGTTAGCATGCGTTACTTTACGCAAATTCCACAATGTTGGTTTTCTCGCGGGACGGCTCATTTATCTGGTGCAGATGCATAATAATGTGTCTGAATGTGGGAAAAGTTAAACTGATCAAAAGTCACAGATCTTCAATCCTGCAAGTTGATGAGAACCTATTGGATTTTTTTGCTACATACATGTATTTATATCAGTGTGTCTCCATTCCTTTGGGTAGAGCCAAAATAGACCAGTCACTTACGATGAGTGTTAAAACCCAAAAGGTTATGAGTTTGAACCTCTGCTATTTCATTTAATCTTTTTGATGATTGACAAAACTCGTCGTGACTAGCCTCTTTTGTTTTCAACCAATTAGCTAAAGTTTTAGATAAAAAGTAGTCTATTACCTGGGAATAATATTGTGTACCGGTGCAACTGTTACATATCGGAACAATTTCAAGTAATTTTCACATGAATGTTCCTTTATAATGGAGTCTTGTTATAAAAGTGTTCAAAGATTTAAATTCTATGTAGAACTCTAGGTAAATTGGTCGGTGTAACTTGCATTGCCGAAGCCATGTTGAAAGTAAATTAAAATTAAACTCATTCGAGTGAACGACGAGCCCAAGGAGACTCAATTTATCTGCATTGGGGAATTACTTTTTTGGAATTAAGCAATAACTGTATTAGGACTTCTTAACTGTTGTATTGCCACAATAACGTTTCAAACGCATGCTTTACACATTCATTGATATACTAATGCAACAACCCATTAACTACCTAATAAGATGCTGTGTGTTCACATTGAGATTCCACCTGTATTTGTTACTCATTATCACTTCTGTTCGTTTTCGTATGTTTCTTAGTACTTCGCGTTTTGTTATGTAAAACTGTATTACGTTCAACAAGTCTTTATGACTAACACATTTACTTCTCGTACATAATACAATACTAACACACCGAACATCTAACACTATCAACTTGTATACGTCATTTTAGTGGCGCCTTCTTTTACCAAAATATTTTAAGTACATGTCCTAGTAGCTCAATGTGGCCATAATCTCTACGCGACACCCCTTCTTCTACCATATCTTCCCCTATGGTCCCCGCAGAGAGGACCCTCCCGGATATATATCCCCACTCTTGGCCCCCATTCTGTCCCAAGAGTCTGATCTCGGTAGCACCTCTACACGATGTAGTTCTCACGCCCGATCCCTCCTCTCTTTCTCTATTTTAGGTGGCAATACACAGTTGAAAGCTGATTCTCTGTTTCCTGGTGACAATTTCTTTTTTCAATAGTTATCATATTATTCAATCTGGTAGTATTAAAGGAATTTTCCTGTATCACGAACAAACAGAATCATTAGAAAATGACCGGAATTTACACTATCAATCAATTTTATGGAAAGAATTGGCCACAAAAGTAGTCTGAAACAGGGTGAAAAAAGTAGGACAAAAGAGCAATTTTGCCCTTTACTCCAAAAATCACCTGACAAAAACGCAGGGAGTAAGTGTGAAATTGAAGAGCTGCTTAGATTCTCAAAACAAAAGGCAATCTGTGGATGCAGTCAGAAGTAGAATGTTTCCAGCTTATTTTCAAGAAATCTTGCACGCGAAAGCTGGTATATACATTTACCCTTAAATTCACGCAAGCAGTGTTATTAGACGCCTGTCCCTAAACATATGAACCAGAAGGATAAATGGGTTCAACCGCAAATTCAAACTCATGCTGAGAGCTTGCTTTTCACATTAAAAAACATTAAAATCAACCATATACAATGAATCAAAAATGTACCCAAAACTTTCTAGTTATCATTATTTCTATTGTTGGCCAAAATCCGAATATCCCGACTGCAACTGTTATTTGCCACCTTATGTCTTCTGACTCCCTATCTCATCTCTTCTGTCTCCGAAGAATGCAGCTCTCGGACGCCCTAAATACAATATTCATTATTCCCCCTATTGACCCCGTTTCACATTGGAGATTCCAATTTGACACCTCCCAATATAGAACTCGAGCCTATATCAACATAGCACCACAGAGCTGTGCTTTTGTTTCTTCTATAATTATGTTTTATTTAAATAAGCTCAACAGAGTTCTGGCCATAACATAACAAACCTTTCACTGTGATTTAGACCCAATGTCACAATATACATCTATACAGATTTAAACTTAAATCATAGTTAGTGTAGCCTTTACGACATATTGGCAACAGAGTAGTGAACTAGGTAGACCAAGATTACTAAAGTAGACTTCATGAACGTGCAAGCTTATTTTGGTCTATATTATTCACAATTGCAGTTTAAACTCGTGCACAACATTTAACTTAAAGTTGTACAGCGGGATAAGGGTTAAGAAAAGAGAAGGTTCCAGACTGAAGATTCGTCTTTTGGGTGCATATTATTACTGATCTTGAAGACCCAAGCTGATAATAGTGTGTTTTTCGGAGCGAAGTGCATTTAACAGACCTAGACAAGTTATGCCCCAATGTTGAATAATAGTTTGTTGATAGAAGTCATGTTGGGCAACTTTACAACAACTTAATATATCTATAGGTGCTACCTATTTACGAAAAAACAGTAAGTGATTGTAAAACAAAATAAAGAGCATACTTTGGCAATAAAAATGATTTATAAGTAATTGACTAGACGATAATAATGTTAATCTCATGTTTTTAGCAATGATCACATTATGTTCGGAATTCGTTTTGCTGACGTCAATTATTACGAACAGAAAATAATAAAGTAAAGACTTTCAGAAAATAAATGAATAACATTTATAATGAACGAGGTTTAAACATGAGGGCCAAGATGCTTAAGGTCCTTAATCAATTGCCCGTATTATGGTAAAGAAGCAAATGTGTAACAGCCCTTTTCTGATGCCATCTGGCAACTACCTTTTAAAACCAGTCAATATGACTGGAACAAGTTATGTAAGAAGTCACATTTCTGCTTAACCCTTTCGCTAATAGAGACGGTTTCTGACTCCTTTGCAGCACACGACTTAGGAAGAGATTGTCGCCAAAGGTACAGTTGCTCAATATGTGAAAGTTATCCTATTTCAACAATATTTGATAAATAATTATACTTCGTATGAGTGAATATATAGCTCATGCATAGGAATTTGGGGTATTTAATGTTGATACCACTTTTTTTGCGAGAAACGACGTCGCTCCATTTGACGTTACGCCAAATGAAGTGTTACGGAAATGACGTCACGTCGTTCTTTGGCTACGGTACAGTCAAAAGTTATGTTCTGACGTCGAATTGCGGTCGTTTATTTAAAAGTTCCATTTATTTTTTAACTTGTTTGTACAAAAGTTAGATCACACGAAAATAACACAGCACTTTTATAACCTTAAATGTCGATTACGATTTTTTTTTAAAGATTAACTAGACGACAATAATTTTCAATCTGTGTTTTGTACATATCCAAAATGGCGGCCCCCATGGATTGGCGAGGGTCACTTCAGAAAGCTTCAAGGGTTATGGAAAAAAAAAATATATATCTCACACATGTTACCTAATATGTTAATAGGCAAAGCCTAGGTCGTGTGAAAGCAAGAACAATTAATTAAGCACTGTCAGTCCCACAACAAGAAACAAATTAATAGGCAAATTGTAGAAAGTTACCAAACAGAATTTGAAAAACATATTGAAAAAACCCAAACTTATCATGCATTTAAGTTTAATTAATTTGTACATATCTGTTTTATTTTTTATTAGGTCAGAATTGTAACAGACTGTAAGATTTCCAAAGATGTTGATGGAAAACAACACTAGAAGGCATTGAAGAATGTTCTGATTTATTTTTACAAATGCTAGTTATTTGTAAACTGGTAATACATATAATTGGAAACTGACTCTTACCATGGTTGATTGAATGACTTGAGCTTAACATTACTTTCGATGGTACTTCAGTTCACCTAACATTTTCCCCTGGCTTTCTAGAATACTAAAATACTCCACACAACAATCTTCCAAGGCACATGGCTAACTTTGCATGATCTGGCTGAATGTTTTTAAGATGAAAACACTATGCATACAGACTGAGAAAACTGTAATTTTTGACAAATATTTTCAAAAGTCCCATTTATAATGATGTATGTTGGAAAGGGTAAAGTTTAGCCCCTTGCCTGATGTAAATTACTTGATTTCTGTGACTAATCTGAATACATTGTCAGAATGGTGTAATTGATCCAAAATGAACATATCCAAAATGAACAATATATGTTCCTATTCAACAACAATTCCCTTTGAACCCCTATCTCCTTTTCTGGTCTTTAATTTGTAAAACATGAAACAGCATCAGGTTATTTGTTAATAAGTTCCAGACTTAGTGTCTGAACAACTGATTATGTATGTATATAATTATGTCGTTTGAAAAAAAAGTGGATAGTGAAAGATCTTATCAGACCTTGAACATGTACAGATTCTCAGAGTTATCAATGATGATAACTTTTCCTTTTTTTAATTGTTGTTGCGCAATTATAAAAGCTTTTGAAAAGGGTACAGGGAGTAAACTATTTTTACTAGAAGCCAGGATAAAAATGTAATAAGTGTTTAAGTAAGACTACTCCCCACACAATTGTTTCATGTATAAATTGTTAAGTTTAGTTGCTTCTTTCAAATCATGTACCTGCTGAGATTTGAACTCAGAACTCTTGTTAGACCAGGTGTTCTACCATTAAACTACAGTATAGGTTTTTACTTTGAGCAGCAGTTTATGAAAATATGTATATTTTTATTACCAGTAAAGTATAAGATTTTTTTTTGTTACAATGAATGTATACTTGTTTAAATTTTACCAGAAAAATGGATTTCACAATAAATTACATAGAAAACAGAAAAGATATACATTTCGGTGGTATTTCAGTTATATCAGAGGACAGAACAATTATGTGAGGTCACTGGGTGACTTATAACTGACATTAATTATGATTTATAATATAGCCTTTTCTGTTGAAAAACAGTTCTATGACATCATTGGTTGTTGTGCTCCCAAGTATGAAAATAGTGCTGTCAATAGATGTTGAATCTTTTGTAAATGTGGTTTGAATACATGCATGCAGAGTATTTAAAATAACCTAGTGGAAATATTGTTGAAATTCTTAGTAACAAGTTTGTCCAATCTGATCAATAAACAAATTTTGGATAAAAAAAAATGAAATTCAGCCTGTTGAAAGAAAAGTAATGTGTTTTACTAATAGCCCACATATGACATCATTTCTTTAAAACAATCATGACTCATTTGAGTTTATTCAATAAACATATTTTGGTTAAAAAAAAGATGAATCTACTAGAAATGCAGCCTGTTGAAAGAAAAGTAATGTGTTTTATTGATAGCCCACATATGACATCATTCCTTTAAAACAATGGACTCATTTGAGTTTGATCAATAAACAAATTTTGGATAAAAAAAGGTGAAACTACTAGAAATTCAGCCTGTTGAATGAAAAGTTATGTGTTTTACTGATAGTCCACATATGACATCATTTCTTTAAATCAATGGACTCATTTGGAGGCATGAAAGTGTTTTCCTCTCTTTCAGGTTGGAGGATATATATGGCTTAAGACATTTACTATGTATACCTCAAAACCAGGGTGAACTGATTCTGGTCATACTTTCATGATTTGACAAATGCTAGGTCATAGACATAAACTGTTAAACTGTACAATGTAAAAAAGTATATTGAAGGCAAATATTTTGAAATTGACTGAAGTTTTGTTTGTTTACTACATTTACTTCAATATATTAATAAACGTCTTAAAGTAAATACAACTAGACAGTCGAAGATATGATAGTTTAGCTATTTCCTTGAGTGGGGTCAACAATTAAGACGGCTTCGGCTTCAAATGACAGATACAGACAAAAACAATACACACTATGTGACGTGACGCGATGTGACGTAAGCATCGTGGAACAGATACAGACACAAACAATACACACGATGTGACGTCACGCGATTTGACGAAAGCATCGTGGAACGGTTCTCAACAGATACTAACAAATAATTTAGAAATGAAGTTATATTTTTAAGCAAATTATTGATATAATAAATATCCTACCTTGAAATGAAGCTATGTCGATACAGAAACAGAATTGTTCGTCCTTTTCAGTTTAAATAATATCCGAGGCCAGTGTAACGAACGATAACTTCCGTTGAAATATTTACAATCATTTTCAAGTGTTAATTGCTTCTCTATATTGCCAAGATATAAAATCCATGAAATAACTATGACAGGTACAAAAGAATAGTCGACTTACCCTTCATAAAGTCCTTGCAGTGAATGAAATCCATTTGTGACGAGTCAAACTATCTTTTCCTACCATTCCTGTCGTTTTCCTTTTGTTAACTATTTATTACTTGCCTTACAATGACGTTACTTTCGTTGCAATGACGTCACATTTGGATGTGTTTACTTCCGGTTGAGAAAATATCATTTTAAAAATAGAAAACGAGTGCAATTACACGCAAATTATCACGTGTCAGAATCCTTGTTTTCTTTCCTTTATCGAGAAGGAATTTAATTTAATTTTTCTCTCTAGTTCTTAGTATTTGGAATTTAATTTAATTTTTCTCTCTAGTTCTTAGTATTTTTTTATTTGTCAAAACATACGAATATCGTGAATGCGGGTTTTACCGGTTACGAAATTAATAGGTTACGGTAATTTGTCCGTCCAGTAAGACCGGAAGCAAAATGGCCGAAAAAAAGTGCTATGGGGTTGAGATTTGATATGTGAAAAACAGTAAGATTGTACTGAATTCTCGTTGTTTTGATCTCGTATGATGTGTTCGTACGGGTAACCTATAGGCGTGCTTCGCTTGAGCCTTCGGCTCGAGCTTTCACACGTAATATATCTATAGGTGCTACCTATTTACGAAAAAAACGCAAGATAATTATAAACAAAAATTAAAGAGCATACTTTGGCCATAAAAAAGGATTTATAAGTAATTGACTAGACAATAATAATGTTAATGTCATGTTTCTTGCATTATCAAAACATATTTGGAATTCGTATTGCTGTTGTCTATTATTTGAACAGAAAATAATAAAGTAAAGACTTTCAGAAAATCAAGGAATACATTTATAATGAACGAGGTCCAAGATGATCCTTAATCGATCACCTGCATTATGGTAAAGAAGCAAATAGATCAGCCCTTTTCTGATGCCACCTGGCGACTGCCTTTTTCAAGCAGTCAATATGACTGGAACAAATTATGTAAGGGGTCACATTTCTGCTAAACCCTTTCCCTATTAGAGACGGTTTCTGAGGCCTATGCAACAGACGATTTAGGAAAAGATTGTCGCCACAAGAACAATTGCTCCTTATGAGAAAGTTATCCGTTTGCCACAATGTTTGATAAATAATTTTACTTTGAATGAGTAAGTCAATAGCTCATGTATAGGAATTTGGGGTCTTTCATGTTGATACCACTTTTTTGCGGGAAACGACGTCGCTCCATTGACGTTACGCCAAGATGAAGTGTAACGGAAATGACGTCACGTCCTTCTTTGGCTACGATACAGTCAAAATTTAGTTTCGGGCGTACGGGAAAACATATTTCTTAAAGATTTCCATTTATTTTTAACTTTTCGTACAAATGTTAATTCCCACATAACACAGCACTTTAATGATCTTAAATATCGATTTAAAAAAAAATGATTAAAAAGACGACAATAATTTTCAATCCGTGTTTTTCTGCTCATTTTTTACATACCCAAATAAACTGATTTTAATTTTTTTAATATAAAGCCGACAATAATTTTTAATCTGTGTTTTACGTCTGCTTTTTATACATATCCAAAATGGCGGCCCCCATGGATTTTTCCAGTTTCATTTCAGAAAGCTTCATGGGTTATTGAAAAAAAAAATCTCACACCTGTTACCTATAAGCGAAAAAACCCATTCATGGTTTTTTTTCGTATTACGTATTCGTAATATGAGTAGAGGGGCTACCTATTTCGGGTAAACATTTAATAACTTTTGTGATCTGTAAATAATTCCCCGTGAACTGCAAAAAGCCCCTTGCTTGCAGCACGATCAGTTATTTACGAGTTCTACCGATCTTAGCAACGAACATAAAAATCATCATCAGGTTAAGCATATATTTAACTTTAAAATGAAGCTAAGATATTAAATCCATGAAATTATGATGACAGGTACAAAAAATGATCAACTTGCCCTTCATAAAGTACTTCAAATGAAACGATTCCATAAGTTATGGAACTACATTTGTGACGAGTCAAACTAACCTTTCCTATCATTTCTGTCGTTTTCCTTTTGGTTATTTATTCATCACTTGCGTTACGCTAATAGAATGACGTCATATTACAGGAATTTGGATGTGTAACTTCCGGAGAGTCAAAAAGGCCTTATGAGTTTTTATTTGAACTCGTTTTAGAAATAGACGACGAGTGTTATTAAACGCAAATGATCACACATAAAATTACTTGTGCTCGTTCCTTTATCGAGTACGTATTATCATATTTAATTATTTCCTCTAGAAGTTGTTTTTTTGATATTTTCTTTTCATCCAATCAAAACGTAGCAGAATCGTCACTGCATCGGAAAATCCACTCTGGACACAATTTTTGGAAAGACGGTATAGCAAAGTTTTGAAAAAGTCATACACATTACCTATTGACGGGAAACATCGCCGGCTTCGCCGTCGATTTGTTTACCCGTATTTCTACAGTGGAACTGGGTTTCCTTCCTTCGCGCACCTAGCAACATCATTTTTAACTTAGCTACAGCTCATACTAATTGCACATCAGTTGTATTGTCCTAGCTATTTATCACACCATTGCGTGGCTCGATACTTATCTATGAATATCGGTTATAGGGTTAGCCAGGTCTCGTGAAGGCCATGATAATTTGGTCATTTCTCAAAAGTATTATAGGCCCGTACCTACAAAGCCTACATGTAGCTATGCCAATGGAACTACTATTATTACTACTTCTACTATCGCCTTGGTGGTGAAGTGGTAGAGCGTTCGCCTAGCTTCAAAACGTTATTTTGTATGGACAAAAATAACAACAGCTGAATGGCCACATAAGCCACCTGTCAACTCCAGGGAACAAGTTTCATTATTGGTCAAGCCATTTGACAGTATCCCACCCCGTAAGTGAACCTAGAATGCTTCCATCGTTGCTAACAACACACAATGATTTTTCATTGTTTGACCCATAAGCTCTTTAGGTCATAATACACCAAATACATTCCTTCTTTGTTTCTATATAAATCAACAAGTGCATAAGTTATCCCCATCACGAATATTGCTATATAAAATAATCAAAATGTTCTTGGAAGGGGAAGCAAGGATGTGTAAAATACTTCTACATCTCATCTTACAGCCTGTAGTGTGATGCTGCAGCATGTGATGCTGCAGCATAGCATGTCAACCAACACGGTGTGATCAGAAACACACACTCTACATTGGCCTTTTTTCTTCAAATAATCATTGTTCCTACTGATATATTTTCGGTGGTGGGTGCACGCTCTAGAGTGAATGTTTGAGGACACAAGAAATGTTTTGGGGTGCAATAAATCAGGGACACTATATAACAATGAAGTTTGATTGTCAACAGCAAGCATACGCTATCGTCAGCACCGGAAATATTAATGCCATATTTGGAGAGCAAAGAAAATAAGACAGGCATCATGCGCAGTGCGTTATTCGTATTATGTAACGGTATGGTATAGAAAAACATTCAATTTTTGGGAAAACAGTATTTTCAAAAATGGTAGGAGTATCGTTTGTAGATGATGATATTACGGATATCCGTAACGTTCACGCCATAGTACATCAAGTCAATTGTCTCACAGTTAAATCGCAGGGGCTATCAGCAATAATAGCTAAGAAATACTCGTGGGCAGACGTTTATTCGAAGAGGACGTCGATTAAATCCAGAAATCTCGCCACAGTGGAAACTAGAAGGAAACCCGGAAACGTCAAGATCTACGACGACGGCAACGGTTTCCACGTAGACTGTATGGAAGCGCAATGGGAATGTGGCAAATGCTTTCATAGGATAGGACTATGACGACACCCCGCAACAAAGAATTCGCTGGTTTGAACAGTGTTTAAACGAATTAGGACAGCGCAAAAATGTGCGAATAAGACCCGCTTTCACATATAACACAATAACGAATTGAGCCCGTCGGTGCTAAAAGTTGCAAGTTTGCATTTTTTGGACAGAGAAAGTTCAGACCGTCCTTTCCGTCTGATAAGAATCTACACAAAAGACATAAAGTACCTTTTCCTAAGAAGGGCTCAATTGTGCCTTTGATTGTCAATTATCAGAACAAATACAGCAAAGCTGGGGTTTTAAATGACCTGAGCCGAAAATTATGTAGAAATGTTCCTAGGTTGACCCTCTACAAAATGTGTTCAAGCCATATTGATTGGTTGAACAACATGGTGGTCAGGCGGAATCAGAAAAGGGGCAAAAAGACAACACGTTATAATTATATTCTAATGAACGTTTTTGTCTTTTTTCAAGATATTTTAACAGAATTGTTCTTATAGTGACCATCTACATAATTTGTTTAAGCCATATTAATTGGTTTAAAAGGGTAGCCGCTAGGCAGCGTCAGAAAAGGGGTCAAAACATTTAGCTTCAAACAACGTCTCCTAAACCATTTGATGGATATCAACCAAACTTCATAGGAATGTTCATTTGGAGGTTCGGTTTCAAACTGTATAACCATTTAATGCCTTATCACTAATTTACTGACAAGCTGTTTCATTCACAGTGTCCACTACTTGCATTTTCATCACCACATTTGTTCACATGTCCCCCGATATTAATACATGTAGTCGCATTTGCTACTGTACTATTACTCAGGTGACTATTTAGGGATATCTTCACTTGGCCCTCTTGTTTCTTGTCTGACGCGTATTTGTTTTTACTTTATCCAGCATAATTTGCGAACAAAAGCAGTCCAGGACCGGTCTGAACAATTTTGAAGTCAACTTTTACCTTCGTTATTCGTTTATATTGTATTGATGTTGATTTAATAGCACACAATAAGTGTATAACAATTAAGATGTGATAGAAGCAATTATTCTTGATATACATCAAACATGCAGCAGACGTAATTGAAAGCCCCCGGCTAAACAATGAAAAATCTGTTTTAATATAAGTATTATTATTGAATAAAGTTGAAAACATTGTGGTAAACTATTTTTCGCACATTGTTTTCAAAATGCGTATATATGTGGGAAAGGGTTAAAGGAAGTCACCAGGTTAGCCCTTGTTCCCTGATACAGGTGTCAATGAAGCAGACGACTGATGAAAAACATGAAGGACAAATGGAAAAAAATTCTCAAATTATGAGCAATTTCTCATTTCAACCCTGTTCAGAAATTATACTTTGACAAACTAAGATACTTAAATTGATGTCCTCTGAACATTTCCAATATATCTTAGCATGGGAACGTGACCCATTTCCCACATACAGACACAATCCACAGCAATCGACTTTTAAACTGCATCGCAAAAATATGAAACTCTGTATCAATGAAAGTACATTTATTGAAGACATTGTGGCAAAAGGAAAACTTTCTTGTCATGAGTAATTTCTCCGTTTGCCTAAATGTTTTCAAAAGTTGTCTGCTGCATATGCGTCTGTCTGTAAAAAATGGAAAGGCTAGTAAGACTTTCCAATATTGACCATATTTCTCCGTGAAGGTTTACTGGTGTTTTTATTTATTCCCGCAAGGGCAGTCTCTTGTTTTGCTGCAACTCCGGCAAGATACTGCTGTGTCCTTGAAACAGGCGGTTCACCATTAATACGAGGCGTGTATCCACCCCTTTTAGAAGTAGCTGCTTTCCCCAAGTCAGCATATCGGTCCGTGTTAGAGTCTGATTGACTCTCCATATTCGGCCTTACCCTTGCGAAATTATCATAACTTGAATTGTCCACTATGTCCTTATCTCCAACAATCTGTTCAAACCACTGCCGATCAGCATCCACGTCTTTCCGTCTGTCCGAATTGTGGTGTCTTTTGTTTTCACCTAGCCTGGATGATCTGTCCGTGCGTGCACCGCTCAGGTAATCCAACACGGATAGATTCTCGAGCGACCGGTAACTCGAGTGTCCAATGTTGCCGAAATCAAATGGTACATTAAGAAAGTCTGTGTTCTCACTCGGTAGAAACTCTAACCTCGGTACTGCCGGTGATGCGATTGTTGGGACAAGTGACGGTTCCGGTGTGGCTAGGACTAAATCCTCCTCTATTGGTCTGATCGTCTCTATATCGATACGATTGATAAATGGCGGCGTCACGTCGAGAATGTCTGGCGTCTGTGTGTATTCATCCGCGACGTCAATATGTTTGAATTTCACGTTTTTATGAGCACTATCTGCGCGTTTTGCCTTGTCCGTGTTTATAAGTATAGAAGAATGCTCTCTCTTGGAATGTCTATCCTTCAGACTGCGTTTCTTTTTCTCTTTTTTCTTGGTGTGTTTTGACGTACCCTTTTTAACGTCTGTCATGGTGCCCGCGTCTTTCTTTCTAATCACGGTATCAAATTCGTAATATGGATCATCAACGTCACTTTCAAACTCGTTCGAATATGTATCCGAGTCCTCTAAGTGCATGGGAGAACACGCTTTATCTTTTGTGTCTCCCTCGTCTTCGTCGTCGTCATTTTCGTCATCACTATTTTCATCACGGAGATTTTTAATCGCGCGAGTAGATAAATTCGGAAAAATAACTCTCAAACTGGAATTAAATCTCTGATTAGGTCCTGCTTGTACACCAACACTAACCGTCTCCACGTTGTTTGTATGAACGCGATACGGTATATCCGGTAATGATATTATTTGGGACCGAAAAGCCCCGCGATTGAGTTTTTGGAAATTCCAAAGTTTCTGTCTCTGCAAAAGATTCGCGTCTTTGGGCGTGTCAATCAGTAACTTCCGGTAACGTGACCAACTCCTACTCGGCGGCTGTTTTGTTGACACTGAGCTAAGATAAATTTTACTGTTGACTGGAGGTAAAGTCAACTCTTGCATGTCATGGAATCGACTGTTACTAGTGGCGGTCTGTGTCGATAATATTACCATTGTTATTGTTCTACTCTAGTTTCGATGTGGATTAATCCGATTATAGGTGACGAAATATACAACCTCTTACATTAGTAAAGGATTAATGTTTTGATCTTTCGTCTTATTGGGACTTTGTCCGTGTCCGTTATCGATGACATTACCTGAGGAAAAAGGAAAAGACGAAATATTAGCATTATTCTACATGATAATCTTCACTACATTAACCCTTTCCCACATATCACCAAACTGCATGGGATCACTTTGAAACCGTAAAGGAAATATATGGAATACCTCTTTGACTTAAAGTACAATTATTGAATAGGGTTGAATAGGGTTGAAAACATTGTGTTAAAATGGAAAATTGCTCATTGTGAGCAATTACTTCATTTGTCAATTTTTTTCAAAAGTTGTCTACTGCAGATATGTCAAAATGCATTAGCTTATGTGAAATGGGCAACTTGAATATGTATTTTCGGGAAAGCGTGCACATA
>JASEVX010000003.1:9445275-9456598 GCA_031761405.1 Serripes groenlandicus
TTTCTCACACCAGTAGTCCACACAACAGTATTTCCAAGCAACTGGCTACTTTCCACATTACATAGACTGTTAGCCCATTTGTGGAAGACGAATGACGCTTGTCACAGTGACCTTGTCAAATGTTGGAAAAAATGTTGGCCGAACTGGGGATTCGAACTCACACACCCTTGATTGACAGCCCGCGTCACTACCGACTGAGCTACCGGGACTCGGCGACAGAAATCGAAGATAGTACATAATACCGATCTCATACGTAAATCACAGAGTAAACTAGGGTTTTTTATCTCAATTAACTCTTTCAGCGCCGAATTGTTTAAAGTAGACTCTTCCATGTTCAAAATCGGGCGTCTCCATGTATCATGTAATAAAAGTTTGGATTATTTTGATACCTAAAAGGCAAACAATGCTGATTTCAGGTGAGACAGCTCGTTACGAGCTGACTCACCTGATTCAGTATCGTTTGCAAAAACCTCAGTATTGCCTTTGGCGCTGAAAGAGTTAACAAAGCCCAACATTCCGTTTCTCTGTTCCATATACGTACAAGTGTCCCAGTTGGCAATCGAAGACGTAAAACAAACATACATTTTGAACAAGGTGACATTTAACTTCAGAAGTATCAGTCCTTTGATCGGTTTACCTATGTTGACTTAAAA
This sequence comes from Serripes groenlandicus, assembly GCA_031761405.1. Classification (NCBI taxonomy): domain Eukaryota; kingdom Metazoa; phylum Mollusca; class Bivalvia; order Cardiida; family Cardiidae; genus Serripes; species Serripes groenlandicus. Next base: position 9,445,929 of record JASEVX010000003.1, read on the forward strand.
CTTGTGCCCCATTTTGCTTGCTGTGTTCCAATTGAAACGACTTTTAAAAACAGATTTAATATCAAGATCTTGACATGCACTTCACGGGTAACAAGTAGCTCTATTTCGTTGTATATATAAGAGCAAGGAAACTATTTGAAATATTAAAATATCGAGATTTCATAGACCTGAACCGTATTTAATACAGGTGAACAATAAATGAAACATTAATTGTAGATTGATTAATTCATTACACCTATTATATAGATGAAAATGTTCAAATACATTTGTTTTTCTTCACTGTGTTTATAATATATATTTCATACTTTACGATATATACATGTACATCACATCTAAAACCTTTGACCTCTCGCTCCCGAAATGTACATAATTATTTGTTCAAATGAAGAAATGCAATATATATGGATAAATGTATGATAGCACATAAGGTGTTGAGTTGATAGGTGTATAAAGCGATTTTCTGATATGCAATTATCATTGAAAAGAACTCGGGAAAAGGAAAACTCATCTGGTTCAAAATATTTAATGTCGTCTGTGTCGTCGGATGGCTTAACTCTGACCATAAGGGAAAGTATGACCGAACTTATAACGTCTACGTTTACAAACATCATAAAACATTTACACCCACTTGTGAGACTTATTAAAACACACATATTTAAAGATATTACAATTAGGTGTAATCTTAAATGTTTTGACACTTTCGTATGAAAATATTTTCCAACTTTTAATGGTAAAAGCGATTTATTAAAAAGGTGTCAAAACGTCACGAGTTTGAAGATGAAATTATTCGTGATTGAATGGGGCTTAACGCTGGTTTTAACCATTTTCCGTCATATCACGGCGGCCGGTTCACCTACCACTGTGTTTCCTAGCTTTCTAATACCAGTACTCAACACAACATACTTTCCAAGACACTGGCTGCTTTTCCATATAGACTGTAAGCCCATTGGTGGAAGAATGACACTTGTCCCAGTAACTTTTGTCAAACGTCGTAACAAATGTTGGCCGAGCTAGGGTTCGAACTCACAATCCTTGGATTGACTGCCCGCGTCGTTACCGACTGAGCTACCAGGTTTCGGCATGAAATGATAAGGGAAAAAAACATTATTTACTCTTCGGTTATGGAGGAAATAAAGAAATATGTATCTATCCCCCTATGGCGATCATTGCATCTGGGTAAGATGGTATTGCCCTCTGCAAACTGAAGTGTCGCACGTTGGATACCTTAACAAAGTCAATTTACATAGAGATCCAGCTTGTTCCCTCGCGTATTAGCATTGTAACATCGACAGATCATTGTACAGGATTAATTGGAAATAGATGTCACTTATTTTTTGTTTGTTTAATTTGCATTTAATCTATATTCTGGACATCTTCTATAAATGCTTTCAATTTAGTAGAGTTTAAGCTATTGATATCAAGTACTGATCATAATTTTTTGTTACGAATCATTTTGCACGTTAACGAGTATATACCCATCATTATGCACGTTTACGAGTATATACCCATCATTATGCACGTTAACGAGAATAAACACATCATTATGCACGTTTACGAGTATATACCCATCATTATGCACGTTAACGAGTATATACCCATCATTATGCACGTTTACGAGTATAAACACATCATTATGCACGTTTACGAGTATATACCCATCATTTTGCACGTTAACGAGTAATATACCCATCATTATGCACGTTTACGAGTATATACCCATCATTATGCACGTTTACGAGTATATACCATCATTATGCACGTTTACGAGTATATACCCATCAGTATACACGTTTACGAGTATATACACATCATGATGCACGTTTACGAGTATATACCCATCATTATACACGTTTACGAGTATAAAAACATCATTATGCACGTTTACGAGTATAAACACATCATTATGCACGTTTACTAATATAAACACATCATTATGCACGTTTACGAGTATAAACACATCATAAGCATTGTTTGTTTGTTTGAATAGTATTTTACACCGCTGTCTGTAGTATTCGAATAACATCATGGCGATTCTAGGTTATTCCCGACACCTTTTGACCAAGCATTATACTATCCTTGTAATTCTTAGCGGTCAATAAGGTAAGTTATTACAGCCACTTATCATATTTTTTAACAACCTGACAGGGAATCCGTCACAGTCTCCCGCGAACCTCATATACCACAGACTCTTCAACTGTCTCCCTCATCCTGGGAATCCGCCCGAGGCTCCCGCGGACCCTATATATACCACAGAGTCTTAAACTGTCTCCCTTATCCTGGGAATCCGCCCGAGTCTCCCGCGGACCTCATATACCACAGAGTCTTAAACTGTCTCCCTCATCCTGGGAATCCGCCCGGATCTCCCGCGGACCTCATATACCACAGAGTCTTAAACTGTCTCCCTCATCCTGGGAATCCGCCCGGATCTCCCGCGGACCTCATATACCACAGAGTCTTAAACTGTCTCCCTCATCCTGGGAATCCGCCCGAGTCTCCCGCGGACCTCATATACCACAGACTCTTCAACTGTTTCTCTCATCATGGAAATCCACCCGAGTCTCCCGCGGACCCTATATACCACAGACTCTTCAACTGTTTCTCTCATCATGGAAATCCACCCGAGTCTCCCGCGGACCCTATATACCACAGACTCTTCAACTGTCTCCCTCATCCTGGGAATCCGCCCGAGTCTCCCGCGGACCTCATATACCACATACTCTACAACTGTCTCTCTCATACTGGGAATCCGCTCGGGTCTCCCGCGGACCTCATATACCAAACACTATTCAACTATCTCCTTAATACTGGCAATCCGCCCGAGTCTCCCGCGGACCTCATATACCACATACTCTTAAACTGTCTCCCTCATCCTGGGAATCCGCCCGGGTCTCCCGCGGACCTCATATACCACAGACTCTACAACTGTCTCCCTCGTACTTAGAATCCGCCCGGGTCTCCCGCGGACCTCATTTACCACATACCCTTCAACTGTCTCCCTCATACTGGGAATCCGCCCGGGTCTCCCGCGGACCGCATATACCACAGACTCGACAACTGTCTCCCTCGTACTTGGAATCCGCCCGGGTCTCCCGCGGACCTCATTTACCACATACCCTTCAACTGTCTCCCTCATACTGGGAATCCGCCCGGGTCTCCCGCGGACCGCATATACCACAGACTCGACAACTGTCTCCCTCGTACTTGGAATCCGCCCGGGTCTCCCGCGGACCTCATTTACCACATACCCTTCAACTGTCTCCCTCATACTGGGAATCCGCCCGGGTCTCCCGCGGACCGCATATACCACAGACTCTTTCCATTGACAGGTTTTATACCCACATCCACTTCCATCACTTTTGGGTTTTATGCAAAATCAAATAAACTGAGACGATAAAAATACAAATAAAATGGTTTACCTTGTTCCTTTTTATTGGTTCACTACTATATCCTTTTAAAGGTCAGAAACAATTACGTAGTCCGAGATTTTAAAGAAGAAAATATATTTTCCATCATTGTCTTCCACAACACTGCACAATCGCGACACCATTTCAACGAAACTTATATAAAAATGTCAATGCAGAAATGTGTCTACTTAAATACCATGCTATTTGAATGGCTCCTTGTAATCACAGAATAATCAAACGATCGAATTATTTAAAACTTTAGATTAACTTTCTAAAACGTATTCCATTATTTAGTTTGCACTAGATCGTCGGGGGAAAAAATGACATCGTGCGTCTTGCATAATTTCCGATGGACTGTGAATAATTTATTCATGGAACAAAGTAACGATATGTATGTACCCTTAACAATTTCCCCCTATTACTATTCTAGTTACCCTTCACTCTGAAAAGATGAAATGCTCCTATTAAAGGTACTTTTTTAAAATAATATAGTTTTTTCTCAGGATATTTTTAAAACAGTCGACTCTGATAATTTTCTATAAGACAATCTGTCAACTCTTTCAAAACTTTCCTTAGTATCAGTATATCAAACTACGATAAACAAACCGTTCGAAATGAGATCTCAAGATATATATCGAAAGATACCTGAATATATCTGATGTAAGTTATCTATTTCTCCTTTAGTCACAATGTTTCAACTTTATTCAATGATAACACTTTCTTAATTTACAGAGAGTGTTCATAGTTTTGCCATATTTGTCAGTCGCCTGCTGCATAACTGTTGTATGTGGATACGGGTCAGTCGCCTGCTGCATAACTGTTGTATGTGGATACGGGTCAGTCGCCTGCTGCTTAACTGTTGTATGTGGATACGGGTCAGTCGCCTGCTGCATAACTGTTGTATGTGGATACGGGTCAGTCGCCTGCTGCATAACTGTTGTATGTGGATACGGGTTAAATGTTTTCCTCGAACGTTAAGAAACAAAATATTAAACGAAAATAGTTTAAATCAATAATATAACATGAACTGTTTCTAATATTGTGAACCGGTTTTACAAGAATAGCGCCTATAGTACGCGTTTAATCAAAGTACGTAAAGGCAAGGGTTTTAATTGGATTCCGTAATTCTACCCTGCTCTCCTAACCCGTGAGTGTAATTAGACCTATCTAATGGCGAACTGTGGTCTAACGCAACAATCAAAGTTTAAATGTCTAAATTTTGATTCATTTTCAAGATTAAATAAAAAGTAGTCATTTCTCGTGCAGCGAACATTAACCACTTCTTTTTACGTTAAAAATCACCATGTGACAAAAGGTTATGGGTTTGTGAGTATGATGCTAAGTCTCAAAAATCCATTCCCTGATATGCGATTTTTTACTCGTCTAATTTGAAAACATTTGTATAAAAAAATCAACCTTTTGAAATTGAAAACATTATATATATGTTTTCCAATCCAATTGAAACCATCAATGAAGAATTTATGCCTTTCGAGCAATATCATTTGTTTTCAGCAATGTTTTTTAAAAGATCGTCTCTTGTAGAATTGTCACATGTCGTCTGTATTAGGCAAAGGGCTAAAACAAAGAATATATATACTGTAGATATGTTAACTTCGTTATTGGGCCGGTCGTGGATAAGTTGATCATCACAGATCTAAGATAACGGATTGAGTTACACACAGTTCTATACTTATGTTCCAATTACACGGATAGTCGTCACTTATAACGTCGCACCCTTTACTTCATGCATGCAACCATTGATTCGTTTGCAGATGACTTCTTTGAAAAATAATGTGGGAAAGGTATAACTGATCCCAAGATAAACCAGTTTCCTCTACAAACCGTTTTCAAATGTCCATTATTCTTTTCTAATTTTAAATATGTACTTTTACACGTTTCCATGCACTGAACTTTTTCCCACATAGAGCAAATCAGTAGCAGACGAGTTTGAAACATCTTAACAAAATATGGAGTTCAACAATTAAAAGATTAATTATTGAACAAGAGTTTGAACAATTTGACAAAAAGGGTAAATTGCTCAACAAGAGCAATTTCTCCTTTTGCCACAATGTTTTTCAAAAGTCGTCTGTTGCAAATGCGTCAAAATACGTCTGCATGTAGGCTAAAGTAGAGGATATACAAATGAGCTTCGTCTCGCGTTTTCCGGTCTTATTGACTCTTTGTAACGGGATCACGAAATGATAGGGTAGTAACAACCACGGGACTACAATTCTAGCGATCACGAAATGGTAGGGTGGTAACAACCACGGGACTACAAATCTAGCGATCACGACATGATAGGGTAGTAACAACCACGGGACTACAAATCTAGCGATCACGAAATGATAGGGTAGTAACAACCACGGGACTACAAATCTAGCGATCACGAACTGGTAGGGTAGTAACAACCACGGGACTACACATCTAGCGATCACGAACTGGTAGGGTGGTAACAACCACGGGACTACACTTCTAGCGATCACGAAATGATAGGGTAGTAACAACCACGGGACTACACTTCTAGCGATTACGAAATGATAGGGTAGAAACAACCACGGGACTACAAATCTAGCGATCACGAAATGATAGGGTAGTAACAACCACGGGACTACACTTCTAGCGATCACGAAATGATAGGGTAGTAACAACCACGGGACTACACTTCTAGCGATCACGAAATGATAGGGTAATAACAACCACGGGACTACAAATCTAGCGATCACGAAATGATAGGGTAGTAACAACCACGCCGGGACTACACTTCTAGCGATCACGAAATGATAGGGTAGTAGCAACCACGGGACTACACTTCTAGCGATCACGAAATGATAGGGTAGTAACAACCACGGGACTACACTTCTAGCGATCACGAAATGATAGGGTGGTAACAACCACGGGACTTCAATTCTAGCGATCACGAAATGGAAGGGTGGTAACAACCACGGGACTACAAATCTAGCGATCACGAAATGATAGGGTAGTAACAACCACGGGACTACAATTCTAGCGATCACGAAATGATAGGGTAGTAACAACCACGGGACTACAATTCTAGCGATCACGAAATGGTAGGGTAGTAACAACCACGGGACTACACTTCTAGCGATCACGAAATGATAAGGTAGTAACAACCACGGGACCACAAATCTAGCGATCACGAAATGGTAGGGTGGTAACAACCACGGCGGGACTACACTTCTAGCGATCACGAAATGATAGGGTAGTAACAACCACGGGACTACAATTCTAGCGATCACGAAATGGTAGGGTGGTAACAACCACGGGACTACAAATCTAGCGATCACGAAATGATAGGGTGGTAACAACCACGGGACTACAAATCTAGCGATCACGAAATGATAGGGTAGTAACAACCACGGGACTACAAATCTAGCGATCACGAAATGATAGGGTAGTAACAACCACGGGACTACAAATCTAGTTGTTCGTCACTTTCCCACATACAACACATATGCAGCAGACGACTTTGAAAATAATCCATTATTAAAGAAAATCTCTATTAACAAAAATATAATTATTTAATAGCTATGAAAACATAGTCGGAAGAGGAGGAATTGAACCCATTTTGCCATAATGTTTCCATAAGTCGTCCACTGCAGATGCGTCCAAATGAGTCTGAATACTGAAGTCAACGGTTTATTAGACTGGAAATCCGTCTTGATTTCAAACACCCTCATACTCTATCTATAACTTGTCGATTTCAAAGATCCTCACACTCTATCTATAACTTGTCGATTTCAAAGATCCTCACACTCTATTTATAACTTGTCGATTTCAAACATTCTCAAACTCTGTCTATAACTTGTCAATTTCAAAGATCCTCACACTAAGTCTATAACTTGTCGATTTCAAACATTCTCAAACTCTGTCTATAACTTGTCAATTTCAAAGATCCTCACACTAAGTCTATAACTTGTCGATTTCAAAGATCCTCACACTCTATCTATAACTTGTCGAGTTCAAAGATCTTCATACTCTATCTATAACTTGTCGATTTCAAACATCCTCACACTCTATCTATAACTTGTCGATTTCAAAGATCTCTATCTATAGCTTGTCGATTTCAAAGATCTCTATCTATAACTTGTCGATTTCAAACATCCTCACGCTCTATCTATAACTTATAACTTGTCGATTTCAAAGATCTCTATCTATAACTTGTCGATTTCAAACATCCTCACGCTCTATCTATAACTTATAACTTGTCGATTTCAAAGATCTCTATCTATAACTTGTCGATTTCAAACATCCTCACGCTCTATCTATAACTTATAACTTGTCGATTTCAAAGATCTCTATCTATAACTTGTCGATTTCAAACATCCCACGCTCTATCTATAACTTATAACTTGTCGATTTCAAAGATCTCTATCTATAACTTGTCGATTTCAAAGATCCTCACACTCTATCTATAACTTGTCGATTTCAAACATTCTCAAACTCTGTCTGTAACTTGTCGATTCAAAGATCCTCATACTCTGTCTATAACTTGTCGATTTAAAAGATCTTCATACTCTGTCTTTACTTGTCGATTTCAAAATCTCCAAGCTCTCTAGTTCTAAGGGGCAATTTTCATTTCTCAAAGATACACTTTGATGGAATAGAAAATATTTTTACTCAATAAATTCGGAATTGATTCCAGTCTAACCGTTCATTTGTGTTATACAATTTCCTATTGTAAGACATCATCAGGAATAGCCGAACCTCACTATACGTATTTAAGTTAATTTTAACGAGTCGGTAGACTGTAGAAATCTTATTGAAATGCTCTTTGTCGTTTTGCCTAAACATTACCGAATTGTTCATACATTTGACCCCCGGACCATGTTTGTTTTTTGTATTCCGCCTATCAGTTGAAAGATCGCCAGGCTTGTTTTACTGGGCCTCCCTCACAAAAGGGACTAAAATCCACATCGTGTTGGAGACGGTGGCTCTGAAGTAGACAACCGGTCTCGTGGTTTTAAGGTCCAGGGTTCAATTCGCATGAGAGCGGGACAAACCTTTCTGATCTTCTCACACACACATGGCAAATATTGGTCCAATACCCCGGAATCAACATCGGGAGTTATTTACACCTTTCCCACATGTAGACGCTTTCTGATACCATTAGAGCAAAACGACTATTGAAATGAGCAATTTCCCCTTTTCCCACAATGTTTTAAATCTATAAAAAAAAGTTAGATTGTTCGTATATCTGCCTTGATTTTAACAAAGTCGTCTGCCGCAGATGGGTTATATGTGGGAAAGGGTTAATTTCGTATAATTGTTAACCTGCTACATTATAATACATGTCTGCTGTTACTTAACTGGACATTTTGAGAGAGAGAGAGAGAGAGAGAGAGAGAGAGAGAGAGAGAGAGAGAGAGAGAGAGAGAGAGAGAGAGAGAGAGAGAGAGAGAGAGAGAGAGAGAGAGAGAGAGAGAGAGAGAGAGAGAGAGAGAGAGAGAATTGTTAACCTGCTACATTATAATACATGTCTGCTGTTACTTAACTGGACATTTTGAGAGAGAGAGAGAGAGAGAGAGAGAGAGAGAGAGAGAGAGAGAGAGAGAGAGAGAGAGAGAGAGAGAGAGAGAGAGAGATAGAGAGTGAGTGAGAGATAGAGAGAGAGGGAGAGAGAGGGAGCGAGAGAGAGAGAGAGAGAGAGAGAGAGAGAGAGAGAGAGAGAGGGGGGGAGTGAGAGAGAGAAAGAGAGAGATAGAGAGTGAGTGAGAGATAGAGAGAGACAGACAGACATAAGATATATATTAGTCGGTTGCATTGTATCGTTCATTGAACATTGTCACTGATAAAACGTTATTATTGGACTCGTCGATTGAACTGTTCGGTTTATTAGATGATTATACCCATTCATTTGGAGGTTTATTGGTGAAACGACTCAATTTCTTTGTTAATGCAACCGTGTCTTTTAATTTCGATTTTAGATTAAATACGAAGAGCATTAAAATAACATTGTCAATTTCGATTAAACTGTAGCTCATCCCTTTCCACTACGCAATAGACGCAATCTGAGTTTCGAGATTTGTCAGATTCTTGTCCGAATATTTTCAAAGTTGTGCTACATATTGGGTTGACACATTATCTGAAAGTTCTTATTAGACTCTTCCGAATTAACCCCGCTCCTCTTATGCGACTTTAACCTCTCTAACAAACAACATATCTGCAGAAGACGACATCTTGACAAAAGTATGAAAAACTCAATACGTTTATAGAGTTGAAAACATTGTGGCGAAAGGAGAAATTGTTCATTAACAGCAATTTCTCCTTTTGTTACAATGTTTTCAAAAATCGTTTACTCATATGCGTCAAGGAAGAAATGTAAATGTCGATGATACTAATGATATCCTGTATGTAAACGGACATTCCAAAGAAAACCAACACTATGGCATCTGCGTAAAGTATCGACCTGGATAGGTCTAAGCATGCGCGCAGGCTTACTCGGATAGACACCTTTCGCCTCCTGTGGATTTTCTGTTTCAGGAATTATTACTCTATACCTCTATCCCCCTGAGACGGAATGTGTCGGCCAGGATCAGTCTGTGCGAACTGCTTAGGCTGCTCTGGGTCGATACATTACGCATTGGCCATAATGTTGGTTTTCTCGCGGGACGGTTCAATTATGTGAGTTCTGTTCTACGAAAATCAACTGTTTGTATATGGCATTTGCGACCAATTGATAGCCATGTGTACCTGCCGCAAACCGGCACAGTTTGATGAACATCAAGGATTTTATTATATGTTATCATTCATTGATAACCAGATCTACATACGCAACCGCACAGTTTGAAGAAAATCAAGAATTTTATTATATGTTATCATTCATTGATAACCAGATCTACATACGCTGCCGCACAGTTTGATGAAAATCAAGGATTTTATTATATGTTATCATTCATTGATAACCAGATCTACATACGCAACCGCCCAGTTGAAGAAAATCAAGGATTGTATTAATATGTTATCATTCATTGATAACCAGATCTAGCATACGCTGCCGCACAGTTTGATGAAAATCAAGGATTTTATTATATGTTATCATTCGTGATACCAGATCTACATACGCAACCGCACAGTTGAAGAAAATCAAGGATTTTATTATATGTTATCATTCATTGATAACCAGATCTACATACGCTGCCGCACAGTTTGATGAAAATCAAGGATTTTATTATATGTTATCATTCATTGATAACCAGATCTACATACGCTGCCGCACAGTTTGATGAAAATCAAGGATTTTATTAT
>JASEVX010000003.1:9456798-9711798 GCA_031761405.1 Serripes groenlandicus
CTGGCATGTGGTTTAGAAAAACAACACCGACACCCCACTAAACCCTTTGTTCGATTTTCGCGCTTTTATTTTTATAAGAAAATATTAAGGAGCAATATTTTTTTGAATTTGGAATAATCATTTGTTTTTGCTTATTTTTGGATTTATAAAATCAGGTTTGTGCTTTATTTATCTAAATGGTTTCTTTCTCCAGTTTTGCAATGAGTACCATGTTTTACAGAATTATGTCATTTTTTTGTGGACATTTTTTTTATTCGAAATTGTATTTTTGAGGGGTTCAATTTTCAAATTAAATAGGAAAATAGGCTCTTTTTTCAAGATTGCAACGGGAGCCAAGTCGCCATTGCGTTCTACTGAATATCGCGTTGTACCCGTGCGCGAATTATCCACATTCCAGTGTAGTAGGTAACTGGCTGTCGTGATATAACTGATAAACGGCGTTAAACTTGAATCAATCATATTTATAATACAATTGGCTGAAATATGAGGCCAAGTTTGTAACGGATATGCCAATGCTAAATAATAGTGTGGCAAACTGGTCTAGTATGGAGAAATCCACAAAATGTAATTTGGACTAGATGAAATAATGAACATGTATTTCAAGCCATCTTGTAACCGGTGTCCGGTGTCGTAAAAACGATCTCGTATCCAACAATTAACAAGAGGCCCAAGAGGGCCAGTATCGCTCCACGGCCATAAGGCAAAAATAAAATCTCCAAACAGCCCTGCCCCGTGGTGGCTATTTTTTTTACCAACCACCATGGCTTAAAGGAATCTTGTAGAGTGTCACCAAAGGAATGTTTCTGCAAAATTATTTGAAAATATGCCTGACACTTTCGGAGGAGAAGATTTTTTAAGTTTTCACTATGGTCATATAAGTCAAAATAGCCCCGCCCTCTGGCGCCCATGTTTTTCGACCAATCAACATGGCTTGAAGGAATCTGATAGAGGGTCACCCAATGAACATTTCTACAAAATTATTTGAAAATCGGCTGAACACTTTCGGAGAAGAAGATGTTTTAAGTTTTCACTATAGCTATATAACGCAAAAAAGCCCCGCCCCCTGGCGGCCATGTTTTTCGCCCAATCAACATTTCTTGAAGGAATCTAATTAAGGTTCACACAAGGAACATTTCTACAAAATTATTTGAAAATCGGCCTGACACTTTTGGAGGAGAAGATTTTTTAAGTTTGCTCTTTAGCCATATAGGCAAAATAGCCCCGCCCTGTGACGGCCATGTTTTTTTACCAATCAACATGGCTTGAAGGAATCTGATAGAGGGTCACCCACGGAACATTTCTACATAATTATTTGAAAATCTGCTGAACACTTTTTGAGAAGAAGATTATTTAAGTTTTCACTATTTTTTTCTTTCGGTTGCCATGGAAACCAGAATTTTGAATGGATCAAAAAAATTTGAAGGAATTTAGTAGAGGACATTGAGAGGATGCTTCCCATGAAGTTTCAACCAAATTGGCCAAGTGGTTAGGGAGAAGAAGTCGTTTAAAGGAAAAAGTTAACGCACGCACGCACGCACGCACGCACGCACGCACGACGGACAATTCGCCATGACATAAGCTCGACTGGCTTTCAGCCAGTGGAGCTAAAAATTAGAAAACGCTCGACATTGAATTCCCGCCGAATTTATTACGGGTTTTTTATACATTAAAAAAACCGACCACCCACAGAATTAAAATACATCTTTTGCCCACTACCTAGAGAATTTTATTTAAAAAATACCCCCCACCCACAGAATTTAAATAGCTTGTCGTTCCTCCCCCCCCAGACATTTTTTTCTGGAACAGCCCTTATGAAACAAATGGCGTTCATATAAGAAAGAGTTAAACTGCCTTGTTAAACAAATGGCGGTTATATAAGAAAGACTTACACTGCGTTGAGAAACAAATGGCAGTCATATAAGAAAGACTTACCCTGCCTTGTGAAACAATCTCCTGCTGTAAATCTCTTGACTTTTCCACTAGTATCTTGATTGCCTAGAGCAAAAAAAAAGAAGTTTGTAAAACAAATTTACCAATTTACCAGAACATAAGCAGTTATATATTTGATGGTCGTTATATGCAGCTTACCACTATTCAAACATTTAAGCATAGAAAAGGCAGTGTACATTGACTACCCAATATTGTTATACTATTACTATAGTTTTGATACGGAATTAAAAACCAATTTGAGAAATTCCTCTAATTGAGTAATTTTACCGTTTACCACAATATTTCCAAAAGTCAGCGGCTGCAAATGAGTCAAAAGTTGTTGACAGACTTACAAGTCTATGTCAATATAGTTTATATTTACCTTCATTAAATCTGTACAAGCATCAAGAATCCTCTCGTTCACCTCCAACTGGACCCCTGTGTTGTCTTTTCTTGTTTGTTGTAACATTTCCTGTAATATATCAACATCTGTTGTATTTTCGTCAGATGGTTGTGGTTTTAATATTTAATATATTTGCAACATTCTCCTGTTTCCACAACATTTTTCCCGTGATGTATTCAAAGCTAATAATCTATATCAGGTAACAGTTAACCATTTTCCACATGCAACTCAAAAATGTGTTTTCAAAAGGCCTATATATGTGGGAAAGGGTTTAAGTACGGCTGTCACCTGAACACACAATAAGAAAGTGTGATACCCTTGACAAATACAATCTTCAAAGGCTCACAGGCCAAAATAAAAGAACTGTAAATACAGACAGATTTTTAGCCAAATTGTTACATACAAAAATGTTTAACCCTTTCCCACTTACAGACACTTTCTGACACCTCTGCAGAAGACGAAATTTAAAAAACATTGTGGCAAAAGGTGAAATTGCTCATAATGAGCAATTTCTACTTTTGCCACATTATTTTCAACTCTATTCAATGATTCAATTTTCATATGAAGAGATTTTCCATATATTTGACTAGGTGCTTTCAAAGTCATCTGCTGTAGATTTGTTGTATGTGGGAAAGGGTTAGGTTAATTATAGCTGAATTGAAACAGGTCAACTGTTAGGCCAAAAGTATACCTGGAACTTCTTTGCTGCTTGTTCAATGGCTCGACTTGTCAACTGCATCTCACTATCCACCATATTAACGATTTCCTCTGCTTTCACTTCAACTGACTTCGGGACAAGGTCCTCTGTTAGTTTCATTAAAGCTTTGATATGTTCAATAGTTGCTTCCAAATCATTGTCCAAACTAGCACCTGTATGTATTAAATGGTAAATGATTACAGTAGCCTATGAAACTTCATAAAATCTTGATAATGTTTGATGCTTCTGCAGCCAAAATTAGTAATTTCCACTTTGCCTGCAATGTTTGTATGATGTTTTACAGTTATATCACAGTGTTTCCTGGTTGATAACTAGTACTACTGGTCCATTTATCCTGACAACAGACAACAGCGAGACCAGCATAATGTTAAACCCACATCCCTGAGCGTCAAAGAGGGAAAGTCACTACTACTACATGTATTCATAAAATCTTTGGTATGAACCGGCCGGGGAACAAACCTGCAACCTCTTGCACAGATGTGTACACTCTACCACTACACCATTGAGGCGGTTTTAATGCCATGTTTTCAACTATATAGCATCTACTTTTGATATGTTTGTAATCAGATTACTGTTAAAAAGTATATGAGGTAATCCATTAATAACTTAATTCAGAATTTGGTATGACATTTTGGTCATTTTCCAATTGGAAAACCTTGCTTGATCTGGAAAATATAAAAGAAACATTTAATTACAGCTTGGAAATCATAGCAGCTTGTAGGAAAAGGAATATTTACTCCATATTTCCATTTTGCATAATGTTTTCTGATTTAAAGGCATTGCAAGTGTTCAATATCTGGAAACCAGTTTGTTCAAAGGAACAAATTTTGCTTGTCAGTGATCATAACTATAACCTAGTAAGTAACAGTTTGACAGACAGACAGACAGACAGACAGAAAACTGAGTAGTGATCCATCATTGACACCCTGTCAAGGCAGGAGAAACAAATACAAAACAAATGACAGTTACCTTGTTCTATGGCATTAAGAACACCAAGTCCACTTTCTCCTGCTGACCGACACAAATTGGCCAGTTCCTGACCGGGCTCTATTTCCGATGTGGACTGTGAAGTGGCTATTCCATGTAACACACAGTCCCCCATGTGATGTGAAAATCCTGTGATGCTCTCAACCAATTGCTCAATGTCTGGAAATTTCAAATGATTTAAATAACTAGGGAAATCTATCAAAATGATATCTAGGTAATTGGAAGTACAGTCAAACCTGCACTACCGACCACTTGCTATAAGCGACCCCCTGCTGTAAGCGACCGTATTGAACTCCTCCCGATGGTTTTTATTCATTAATTTACCTTCAATAAGCGACTTCCTCCTGTCTGCGACCAGCGGACACTTAAATCCTCCCAATTTGAATCAAAATCAACCATTAAGCGACCTTCCAAAACACAAAAAATCCAAAACGTAGAATATATCCGAACACAAAAATAATCCAAACACAGCTATCCAAACACAGCTGTCGTGTATAGCAAGGGTAATCCAAGCACAGAAGCAGTGAACCGTGTAATGCAAGGTTTAAATAATAGACTGGTTAGGTGTAAAGATAACACGAGGTCAATTATGCAGCGTATTACAGTTGTAATAAAACGATAATTGGCCTGTTAACAGCTTGTATTTAATACGCTTTAGCTTCAAATATTGTCCTTGTTGGGTCCTTTGTTCTCTATTCTTTTGTTCTCTCGTCTTTTCGATGGGATTAAAGGAAAGTTGAATGACATCAAATTGAAATTTATCATTGGATAGTTTGGGGTTTAATTATTATAAATTTGATTAGAATGTTTGATCTGTTTAATTAGATCTATGTTTGTTTTTTACTTTTTAATGGTGATAGCACGTTTATTTAAACGGCTCTTAAATAAGTAAATCTGTAAACAAACACTTGACAATACAGTTTATCACAAATTTCAAGACAATGTAAGTCCGAGTGTATTTATTCAGGTTCCATTTAATTCTTTCATTCTACAAAATTATATCAACGAGAAACAATGTCCGCAACAAAAAGAAAATGTCTTACGTTAGAAGAGAGGGTGAAATGTTTTAATTATCTACATGTACATGTACTTACATTTTTAAAAATACATGAATATAAAATGAATCAAACAGAGAAATAAAAGAACAACATCATTTTTATTGTTATTTATTCTTTAATACCAATACATGTACATGTACATGTGCACACAAGTACATGTTTCATGTAGTAAACATAATTTCCCCAAAACAGAAAATTTCATTTGTACCCCAATAAGAGACCACCTGTCTTAAGAGACCACTTACAGCATTTCCCTTGGGTGGTCTCTTAATACAAGTTTGACTGTATAATCATTTCACAGAAAACAATGTGGGTAAATCAGAAATTGCTTTTCACAATACTTTTAAAAGTCTTCTACTTCAAATGCAGCATATGTCCTATGTATGAGTGAAATACTTAACAACTGTTTACCGGATGTAAATGTATATGAGTCGGGGCTCCGGAAATTTTGAAATCTCAATTGGTCCCGGTCAAATTTTTGCACCTTTTGTTGAATTAAAAAACAAGAGGGCCATGATGTAATGTGCTCAGGTAAGCTAATACAAGAGGTCCAATATCAAGTATAGCTTCATTTGACACCAGGCAAAATAACCTAACCAATTATATCTCTCTGTGTAAAACAGGTGATCCCCGGGGCAATGCCAATTTTGACCAGGGCATAATTTGAACAATCTTGGAAGAGGACCACTAGACAATGCTACATACCAAATATCTAAGCTATAGGCCTTTTGGTTTCAGACAAGAATATTTTAAAAGTTTTCCTATAAATCTCTATGTTAAACAGGTGATCTTTTGGACAAGAAGATTTTAAAAGTTTAGGCAATTTTACCCTTTTCTGATGCCACAGCAACCAAATATATATATATATATATATATATATATACTTGGAATTAAATTCTTTGAACAACTTTAAAAGAGGACCACCTAAGGAACATTCCTGTGAAGTTATTTTTAAATCAGTCCTTTGGTTTAGTAGGAGAAATTATTTTTAGGAAATTGTAAACAGCTTATATGAGCTGATAATATTAATATAAAAGGTGGGATTTTTCAAATGTGTACACAAATGTCATGTTAATTGCAGGTTACTCTGCACAAATATATACATGAAATCATCAGCACTAGCCGATGTCCATGTAAAAGTACCGTACTAACATTAATGTTCAAATTTTGCAGACGCCTGTTTACATTTGACCAGCATTTGTGTTACAGAATGGTTTAACCCTTTCCCTCATATAGACGCTTTCAGACGCCTCTGCAGCAGACAGCTTTTTGAAAACATAGTGACAAAAGAAGAAATTGCACAAAACGTGCAATTTCTCCTTTTGCCACAATGTTTTCAACTTTATCTCATAGGTTATCCATTCAATTATAGAGTTTTTCTATGTTTTCACAAAATACGTTCAAAGTCGTCTGCTGCAGAATTGTCCTATGAGGGAAAGGGTTAATGCATTTCACAAAATATCATTTTAATTAAGAAAATCCCTCCCCAGTCTAACAGTCTTCTGACCACATTTTTTATGTACTATGAAAAACTATAATAGGACAACGAAGATAAAAAGAATTCTAGATTGTATTTGCAGATTTATGATTGAAATTGGTCTGGCAAGTTAACCCTTTCCCTGATACGACAATTCTGCAGCAGACGACTTTGAACGTATTTTGTCAAAACATAGAAAATCTCTATAATTGAATGGATAACCTATGACAAAAAGTGGAAAACATTGTGGCAAAAGGAGAAATTGCACGTTCTGTGCAATTTCTTCTTTTGTCACTATGTTTTCAAAAAGCCTCTACAGCAGATAACATTTACAAACAATTTGAGAAAAGAACAAATTAGTCAAAACAAACTTATTTCCATAGAACGTCTTCAAATTTTACCTACATTTTTCCATTTGCAACTCTTGTTTGATGAGACAATTTCAAAGTAGATAACCAAACTCTTACATATCCTATATTATAAGGTATAGATGCAGTAACTTTGATTCCTGGACAAGACTAATTGAGCTTTGATCTAGGAAAACCATTTACAAAATAGAGATCTGTCTGCACATCTGTGCCCTCTAATCTAGATGCACTGATAGTTAGGAGCTCTGGTTATTTATTTGCAAACAGTGTAAGCCATATGATGCTGCCAATACACACACTGATCTAAATCTAACCTGGTTGAAATTGCACGAATGAAACAGTTTCTTCTGTTTCCAAAATATATCCAACTCGGCATCAAAATTAAACTTTATACAGCTTTTCGAAAAAATCATTTTACTGATACGTGATCAAAGGCTGGAAATTCGTAAAAAATCACATCAGTAAAGGATTATATTTATTATTTACAAAAGTCATTTATTGGTATGACATAGAATTAAATTTCATATTTACCTTTTCTATCTATCTGATAAGCTCCTCTTGATTGTTTCAGTTTCTCCAGACTCTTTAACACTGGATCACCCCTCAGTAACAGGAACTCTGAAAGAATTGAAACATTTCCTCATTATCTGGTTCCCCATTCTTCCTAACTGAACTCCCGAAACATTTCCTTATTATCTGGTTCCCCATTCTTCCTAACTGAACTCCCGAAACATTTCCTCATTATCTGGTTCCCCATTCTTCCTAAATGAAGTCCCAAAACATTTCCTCATTATCTGGTTCCCCATTCTTCCTAACTGAACTCCCGAAACATTTTCTCATTAACTGGTGGTTCCCCATTCTTAAAAACTGAACTCCCGAAACATTTCCTCATTATCTGGTTCCTCATTCTTTCTAACTGAACTCCCGAAACATTTCCTCATTATCTGGTTCCCCATTCTTCCTATTAACTGAACTCTCAAAACATTTTCTCATTAACTGGTTCCCCATTCTTACTAACTGAACTCCCGAAACATTTCAACTGAACTACCGTAACATTTTCTCATGATCTGGTTCCCCATTCTTCCTAATTCTCATTAACTGGTTCCCCATTCTTCCTAACTGAACTCACTGATCAAGTCATACCAAAAATGGTAGTAATAGCTTCCCTTCTGAATGCTCAGGGTTGCAGGGATAGTGGAGAAAACATAACGACTAATATAGTAGGTTCTACGAATACCGTGTTATCACGAATACCAAGGTAAACACAAAACCGGTGTTTTCTTTGTTGCACGCGCACAACCGGATGCCGTATGGTTCCATCAGGAAACTCAGTTATCACGACTTTCAAATGCTACAATATTTTTTTTCAAAAAATCAATATTCTCAGAAATTACGACACATCATGATTGTTACCAATATTAAAAAGAAAATCCTACATGCCCTGACCCCTCACCAACAAAATCGTCATTTTTTTTAGTAGAAAACCTGTTGTTGATTTTTTCTTTCACATTTGAACATGTTGTGTATTAACTGCTTATGACATCATAGGAATTTCAAGTCACGTGATAACATTCCGTGAAGTTTTCTAGACTGTAGAAAACATGGAAGAAATTAAGGACCAAAATTCTAAAAAAAAACAAGATGTGTTTGTGAAACACTGATGCCCCCCAATGGCAACATCTAGGTCAAAGGTCAAGGTCGCAAGGTATACACATGTGAAATATGGTAGCATTACCTGTAATTGTTCAAAAGTAGTGGGGAAGGTTAAAAAAAAAATTGAGAATGGCAACATCTAGGTCAAAGGTAAAGGTCGCAAGGTCAAAAATGTTGCTACTGACAGAAAGGTCATGTCACAAGGAATACACATGTGAAATATGGTAGCCGTATCTGTTATGGTTCAAAAGTAATGGCCAAGGTTAAAGTTTTTTTCGAGAATGGCAACATCTAGGTCAAAGGTCAAGGTCGCAAGGTCAAAAATGTTGGTACTGACATGTGAAATATGGTAGCCATACCTGTTATGGTTCAAAAGTAATGGCCAAGGTTAAAGTTTTTTTCGAGGGCAACATCTAGGTCAAGGTCAAGGTCGCAAGGTACTGACAGAAAGGTCATGTCACAAGGAATACACATGTGAAATATGGTAGCCATACCTGTTATGGTTCAAAAGAAATGGCCAAGGTTAAAGTTTTTTTCGAGAATGGCAACATCTAGGTCAAGGTCAAGGTCGCAAGGTGAAAAATGTTGGTACTGACAGAAAGGTCATGTCACAAGGAATACAC
The DNA here is from genome assembly GCA_031761405.1 of Serripes groenlandicus. Taxonomy (NCBI): domain Eukaryota; kingdom Metazoa; phylum Mollusca; class Bivalvia; order Cardiida; family Cardiidae; genus Serripes; species Serripes groenlandicus. Next base: position 9,466,015 of record JASEVX010000003.1, read on the forward strand.
ATGTGAAATATGGTAGCCGTATCTGTTATGGTTCAAAAGTAATGGCCAAGGTTAAAGTTTTTTTCGAGAATGGCAACATCTAGGTCAAAGGTCAAGGTCGCAAGGTCAAAAATGTTGGTACTGACATGTGAAATATGGTAGCCATACCTGTTATGGTTCAAAAGTAATGGCCAAGGTTAAAGTTTTTTTCGAGGGCAACATCTAGGTCAAGGTCAAGGTCGCAAGGTACTGACAGAAAGGTCATGTCACAAGGAATACACATGTGAAATATGGTAGCCATACCTGTTATGGTTCAAAAGAAATGGCCAAGGTTAAAGTTTTTTTCGAGAATGGCAACATCTAGATCAAGGTCAAGGTCGCAAGGTGAAAAATGTTGGTACTGACAGAAAGGTCATGTCACAAGGAATACACATGTGAAATATGGTAGCCGTACCTGTTATGGTTCAAAAGAAATGGCCAAGGTTAAAGTTTTTTTTTAGTATGGCAACATCTAGGTCAAAGGTCAAGGTCGCAAGGTCAAAAATGTTGGTACTGACAGAAAGGTCATGTCACAAGGAATACACATGTGAAATATGGTAGCCGTATCTGTTATGTTTCAAAAGTAATGGCCAAGGTTAAAGTTTTTTTCGAGAATGGCAACCTCTAGGTCAAAGGTCAAGGTCGCAAGGTCAAAAATGTTGGTACTGACAGAAAGGTCATGTCACAAGGAATACACATGTGAAATATGGTAGCCGTATCTGTTATGGTTCAAAAGTAATGGCCAAGGTTAAAGTTTTTTTCGAGAATGGCAACCTCTAGGTCAAAGGTCAAGGTCGCAAGGTCAAAAATGTTGGTACTGACAGAAAGGTCATGTCACAAGGAATACACATGTGAAATATGGTAGCCGTATCTGTTATGGTTCAAAAGTAATGGCCAAGGTTAAAGTTTTTTTCGAGAATGGCAACCTCTAGGTCAAAGGTCAAGGTCGCAAGGTCAAAAATGTTGGTACTGACAGAAAGGTCATGTCACAAGGAATACACATGTGAAATATGGTAGCCGTACCTGTTATGGTTCAAAAGTAATGGCCAAGGTTAAAGTTTTTTTTGTGCAGACAGACCAACAGACAGGCCAAAAACTATATGCCCCCCGAATCGGAGATTCCGTGGGGGCATAAAAATAGGTTTTTTTGCCTGTATGTTTGTGGTGGTTATAAATGTTAACATATGCTATTTTTAAACTTCTAAATCATATACTGTGTTACAAAAATTAAGGATGTTATTATAAGGACTAAAAAAATAACAAAGAAATGGGTCATTTTTGGAAAATATGATTAAATTGTGCCAATAAGAAAATTTAACAAATTGATTCTGACAATATCGTGTAAATAAGTTCATAGTTTGGAACAGTTAATAAATTAACATTTAAATTAAATATAAGTGTTCTAGTGACAAATGTTTTATAGGATAGTCATTTTCACATTAAATATCAAAATCTTGTAAGGATTGATACAACAGGACCACCGTACTAATGCTTTTTGTAATTACACCGGTGAGTGATTGCCTCCCTTGAATGTCAATTTCAAAATGGGTGCGGATGGACACAATTTTTGGAACTTTGCACAGAAGTGAATGATTATTTTGTGTAAGTTAATTAACAAGAACATATAAAGGAATGTGTGACACTGGATATGATTTACAGTTAAGTTTGCTTTATTATTATTATTTCGAAAAAACCGTAAGTACACCGATAATAGGGAGTCCCATCCTACATCAATATCAGAATAAATATTACCAGTAGTACTGGTAGCTTGCCCAGGTAATGTGTGATAAAACTGAACATTTTAAAAGCGGCTTAAAATACCAAGCAAACAAATCCTAACTGAACACAATGAGCAATAATTCCTGTTTACAATGATGGATTTAAGTGTATGGTCTATCATCTCCCTTGCCCCATCAACACAAAGGAACACCTAAATCTATGCAGGTTTTTAGAATTGAATCTACTGTGACTAAAGGTGACTTACCAGAAAATACTGCTTTGATATTATTAACCCTTCTCCTCATACGACAATTCTGCAGCAGACGACTTTTAACGTATTTTGTCAAAACATAGAAAATCTCCATAATTGAATGGATAACCTATGACTAAAAGTGGAAAACATTGTGGCAAAAGGAGAAACCTTTTCTGTAAGCATATACATTACACATGCTTTAACGCATCTTCTGGAATTGCACCCCACTACTTTTATCTCAATGCATCTTTAAATGATGTCAAAGTGGAGTGTCATTGAGACACCAAATTGCTAGACATTGCTCAAATTATCATATTCTATTGTTTTCTAGTTCACAATTGTTTTAGTACATTACATGCTATAACACAACACACAATATTCTCTATGTTACTCTATAACTCACCTGCAGTACATCTGACTGTAGTAAATGTTGGATTGTGAAATTGGTCCAATGCATCTTGTATAAAGGTACGTCCCTCTGCTATACTACTACCTTCAAACAGAAATTAAAATAATCTGTATTTATAAATAATTATTATTATCCAAGATTTGAAAACAAAAGCCCTGTTGTAGGAGTTAAACCGACGCTTTCTAATTCCTTTGCAGCAGACAACTTTTGAAACTATTGTGGCAAAACATTTGAATTGCTTATGATGAGCAGTTTCTCCTTTTGCCTCAATGATTAAACCCTTTCCCTCATATAGACGCTTTCTGACGCCTCTGCAGCAGACGGCTATTTGAAAACATAATGACAAAAGAAGAAATTGCACAAAACGTGCAGTTTCTCCTTTTGACACAATGTTTTCCTCTTTTAGTCGTAGGTTATCCATTCAATTATAGAGATTTTCTATTTTTTTTAAATTATGTCTGCTGCAGAATTGTCGTATGAGGGAAAGGGTTAACACTTTCAATAATTATACTTTCATTTATAGAGATTATTCACATTTTTGCCTAGATGTTTTCAAAGTCACCTGCTGCAGATTTGCAGGCTTTATTCTGCACGAGGAGAGAAGGGATTTAGTCTTTGTTGGAGGACAAACTTTAACAATTTAAGAACAACCTGTCTAAGTGAAAAGAGGTTGTGCGATTGCAGGGCAAATCAGCCCTGTTTTTTCAAGAAAATTTAAACATGCTATACAAAGAGAATATTCACTGTAATCGACGTGAACATATCTCAAACACCAAAATCAATGAGATTTTCACTATGACATAGTGATTAAACCAATTAATTTTAGCGTTAATTATACTAATCGGTGCAGGTTTCTGTCAATTTCTCTGTATATATATTATTTCTATTTACATAGAGAGATATACAGACCCATTGGGAAGATTTTAAATAACTGTTCTATGTATTATCATACTGATGTTACTATAATAGAATATTAACTTACCTCAAACGATATTTTAGAATCATCTGCTATGAAGTTGTCAGTTGAAAATGTTGAAATATAAGGAGAAATGAAAGCATAATTTTGATACAGAGTTAGGAAATATAAAAATTTTCATGTTATATCCGTTAAAGCTATAACTTACTCAATAATCGTTTATGGAGATCATCCATCTGACTGGTCAACCTCGATTCAGTAGACTGTTTGTCCTTGGTTAGACTCTCCATCTTCTCTGTCAACTCTGAAATCTGGCCCCTCAAACTGGACTCAGTCTCACATTTGTTCTTTTCAGTCTCGGATAAGGATGCCTGTTTTAAATTAATATATTTAGCAAACTTGAACTTTCTTTTCTTCACAATTCAACCCTTTCAAACATACAACACAATCTGCAGCAGATGACGAAAACATCTAACCAAATATATGGAAAACACCAACAATGAAAGCTTATTATTGAATAAGAGTTGAAAACATTATGAGCAATTTCTTCTTTGGCCACAGTGTTTACAAAAGCCTGTCTTCTCTAAACATATCAACATATGCCTACAAGAGGCAAATGGTTTCATATGCAGACATCTATCCTAGGTATGTCAATAAGATGGAAACCAAAGATAACTTTCCCATAAACAAGATTGGTGAAAATTAGTTAAGGAACAACACTTGTTGTGTGCCGAGGGTGATATGAATGGAGATTGAACTTGGATGCACAAAGTTTTCAGCCATAATTATTGTGACCAAGTTTAACCCTTTCCCTCATACAACAATTCTGCAGCAGACGACCTTGAACATATTTTTGTCAAAAAATAGAATATCTCTATAATTGAATGGATAACCTATGACTTAAAGTGGAAAACATTGTGGCAAAAGGAGAAATTGCTGCAGAGGCGTCAGAAAGCGTCTATATGAGGGAAAGGGTTAATGAATATTGTATGATGCTTTCTTGTTCGATATTTTTAAAGCTTTTTCATCAATATTTAACTAATTAAGGCGTAATGTCTCTGGCTGAATATCAAACTTGGCAAATAAACATTGTGACTAAGATCTGATAAGGATTGCGTAAGTTAACCCTTTCCCACATACAACAAACCTGCAGCAGACGACTTTGAAAACAATGAAGCAAAACTACAGAAAATTTCTAATAGAGAAAGAGTAATTATTAGAGTTGAAAATATTGTGGCCATAATGTTTTCAAAAGACGTCTGCTGCATAGGCGTCAGAAAGCGTCTGTATGTGAGAAAGGGTTAATAGTTGGGTAAATTTTTGTGGAGGCTGCTGCACACATTTCTGTCTGCTACATGTCTTCCCACATAGAAATGGATTCTGAGCAATTTCTCCTTTTGCAACAATGTTTCAATATTCTGCTTCAGATGTGACAAAATGTGTCTGCATGTTGGGAAGGGTTAAAAGTTTGCTGCATCTGTCTTTAACACTTTCCCACATAAAACAATTAATATCAAACAACTTCGAAAACATATAGAAAACAATGATGAAAATCACTATAAATGAAATAATAATTATTGGAAAGAGTTGAAAATATTGTGACAAAAAGAGATATCACCAATTTCTCCTTTTGCCACAATGTTTTCAAAAGTCGTCTGCTGCATATGCATCTGCAAGTGGGAAAGGATTAAACCATAAATAATGTAAAAACCTTTAAATCTTCTAACTGTTTCTGTAGTGTTTGTTCCATGGACTGTTTATCACCCTTTAGTGCATCAAGGTCAGAAGACAATCCTGCAATCTGATTGGTCAGTGACTTCTCAAGCTCCTCCTTTGATTCAGTGGTCTCTTTCAGCTATAAAAAGAAAGTCAGAACATTGTTGGAAACCATCCCTCAAATCTGTATCCAACTACATTTCATTTGGGAATCAGCTACAAAGTTAAAGCAGTCGTTGAACAGCATGCTCACCTACAGGGAAGTGATTGCCAAACTAATGCAAAGTTTAATGAAAATATCAATGCATATTTGAAAGTTCACAATCTAGGGGAGAGTGACCATGGTTAATAAGACTTATGGTTACAAGGGTTTTACTGTTGAAAGCTGTATACCAATTAACAATAGTCCTTCTCTGGACAGAATCCATTCAGGCATATTGAAGTTACAAGGTATCAAAACAACAATCTTCAAAGGAACACAATCTCAGGTGTAACCTGCCAATATGTCATTAATGTGAAAGTGTGACAGACAGACAGAGAGCAGGAAATTATCCCAATGTGTCTCAGACAGGCAACACAAAACCCCCTTATATTTTAGCCTAGATATTTTCAAAGTCATCTGCTGCAGATCTGTTCCCTCATATAGATGTTTCTGACGCCTCTGCAGCAGATGCCTTTTTGAAAACATGGCGACAAAAAGAAGAAATTGCTCAAAACGAGCATTTCAAGGAAATTTCTGTGCTTTTGCCTAAGACGTTTTGAAAGTCATCTGCTGCAGATATCCTGTATGTGGGAAAGGGTCAAATTGTGCCGAATAACATTCATTTACCTGTGACTCTGTGTTGGAGAGTGTAGATTTAGTAGAATCGAGATCCACTGTCAAGGACTCCTTGGTCTCGTGTAATGATTTCACTTGATTCTCCAGGTCCTGTCATAAACACATAAAAATTACAGTAACTATTTGCCTCATATGATAAGTGTCATCTGCTAAGAAATTATCACAGTACAAAGATCATCTGGGAAATTTTAAGTATTTTTGGAATTTCTCTTTTAAAAACAATATTTTCAAAGGTTGTCAGCTGCAGATGCATCTAAAGTCTAAAAAAATAAAATTTGTTTAAATCATCTAGTTTTCATATATTTTAGTTTTGGATAATTCTTAAAATGCCATAACAAGAAATCGTTTTAGGCCGAGACTTATTCTCCAACATTGCTCCATCCCATCCACTGATTCAAACAAGATCTGACACCTCTGCACCAGTCAAATAACTCCCAATATAAAACTTATATTTTTGTTTGTTTTACAGATGTTTTCAAAACAGCAAACCCTTACACACATCTGGAGAAGACAACTTCAAAAACATCTTTGCTAATCTACAAAATCTTTAATCATTCATTGTATAATTACTGAATAGAGCAGAAAACCGTTTGGCTAAGGAAAAACTGCTAATTTTTTAACAATATTTTCAAATTTCCTTGGTTGCAGATAAGTCAAAATGTGTCTAGATGTGGCAGGTGAAACAAATTTATATCATTACAAAATCAGTAACACTGTAACACTATAATAACATTGAAGAGTTTAAATGAGCAGTGCTCTGCGAATACCAATTAACCCTTACCCTCATAAAACAAATCTGCAGAAGACGACTTTGAAAAAATGTTGGCAAAAACGTCAAATATATCCATAAATGACGGTTTATTTAGCTTAAAGAGGTGAAAACATTGAGGCAAAAGGAGAAATTGCTCATTATGAGCAATTTCTCCTTTTGCATCATTGTTTTCAAAAGAGGTGTCAGAGAGCGTCTATATGTGGGAAAGGGTTAAATAATAATTATTACATGTGTGGTAAAACACCTACCTATCTGCGCATCCATGCTTAGGATCCAAATGAATACAACTTTACAGAAGTTTTATGAAAACTTCTATGACTTATTGGCAATCAACGCATAGCCATATAAGACTTTGCAGATGCACTAGTTATTCTTGAAGAGCATTGTTCAAATATACATACAGTGAAGAAACCCTAACATTAGTGATCTCTTTTAACACTGCAGCAGACAATATCCTTTCTTGAAAAGGAAAGCACTTTGTCATTTTTGCTTTTCCCAAAATGTTTTTGACTTCTAAAATGATAGATCAACCTTCATTTGGTTAGCTTTATGTATTCTATTCTTATGCTTTTTTTAACAATAAAAATAATTGATACTGCCATGGATGCTTTCTGAATGCATTTTAGAAAAACAAAGGGTCAAACTCTGATCATATGGTCAACATCTCTTCGTACAGAGGCAGTTCCTGAGAAAAAGCCTTGACCGACACATACTCACGCTAAAAAACCCAGAAAAAGTAATGACTCTAATTATGTCTCCCCGGAATTTTTTATGACAATAATAAAGCAATAAGTCAATGCTACAACTACAACTTACCTGAGCTAACTGCCAGCCTTGATAAAAGGAATCCAGATCCGAGGCCTAATAATACACATAGCTCTTTTAACCCTTTACTTAGTTGCAGATGTCTTTTGCAAGCAAAGGAGAAATTACTCATATTTAGTAATTTTCCATTATATTTCAAGACAATTCTTCCAGGTTTTGCTTTTTTCACAGATGATTTCAAAAGAGACAATTTTTAAAATGTCCAATAAGGAAAATGGTAAAACCCTTTCTTAACAATGGTTATGTCTGCATATCTTTGTCAACATATATGTAGTCAGTTTCTGACACGCCTTTTCCTACATGTACACCCATAGGTTGGTGCCTGTCCCTTTCCCACCTATGGATGCTTTCTGACTCCTCTGCAGCAAGTCTTTTGAAAACATTGTGGTAAAAGGTGAAATTGCTCATAATGAGCAATTTCTCCTTTTGCCACTGTATTCAAACCACTTCATTAATTATAGTTTTATTTATGGAGGTTTTCCATAATTCTGCTTTGACATGTTCAAAGTCGTCTGCTGCAGATTTGTTGTTTGTGGGAAAGGGTTAAGGGTTACATATACGCATTCAAAGATGCAGAACAAAACCTGAGCAAAGCTTTAGGAAAACCAACCTTAGTTATTTAAACCTTACCATTTAACACATCTGCAGCAGACAGACAACTTTTGAAAATCAATTCAATAATTATACCTTTTTCGAAGTCGCCTGCTGCAGATTGGTCATATTTAGGAAAGGGTTAATCCAGATGTGCCTTTTGAGTCCAAAAGTTTCTTATAACTGTCAGTGACTAATTGGCAATCAGAGCAGAGTCAAGAAATCAAATTGGGCGAATGTCCTATGGTTTGTTTTCCTAGCGCACAGATCAACTGATCAAAAGCATATTGGTACATCCACATGCAGGAAGATATCAAGAGTTCTTTTGATAACAACATGGAACAGGCAGCCCATTGATCTGCATGAACAAAGTAATCAACTTTTTATTCTGTACAAAAACTTTGCTCATTTTGTTTCCATGCAAAGCATTTTCATATTAGAATACATAGGGTATGGGTCATAAACGGGGAAAAAAATTAACCCAAATATTTCCCTTATACAAACAAAAACATCTTACCAAATCAGCATGCTGGTTGATACACAGGCACGGGTAATATAACAAACTGAAAGCATTTGTAGATAAGAAGGGACAACCTAGACAAACAATTGTAGGAAAGAAAGCATTGTGTGAAGTGGAGAAATTGCTCATTAAATGCTGTTTACAAACAATTTCTCCTTTTCCAAATCCGCCTGCTAAATGAGTCAAAAAATGCCTACGTCCAATAAAAGGTTAAGAAGAGCAATAATGCAGGGATAACTAAAACAAGTTCTAAACTAGACTGATAACTAAACACAATACCATGCATACCTGCTTGCATTTTTCAAGATCTGTTTTCTTAGCTGTTGTAGCTGCCAGCTCTTGTGTGACTTCATCTGCTGATTTCTGGAGGCTATCCTGTATGACTTTACGCTCATCCTCCAGTCTTGTCATATCAACTTTGTTATCCTTTGTTAATAAAAAACATGCTCAAACATGCAAAATAAAACTTTCCTGGCAGCCATGATTCTGTTTCTACATTTCGTCAGATGTTTTCAAAATGAAAGCTATGTGTTTATAGAAGGATGGACAAACGGACTGCCTGAAACAATGTTGTCCCAAAAGACATCATCATTTCTCCTGTGAACACTGTAGAATAACAAGAGAGCCAAGATGGCCCTATATTGATCACCTGAGTGAAAGTATAGTAGCAAATGTGTAACTGCACCTGAGTGAAAGTATAGTAACAAATGTGTAGCTGCTTATATCGGGAAAAGTTTAATCAAGAGTAGGAATGAAACTACAAAGAGTGGACACTGTTAATGAAACAGCTTATCATTAAAGGACATTGGTAATACGGCATTGGATCTTTGAACAATTTGAAACAGGACCACCAAAGTAACATTCCAGAAGTTTGGAGAGATCATTTTAATCTATAAGTTCATTTTACCCCTTTTCTAATACCGCCTTTAAACTACCTTTTACAATAAATCAATATGGCTTGAACAAATTAAGTAAAGGGTCACTGAAGGAATATTTCTGCAAAATGACATTACAATGAGAATGGAATTATAAAGTGTTGTCACTTGCCCCTTTTCTGATGCCACCTGACTGCAATGCTTTTCAACCAATCAATATGGCTTGAACAATTTTTGTAGAAGGTCACCCAAGAAACATTTTTTACCATATTATATTGGAATCTGACAAGCCTGTTCAGAGGAAAAGTATTTTCAAGATTTGGCATTTCCCCCCCTTTCTGATTCCGCAGCAACCGAAGTTAACCATAGTATTTAAATCTTTGAACAATTTTGAAAGAAGGCCACCTAAGGAACATTCCAGTTTGGTTGAAATTGGTCCAGTGGTTTAGGAGGAGATGTCATTTAAAGCTAAAAGTTAACGACAGTCAACAACAGACAATGAAGGACGATGGACTGAGAGAGATCAGAATAGATCACCTTGAACCTCAATTGATCTAAAAAGTTCATGCAATTATGTTTTAGTCTGCAAGCCATTGCACATTTCCTCCTTTGTATTGATTCAAATTCATTATTATGCGAAAATGAAACAAAGGAAATATTTTATAACTTACAAAGAAAAGGCCACTTTCTTTTGAAAATATCTAAAGCATATAAAATTAGGGCTAGCTAACAAGACGAAGTTTATATTTCAAGCCTATTTTGGCCACCATATCACTTGGAGAAAGAAATTCAGGAATTTGTGACGAGCCAATATTCCAATCAAACTGTGTGTCTGCACAATCTGATCAGGATTGTCTGGGTTGATCAGGATTGATCAGGATTGTTTAGTATTGTTCAGGATTGATTGGGATTGATCAGGATTGTTCAGGATTGATCAGGATTGTTCAGGATTGTTCAGGATTGATCGGGATTGATCAGGATCGATCAGGTTGGATCAGGATTTTCTGGGTTTGCCATGTAGTTGCAGATACATTCAGGAAACCCCTGGATAAAGTTTATCATCAAAAGTGGGACTTTATTAGTATGCCAATTGATCTTTATTTCTATAAGTTTCAAAACTTCCAAAGGTTTGTTTGTGACATGCCTCTTTTATGATGCAATTCAAAAGTCCAATTCTGCATGTATTTAGCAACCGTAATATGAAGAGCAATAGTTCCTATACCAGATAATAACAAATGAACTTTTGCAGATAAGTCAGTTGTCTGTTTCCAGAGATTCGGTGTATAAACATAGCTCATTTTACCCCATGACTGCTATAAACATAGCTCATTTTACCCCATGACTGCTATAAACATAGCTCATTTTACCCCATGACTGCTATAAACATAGCTCATTTTACCCAGTGACTGCTGGAACCAATGTTATGAAGCCTGTCTGTGCCATCAGTATAGAGTCAGTAAGTTGACCCTTTTCCTCATACGACAATTCTGCAGCAGACGAATTTGAACGTAGTTTGTCAGATGGATAACCTATGACTAAAAGTGGAAAACATTGTGACAAAAGGAGAAATTGCACGTTCTGTGCAATTTCTTCTTTTGTCGCTATGTTTTCAAAACGCCGTCTGCTTTAACCCTTTCCCTCATACGACAATTCTGCAGCAGACGAATTTGGACATATTTGGTCAAAAAAATAAAAAAATCTCTTTAATTGGATGGATAACCTATGACTAAAAGTGGAAAACATTGTGGCAAAAGCAATTTCTTCTTTTGTCACGATGTTTTCAAAAATCTGTCTGCTGCAGAGGTATCAGCAAGCATCTATATACATGTGAGAAAGGGTTAACGCATCTGTCAACTGATCAGGCTGTATATTGTTGGTTTCAACAAGTCAACATTTTTATCTTGATATACCTGGAATTGGCTATAGATTCTTCTAAAATGCAAAGGTGGACATCTTTTTTTAAAAAACAGCATTGGAAGGGTTAATAGGTTAAATGCTCAATAAGGAAATCAATGCAAACGGTAAGCATTCACTTCATGCAACATTATGCAAAATAATAATTTTCTTAACAAACAAACTTAACTGATATTTTTTCAGTGAAGCTTTTAAACAGCATTCATACAAAGGAAAATAAAATTTGATTTAAAATTCATTTATCACATTATAAAACAAGAGGACTATGATGGTCCTATATCGCTCACCAAATGTACTTTTGTTTTAATAGTGGAATATAACGCTATTTTCAACATTATTTCAGTTAACCAAATTCAATAGAATTTAAGGAGTAAATCATGTTTAAATATAGGGGAAACAAGCCCTGCACCCTGGAGGCCATGTTTTTCGATGGATTGAAATAATTTGAACAATCTTGGTACTAATGGACAAGAAGATTTTCAAAGTTTGGGCATTTTCCCCTCTTTCTAATGTCGCAGCAGCCAAAGTGGTATAAAGAATTAAATTCTTTGAACAAGTTAGAAAGCAGGCAACCCAAGAAGAAGTTTCATGAAAATTGGCCTAGTGGTTTAAGAAGAGATGTTGTTTAACAGAAATTGATAGACAGACGCTGAGTGACAAAATAGCTCATCCCGCACTTCATACTCAGGTGAGCTTAACATATATATTTTTTAGTTTAATAACATTAAATTTTCATCCTTTTTTTTAAAACTTATATTGCAGGAATGTGTCATCTTTTTAACATGGGGTAATCAATACATTGAATGATGTTTTACAATGCTGTCTACAGTATTTCTGTTATTACACAAAATTTCCTGTCAAGAGTAAATCTCCAGTAATTCCGTAACTTTACCCTTTCACACATATAAAAGCTTTCAGACGCCTCTGCAGCAGACGACTTTTGAAAACACTGTGGCAAAGGTGAAATTGCTCGTGATGAACAATTTCACCATTTGCCACAATGTTTTCAACCCTATTTAATAATTAAACTGTCATTAATTGAGATTTTTCACATTTTTGAATATATGTTTTCAAAGTCGTCTGCTACAGATTTGTTGTATGTTGGAAAGGGTTAACCTAAACATATTAAATCTGCAGCACATGACTTTGAAAACATCTTTGGAAAATTGGACAATCTCTATTAATGAAAGTATAAAGTGTGGCAAAAGGAGAAATTGCTCATTACGAGTATTATTCTCGTCTTGCAACAATGCCTTCAAAAGTCATCTGTTTCAGGTGTTTTAAAATGCATCTCCTTTTTCCACAATATTTTCCACTTTTAGTCATAGGTTATTCGTTCAATTATAGAGATTTTCTATTTTTTGACAAAATATGTTCAAAGTCGTCTGCTGCAGAATTGTCATATGAGGGAAAGAGTTAACATTAGTAATAATTATATCCCACATTCCTGAGTGTCATGGAGGGAAGCCACTTCTACCATTTTTAAAGTACTATATACAACAAAACCATTATGTAACTGATTTAGAGGGGCTCTAAGAAAACCAATCTTAAGGCATTTGCAACCAATGTTGATCCAGATCAACATGCATACACTGTTTGCCAATTTGTCATAGAAGGTTTAAAGAATCTTCCAGGAAACAGTATCCATTTAGATCCTTAAGCATGGATGTGCTAGCATGTCTTTTCCAATGTGTTAAAATAACAATAAGATTGGTTTTCCTGGAACACTACTCAATTATTGAAACAAGTTGAAAACATTGTGGCAAAAAAAGAAATTGACCTCATTATGAGCAATTATTCCTTTTGCTATTATGTTTACAAAATAATGTTGCCTACTGTAGATGCACCCTAAAGTATCTGCATGTGGGAAAACATTTAAAGACAAAATGTATACCTCTATAATTTGTTCTTTTTCCTGCAGTGTTTTCTTATCAGTTGTATGTTGTTTTGTTACATCAGCATGCTGAAACAAATTGGATCATCAAATTTATTAGAGAAGTCTCTGCATATCATATAATACAACACAATATAACATCAGATACTATACAAACAATTTCTTTTTGTTATGCTTTCATATAAAATAATCTTACATCTGTACAAACAAGGGCCGTTTCGTATGCTTTCATGTAATACAATTTTACATCTGTACAAACAAGGGCTGTTTCGTATGCTTTCATATAATACAATCTTACATCAGATTCTACAAAACATGATCTGCTATTTATGCTTTCATATAAATATAATATTTTCAAAAAGTGACTGCTGATCTTTTTTCATCTTTATCACAGAAAGGATTATACCTTTCTTATATGCAACACATTTGTCACAACTGCAGTCCATAAGTTTGAAAACATTTTGACAAAAGGAGAAATTTGCACATTATGAGCAATTTAGCCTTTGTGCCAATGTTTACTTTAATTGATATTCCAAATATTTGCAGTTATGTTCTTAAATTTGTCGTTACAGATATGTTGTATGTGGAAAAGGGGTTAACCCTTTCCCACATATAGACACTTTCAGATGCCTCTGCAGCAGACGACTTTGAAAACATTTTGCCAAAAGGAGAAGTTGCTCAAACAAGCAATTTCTCCGTTTGCCATAATGTTTTCAAAATTTTTCAGTGATTATACCTACATTTTTAGTGATTTTCTGTGTTTTTGCCTTGATAATTTTAAAGTCGTCTGCTACAGATCTGTTGTATGTGGAAAAGGGGTTAAGAAATAATAATCAGTTATTACCTGTCTCAACAGTGTGACATGTTCATCTCTCAGTTTCTGATATACATCTTTCATTTTCTTGAATTTCTCTTCATTAGCCTTGACTTGTTCTACAGCAACAAACAGTGATTTACAATTAACCACATATTTACGCTTTCTAACGCCTCTGCAGCTGACGACCTTTTGAAAATATTGTGACTAAAGAAGAAATTGCTCAAAATAATCTATTTCTCCTTTTGCCACAATATTTTCAACTGTATTCAATATTTAAATTTTCATTTATAGAGATTTTCCATATTTTTGCTCAGATAATTTCAAAGTCGCCTACTGCAGATTTGCTGTATGTGGGAGAGGGTTTGTCTTATATCCTGGGAGAAATATTTGAAGGATATGATTTTCACATTGTAGACAAGAGCGCCAACTGTCACAAAATACACCCGTCCATTTTTTTTGAGATAAAGTATAGTGATAATTGGTTGTACGTCAGGCAAATTTAGGGAGCGGACACTGTTAATACAGTTTTGGCCATTTCGAGGGACATAAGTGTGGAGTGACTAAGATAACGTGGTTAGTTATCGAACCTGACCAATATATTCTGCATATTGTCTAAATTTGGTGATGATCAAATAAAATGAATCGAGCAATATGGCTGATTATAGCACTTGTCCGAGATATTATGCCCATACACTTCTGACTAAATTTGGTGATGATTGGATAAAGGCTTCAAAAGTTATTGATCGGACAATACAGATTTGAGGTAATTTCTATAATTAAAGGGCAATAACTCTCGAGTGACAACAGCGATATGGCTGGTTATCGAACTTGTCCAAGATATTATGCCAATACACTCTGATAAAATTTGGTGATGATTGTACAAAGGCTTCGAAAGATAAAGAGCTGACAAGACCAATTTTAGGTTTTTTCTATATTTAAAGGGGGATAACTCTCGAGTGACTAAAGCGATATGGCTAGTTATCAAACTTGTCCAAGATATTATGCCAATACACATTCTGACCAAATTTGGTGATAATTGGACAAAGGCTTCTAAAGTTATTGGGCTGACAACATACTGGATGCCGCTCGCTTGTACGCAGCAGGTTAAACTATAATACGTCCCGTTTTTTTATAAAAAACAAAACATTTCATTATACAAACTGTGTCCTTGACCTGCTTACTATTTATGAGCAATTTCTTCTTTTGCCACGGTGTTTTCAAAAAGGTGGGAAGGGGTTAAAAAGGATTTCCATTTATCTCTAAACTTTAACTATCAAACCTTTTCTTACATGTAGATAAATTGACACATATGCAGCAATAAACTTTTGAAAACATTGTGTCAAAAGGAAAAATTGCTTATTATGAGCAATTTGTCCATTTGCCATAATACTTTCAAATTATACTAAACAAAACTAGAAATATCACTGAAGGTGATGAATACCCCCAGCTGATGCCTGACAGTATACATATGTATGAGAAATTCAATGGGCCATAACTCATTTAAAAATAATTCCAGTGCAACACGCCGACAATATGCACAACTAAGCTTGATATCAATCATTCTTGTGAAGTTATATTGAATTCTGACCAAGGGTTGCTGAGAAATAGTGTTCACAAGAAATGTCCACAGACCAACAGACCGACAAGCGTGACTCCTATATAGCCCCCATATACTATGTATCTGGGGGTATAATTACAAGTTTATTCAATTTATTCTGTACCTTTGTAGGGGAGGTGAACATGGGTAGATCTACTACAATACTAGAAATATCACTGAAGGTGATGAATACCCCAAGCTGGTGCCTGACAATATACATATGTATGAGAAATTCAAGGGGCCATAACTCATTTAAAAATAATTCCAGTGCAACACGCCAACAAATGCACAACTAGGCTTGGTATCAATCATTCTTGTGAAGTTATATTGAATTCTGACCAAAGGTTTCTGAGAAATAGTGTTCACAAGCGTGACTCCTATATAGCTATATACATATACTATGTATCTGGGGGTATAATAACACACACATATGAATATACCGGTTAACAGTATACTGCGCATCTTAACGGTGACGTTATTGTTTTAAATAACATCATGCATGTGCATGACCGACATTTTAGATGCACATGCCATGTAACAGTATACTGTTAACGGTTCAAAAATGTACTGTTAGCATGAGACAGTTAGAAATTGCCCATGATGAGTATATGAGAATTTAACATTACAAAGTCATGTGAGGCATAAATAAGGTAATTTTACTGTTGTCTGGTTGAAAACAATGATAAACAAGGAGAAACTGTTCATCATGAAAGGGTTCACTTTTAGCCTTGCTTGCTCTATGAAAAGATATCGCGTTTGCATTCAGTATAGATCCAGATCAACAGTCATCAAGTTTGACCTGACTCTGCTAAGGCATGCTTTCGTAATGCAGAACTCATATACCTCTCTACACAAAGGCCATGAAGGTGTTTCAAAGTGATAGAAATTATGCCAACTTTCTGTTTCGATTAGCTTTACTTTAGAACAGTTAATGAGCACTTTATCTCTAAGCTCAAAGGCCATGAAGGTCATTCAAAATGATAAGAAATATGCTAAGTTTCTGTTTCGATTAGCTTTACTGTAGCACAGTTATTAATAACTTTGTCTCTAACCTCAAAGGCGATGAAGGTCAGTCAAAACTAGAGGTTGTTTTTGGGAAAAACATATGTCTCCCCCAAGGGGTATTTGTCTGGCTGACTGTATTTTGTCAGTTAGTGATTTATTTTAAAAAAGGGCAATAACTCATCCAAAAGTAGGTCAAATTAAACGCCCTCGTAATATGCGCAACAAGACATTGTACCGATGACTCCTGTGAAGTTTCATAGAAATGTGGCAAAGGGGTTGTGAGATGAAGGCCGGACAAGAATGAAATGGCAATTTTAAATAAAGGGCAATAACTCAACCAAAATTAGGTCAAATTAAACGCCCTCGTAATATGTGCAACTAGACGTTGTACCGATGACTCCTGTGAAGTTTCATAGAAATGTGGCCAAGGGGTTGTGAGATGAAGGCCGGACAAGAATGAAATGGCAATTTAAAAAAAGGGCAATAACTCATCCAAAAGTAGGTCAAATTAAACGCCCTCGTAATATGCGCAACAACACATTGTACCGATGACTCCTGTGAAGTTTCATAGAAATGTGGCAAAGGGGTTGTGAGATGAAGGCCGGACAAGAATGAAATGGCAATTTTAAAAAAAGGGCAATAACTCAACCAAAATTAGGTCAAATTAAACGCCCTAGTAATATGCGCAACTAGACGTTGTACCGATGACTCCTGTGAAGTTTCATATAAATGTGGCAAAGGGGTTGTGAGATGAAGGCCGGACAAGAATGAAATGGCAATTTTAAAAAAAGGGCAATAACTCATCCAAAAGTAGGTCAAATTAAACGCCCTCGTAATATGCACAACTAGACGTTGTACCGATGACTCCTGTGAAGTTTCATAGAAATGTGGCAAAGGGGTTGTGAGATGAAGGCCGGACAAGAATGAAATGGCAATTTTAAGAAAGGGCAATAACTCATCCAAAAGTAGGTCAAATTAAACGCCCTCGTAATATGCACAACAAGACGTTGTACCGATGACTCCTGTGAAGTTTCATAGAAATGTGGCCAAGGGGTTGTGAGATAAAGGCCGGACAAGAAATGTGGACGCCCGTGGACAAGAATGAAATGGCAATTTTAAAAAAAGGGCAATAACTCATCCAAAAGTAGGTCAAATTAAACGCCCTCGTAATATGCACAACTAGACGTTGTACCGATGACTCCTGTGAAGTTTCATAGAAATGTGGCAAAGGGGTTGTGAGATGAAGGCCGGACAAGAATGAAATGGCAATTTTAAGAAAGGGCAATAACTCATCGAAAAGTAGGTCAAATTAAACGCCCTCGTAATATGCGCAACTAGACGTTGTACCGATGACTCCTGTGAAGTTTCATAGAAATGTGGCCAAGGGGTTGTGAGATAAAGGCCGGACAAGAAATGTGGACGCCCTGGACAAGAATGAAATGGCAATTTTAAAAAAAGGGCAATAACTCATCCAAAAGTAGGTCAAATTAAACGCCCTCGTAATATGCACAACTAGACGTTGTACCGATGACTCCTGTGAAGTTTCATAGAAATGTGGCAAAGGGGTTGTGAGATGAAGGCCGGACAAGAATGAAATGGCAATTTTAAGAAAGGGCAATAACTCATCTAAAAGTAGGTCAAATTAAACGCCCTCGTAATATGCGCAACTAGACGTTGTACCAATGACTCCTGTGAAGTTTCATAGAAATGTGGCCAAGGGGTTGTGAGATAAAGGCCGGACAAGAAATGTGGACGCCCTGACAGACAGACAGACAGACGGACAGACAGACAGACGGCGCAGGCAAAAGCAATATGTCTCCTCCGGAGGGAGGAGACATAATGATAAGAAATTATGCCAGCTTTCTGTTACTGTTAGCTTTACTGTAGCACAGTTATAAGCAACTTTATCTCTAAGCTTAAAGGCAATGAAGATATTTCAAAATGGTATGAAGTTATGCCAACTATCTGTTTTCGTTAGTTTTACTGAAGCTCAAAGGTCATGAAGGTCATACAAAATGATAAGAAAGTATGCTAACGTTCTGTTTTTGTTAGTTTTACTGCTGCAAAATTATTAATAACTTTATCTCTAAGCTTAAAGGTCATGAAGGTCATTCAAAATGATAAGAAATTATGCTTACTCTCTTTTTCTGTTAGTTTAACTGCTGCACCAGTGTGAACTTTAGCCTTTGTTAATTCATCCTTCAAAGATTCATTTTCTTTCATAGCCGAGTCAGCAGAGAGCCTCAACTCTGCGAGAATCTTTTCAAGTTTGGATATTTCGTCTTTCAAAGATGTTATGATTCGATAATCCTGGAAGGGTCGGGTTCAAAATGTTATCACAGTTTAAACCATTCCCACAAAAATTTGACAACAGACATAACTTTTTTTTTTTTTTTAATTGCCGCTTTCAATAGCTAAGGTCATATTGCGGCGGACAGGAAAAATAATATTTTGGCCCCACACTTTATATTAACATCAAGATAATATATATATACGGTATGAAACCAATACCATCCCAACTGCTGGAGCTGAAGAGTTGCATTGACTAACTGTTCAGATCCATTTAGCCAGCTCTTACGGTTCAAGCGAGTGTCAAGACTATAGCTGCTATTCTTATTGAGTGTCCCCAAGCAACAGGAATAGTAACAGCCAAATACCTATATGGAAAATCTCTCTATTATTGATATCTAATATAATTTGAAAAACATGGTGGCAAAAGGAGAAATTGTTTATAATCTCTCTATTTGCCACAATCTTTTCAAAGGTTTTCTGCTGCAGATTTGTTGAGAATTGGCTGCATTGTGGGAAAGTGTTAACCCTTTCCCTCATATAGACGCTTTCTGACGTCTGTGGAGCAGACAGCTTTTTGAAAACATAGTGACAAAAGAAGAAATTGCTCAAAACAAGCAATATCTCGTTTAGACACTATGGTTTCGACTATTAGTCATAGGTTATGCATTCAATTATAGAGATTTTCTATTTTTTGACAAAATGTGTTCAAATTCGACTGCTGCAGAATTATCATAAGAGGGAAGTGTTAAACTATCATACTTTTGTCATTACACAATACCACATGCTGAGGGACTAATTATTGCTTGGAATCCACCAAAATCCAGGGCTTGCATTTATTTTTTTGAATTTCTTTTTGTTGCTAATGTGGGTTCCTCTTAATTAGAAAAGTTTTTTGATTTTTGTTAAACAACTTATGCAATTACGCATGCAGGCAGAAAACCAGATTCTAAAGATAGTGGGGAAAAAAAAGAAGCTCATGGTGTGCAATTTCTCTTTTTCCAACAATGTTGCACAAAATAGCAAATCAGCTAGAAGCTACAAATATATTATCCATGTCCAACAAATCTGCAGAGATGAATTTGAATATATCTTGGGAAAAATATAGAAAAGCTCTATTAATGAAAGTATAATTACTGAAAAGAGTTGAAGACATTGTGGCAAAAGGAGAAATTGCTCATTTTAAGCAATTTCTACTTTTGTAACAATATTTTCAAAATTCGTCTGCTACAGATGCAGATTCAATTATAATTTGAGCAAACAGAGAGGACTCTGGGAAGACTTCAAAATATGAAAAGTTTCATCTTTCTTTGTCCTGCAAGGTCATTTGATGATGTGCAATAAGTGTGAGAAATTTCAAAGCAATAGCATCTGTGGTTTGTGAGAAAAAGCCTTGCATTAAAAACTTTAACCAAAATTTCTAAGTCCAAAAAGGGGTATAATTGTGTCAAAATCTGATGTAGAGTTTTGGGACATGTCCTGCAAGGTCATTTGATAATGTCCAATAAGTGTGTGAAGTTACAAAGCAATAGCACCTGTGATTTGTGTAAAAAAGTTTCAAGGTTCAAATCAATATCATTAGTGGTTACTAAGATATGTCCATGATAGTATCTTGCATGTAAAACTTTAACCAAAATGTCCAAAAAAGGGTATAATTGTGGCAAAATCTGATGTAGAGTTTTGGGACTTGTCCTGCAAGGTCATTTGATGATGTCCAATACGTATGTGAAGTTTCAAAGCAATAGCATCTGTGGTTTGTGAGAAAAGGCCTTTCATGCAAATCTTTAACCAAAGTTTCAACGCCGACGCTCAAGTGACTGTAATAGCTCTCCATATTCTTCAAATAGTCAAGCTAAAAATGCTTTCATTTATATTTTCGTAAATTTGCCCTGATGTTTTCAAAGTCATCTGCTTCAGATTTATTGTATGTTGGAGAGGGTTTACAAATGAACATGTCATTTAAGGAGATCAGAGGGAATATTGTTAAACAAGAGAATTTGTTCACAATAGGGAAAGAATAAATGTTATACCTCTGATTTGACCCTCTCTAATTCTGCCCTTAACTGTTGAATTTCCTTTGTCAATCTTTCTATCAATAAATCCCTGTAAAAGTAAACATGCTGAATTATGGATCCCCATTTTCAATAGTATTTCAGTCATCACCTAACATTATGCTTGACAGGCAGTTCACATATCAAAAGTGGATTTTTAGCATTTGTGCACCTATAACCCTTTCCCACATACAGACAACTTTATGAAAATACATTGGCGAAAGAAGAAATTGCTCATAATAAGCGATTTCTCCATTTGCCAAAATGTTTTCAAAAAGCCTCTGCTGCAGATTTGTTGTATCCGGGAAATGGTTAATACACACAGCAACTTTCCAGCAAAGTTATTTATATAAACTTTTATAACCATACAAATAGACCATGATGGTCCTATACCACTCACCAGATTTGATAGAATTTAATTTACTCTTTACATATAAGCAAAATGAGCCCTATTGCCATGTTTATCACAGATCGGAATTATTTGAATAATCTCAGTAGAAGGGCACTCAATGAACATTAATTTTTGTGCGCCAAACTATTTTCAAACTTGACTACTTTTGATCAAAAAGATTCTTTAGGTTTTAAATATATATATCCATGTTTTTCAATGCATCGGAATAATTTCAACAATCTAGGTAGAGGGTGACCAAAGGAACGTTTCTGCCAAATTATTTCCAAATTAGACCAGAAGATTTTTAAAGTTTCGCTATAAATACATATAAGGAAAACAAGCCCCTCTCCCTGGCAGCCATGTTTTTCATTGGATGGGAATCATTTCTACAATCCTGGTCAAAGGCATCCAAAGTTCTGCATTGAATTAAATTCTTTGGACAACTTTTAAAGGGGACCACCTAAGGAACATATCTGTGAAAATATTTTGAATTTGGTCCATTGGTTTAGGCGGAGAAATCATTTGAAAAATGTGAACAGACGGACATACAGACAGAAGAAAACAACGGAGGCTTGAGTGATCACAATAGCTCACCCTAACTATATGCTCAGGTGAGCTAAAAAGGAAGATGAACAGTGGTTGACATAACATTTTGTAGGCTGGGTAATGTAGTCTTTTTTACCATACATAGATTTGAACCCAATATTATCTATTTCCAATCAACAGGCCATAGCATTGAAAGAAGCATTAAAATCATCTGCATCAGGAAATGATTAAACCCTTTCCCACATGCAGGTGCATTCTGATTCTTCTGCAGCAGACAAATTTTAAAATCATTTTTGCAAAATAAGCAACTTTTACAACAATGTGTTCAACTCCATTCAATAATTACACCTCTGCTTATTCAATTTTTTCATATATTCGTGTCTATATTTTCAAAGTCAAATGCTGTAGATTTATTTTATGTTTGGAAAGAATTATAGACCTACCTTTCATCAATCTCTCGAGGCCCTCCATTAAAAGCAAACGTTTCTGATTTATTACCAAAGGCAGCATCAAATCTGTCTTCCTGTTAATCACAAATAATAGAGGTGGGTTATTATGTGAGTGAAGCCACACTGTCAGGGCTAGCATAGACCCAGATCAACCAGCCTGTTTGCTATAATCCAGATCACCTAATCTGTTTGCCATAAGCCGAGATCACCCAACATGTTCTCCATAGATCAAGATCACCCAACCTGTTTGCCATAGATCAAGATCACCCAACTTGTTTTGTTTGCCAAAGAACAAGATCACCTAACCTGTTTGCCATAGATGAAGATCACCCAACCTGTTTGCCAAAGAACAAGATCACCCAACTTGTTTGCCAAAGAACAAGATCACCCAACTTGTTTGCCAAAGATCAAGATCACCCAACCTGTTTGCCAAAGAACAAGATCACCCAACTTGTTTGCCAAAGAACAAGATCACCCAACTTGTTTGCCAAAGATCAAGATCACCCAACCTGTTTGCCAAAGATCACCCAACCTGTTTGCCATAGATCAAGATCACCTAACCTGTTTGCCATAGATCAAGATCACCTAACCTGTTTGCCAAAGAACAAGATCACCCAACCTGTTTGCCAAAGAACAAGATCACCCAACTTGTTTGCCAAAGATCAAGATCACCCAACCTGTTTGCCATAGATCAAGATCACCTAACCTGTTTGCCATAGATCAAGATCACCTAACCTGTTTGCCAAAAAACAAGATCATCCAACCTGTTTGCCACAGATCAAGATCACCTAACCTGTTTGCCATATATCAAGATCACCCAACCTGTTTGCCATAGATCAAGATCACCCAACCTGTTTGCCATAGATCAAGATCACCTAACCTGTTTGCCATAGATCAAGATCACCCAACCTATTTGCCATAGATCAAGATCATCCAACCTGTTTGCCATAAGCCGAGATCATCCAACATGTTCTCCATAAGCCCAGATCACCCAACATGTTTGCCATAGATCAAGATCACCCAACCTGTTTGCCATTGATTCATCAGATTGTTACCTAAAAGTTTCTTGAGCAGCAGTAAAGCCTGATGGCATCATACATGCATGCATTCAAATCTTATTCTTCATTAAATATATATCAAAAACAATAACAAACACTCTTTGTTCAATAATCAGCACTAGGCTTTCTTCGAGATTTCCTAATGATCTTGGTCCATCTCAGACAAGGAATATGGCATCTTGAAATCTGTGAAGTTTTTGTGTGCATAGCTCATAGTATTATCTTTCATTGTATACCCATACATTCTGTGGCTAATACATGCAAAATATCTCTTAAGATCTGAGATCAGGATAAGGTCAATATTGTTGAGTTATACTTACAGATGAATCACTAAGATCTGAGGTCAGGATAAGATCAATATTGTTGAGTTATACTTATAGATGCATCACTAAGATCCGACGGCAGGGTTAGATCAATATTGTTGAGTTATACTTATAGATGCATCACTAAGATCCGACGGCAGGGTTAGATCAATATAGTTGAGTTATACTTATAGATGCATCACTAAGATCCGACGACAGGGTTAGATCAATATTGTTGAGTTATATTTATAGATGCATCACTAAGATCCGACGGCAGGGTTAGATCAATATAGTTGAGTTATACTTATAGATGCATCACTAAGATCCGACGGCAGGGTTAGATCAATATTGTTGAGTTATACTTATAGATGCATCACTAAGATCCGAGGGCAGGATAAGGTCAATATTGTTGAGTTATACTTATAGATGCATCACTAAGATCCGAGGGCAGGATAAGGTCAATATTGTTGAGTTATACTTATAGATGCATCACTAAAATCTGAGGTTAGGATAAGTTCAATATTGTTGAGTTATACTTATAGATGCATCACTAAGATCCAAGGGCAGGATTAGGTCAATATTGTTGAGTTATACTTATAGATGCATCACTAAGATCCGACGGCAGGGTTAGATCAATATTGTTGAGTTATACTTACAGATGTATCAACAAGATCCAAGACTACTTCTGGTTCAGGCGTGATGGACTCTCTCTCTGGCGGCTCTGGTTCATCATGGACCACTGTCTCTGGCTTTACGTGTTTACTAAAGTCAGATTGGATTAAAAAGTTGGGAGCTTCCTGGAACATTAAAATGAAAACTAGAAATAATACTAGATATTGCTAAATAGTATAAAACAAATGTCAATAGTTTAAGGGTAGATATAGCATATTTTTTTAATGGACATGATTCATGGTTATCCTATAATGCAAAGTTCCATAAAAATACAGTTGAACATGTGCTAAAGACCAATACCAATAGCAAATTCCCTGTCTTTTTTGGCGCCCATACTTTCGGTTTCCCCAAAACTCATTTTCTGTGTAAATGTCCCTGCAATTAAAGACCACCAGTTTTAAAACAAATACCAGATGTTTGTTTGTATTTTCTAAATAAAACAAGAGGGCCAAGATGGCCCTAAATCGATCACCTGAATGATAGTTAATTAGAAGCAAATATTTAACTGCAAATATCTGTGAAAATTTGATCAGGAGTTCAAATGAAACTGCAAGGAGTGGACACTCAGTTAAAGAAATAGTTTATCAGTAAAAGCCATTTTTATCTTGAAATCTAACAAGAGCTTTCTCCATTTCTGATGCTGCAGCAACAAAGGTTCTACACAGAATGCAAGTCTTTGAACAATTTTGAAAGAGGACCATCAAAGGAACATTCCTGTGAAGTAACGTTGAAATTGGTCAAGTGGAATGGTAGGAGTTGTCATTTGTAGCTAAAAGTTCAATTTACCCCTTTTGTGATGACGCGAGGTTGCTATGATTTTGTAACCAATCAAAACGGCTTGAACAAATTAAATGTAGAGGATCACTGAAGTAGGATTTATATTCAATTTCCTTAATATCAGACAAGAACTTAAAAAAATGGTATTTCCAAATTTTGTCCCTTTTCTGATGCCTCCTGACTGCCATGTTTTTCAACCAAACAGTATGACTTGAACAATCTTTGTAGAGGCTCACCTAAGGAACATTTCTACCAAACTATGTTGGAATCAGACATGCAGATTCAAAGAAGAAGATTTTTAAAGCTTGGACATTTTGCCCCCTTTTTGATGCCGCAGCAACCCTGGCGGCCTTGTTTTTCAACAGATCGGACATATTTGAACAATCTTGGTAGAGGGTGCCCCAAAGAACATTTGTGAAAAACAATTTTCAAATCGGGCTAATTCTTTTGGACGAGAAGATTTTTTAAGTTTTAACAATGCACATATAAGGAAAACAGGCTCCATCCCCTGGCGGCCATGTTTTTCAACGGATCGGAAATATTTGAACAATCTTGGTAAAGGGTTCCAAAGGAACATTTGTGCAAAATAATTTTCAAATTGTGCTTATACTTTTGAACGAGAAGATTTTCAAAGTTTTAACAATGCACATATAAGGAAAACAAGCTTAGCCCCCTGGCAGCCATGTTTTTTCAACGGATCGTAAATATTTGAACAATCTTGGTAAAGGGTGCCCCAATGAACATTTGTGCAAAATAATTTTCAAATCGGGCCAGTACTTTCGGACAAGAAGATTTTTAAAGTTTTAACAATGCACATATAAGGAAAACAGGCTCCACCCCCTGGCGGCCATGTTTTTCAACGGATCGGAAATATTTGAACAATCTTGGTAAAGGGTGCCCAAAGCAACATTTGTGCAAAATAATTTTCAAATTGGGGTAATACTTTTGGACAAGAAGATTTTCAAAGTTTTAACAATGCACATATAAGGAGAACAAGCTCCGCCCCCTAGCGGCCATGTTTTTCAACCGATCAGAAATATTTGAACAATCTTGGAGTTCCCCAAGGAATATTTGTGGAAAATAATTGTCAAATCAGGCCAGTACTTTTGGACAAGAAGATTTTTAAAGTTTTAACAATGCATTTAAAGGAAAACAAGATCCGCCCCCTGGCGGCCATGTTTTTCAACGGATCGGAAATATTTGAACAATCTTCGTAAAGGGTGCCCCAAGGAACATTTGTGCAAAATAATTTTCAAATCGGGCCAGTACTTTTGGACAAGAAGATTTTTTAAATTTTAACAAAAAAAAAACACTGGCGGCCATGTTTTTTAACAGATCGGAAATATCTAAACAGTCTTGGTAAAGGGTGCCCCAAGGAACATTTGTGCAAAATAATTTTCATATCGGGCCAGTACTTTTGGACAAGAAGATTTTTAAAATGTTAACAATGCACATATAAGGAAAACAGGCTCCGCCCCCTGGCGGCCATGTTTTTCAACGGATCGGAAATATTTGAACAATCTTCGTAAAGGGTGCCCCAAGGAACATTTGTGCAAAATAATTTTCAAATAGGGCTAGTACTTTTGGACAAGAAGATTTTTTAAATTTTAACAAAAAAACAACACTGGCGGCCATGTTTTTTAACAGATCGGAAATATCTAAACAATCTTGGTAAAGGGTGCCCCAAGGAACATTTGTGCAAAATAATTTTCAAATCGGGCCAGTACTTTTGGACAAGAAGATTTTTAAAATGTTAACAATGCACATATAAGGAAAACAGGCTCCGCCCCCTGGCGGCCATATTTTTCAACCGATCGGAAATATTTGAACAATCTTGGTAAAGGGTGCCCCAATGTACATTTGTGCAAAATAATTTTCAAATAGGGCCAGTACTTTTGGACAAGAAGATTTTTAAAGTTTTAACAATGCACATATAAGGAAAATAAGCTCCGCCCCCTGGCGGCCATGTTTTTCAACGGATCGGAAATATTTGAACAATATTGGTAGAGGATACCCCATGGAACATTTGTGCACAATAATTTTCAAATCGGACCAGTACTTTTGGACAAGAAGATTTTTTAAGATTTGGCAATTTTCCCCTTTTCTGTTGCCGCAGCAACCAAAGTTCTCGATGGAATTTAAATCTTTGAACAATTTTGAAAGAGGTCCACCAAAGGAACATTCCTGTGAAGTTTGGTTGAAATTGGTCAAGTGGTTAAGGGTGATCTAAATGTCTAAATGTTAACGACGGACGACGGACGACGCCAGACGGACAAAAAGTGATCAGAATAGCTCACCTTGAGCCTTTGGCTCTAGATGATCTAAAAAGGGGCATTTCTGAATAATTATTACAGCCAGATTTATATGACTTGGTAAAGACATGCATATTGTTCCTAGAAACATGTGTACCAAGTTTCAGTTGAAAATGTTGATCTGTTTTTGAGTCATGAGGTAAGGTTAATGTTTTGTGACTGCAGATTACAAAGACGATGCCAAGGGTATCACAATAGCCTGACCTTTTTTCTTTGTAACACAGACAAACTTAAAATGAAACAAGATGTGTTTGTGAAACACTGATGCCCCCGAATGGCAACATCTATGTCAAAGGTGAAGGTCGCAAGGTCAGAAATGTTGGTACTGACAGAAAGGTCATGTCACAAGGAATACACATGTGAAATATGGTAGCCGTACCTGTTATGGTTCAAAAGAAGTGGTCAAGGTTAAAGGTTTTTTTCGAGAATGGCAACATCTAGGTCAAAGGTCAAAAATGTTGGTACTGACAGAAAGGTCATGTCACAAGGTATACACATGTGAAATATGGTAGCCGTACCTATTATAGTTCAAAAGTAGTGGTCAAGGTTAAAGTTTTTTTCGAGATTGGCAACATCTAGGTCAAAGGTCAAGGTTGCAAGGTCAAAAATGTTGGTACTGACAGAAAGGTCATGTCACAAGGAATACACATGTGAACTATGGTAGCCGTACCTGTTATGGTTCAAAAGTAGTGGTCAAGGTTATTTTTTTTTTCGAGAATGGCAACATCTAGGTCAAAGGTCAAGGTCGCAAGGTCAAAAATGTTGGTACTGACAGAAAGGTCATATCACAAGGAATACACATGTGAAATATGGTAGCCTTACCTGTTATGGTTCAAAAGTAGTGGTCAAGGTTAAAGTTTTTTTCGAGAATGGCAACATCTAGGTCAAAGGTCAAGGTCGCAAGGTCAGAAATGTTGGTACTGACAGAAAGGTCATGTCACAAAGAATGTACATGTGAAATATGGTAGCCGTACCTGTTATGGTTCAAAAGTAGTGGTCAAGGTTAAAGTTTTTTTCGAGAATGGCGACATCTAGGTCAAAGGTCAAGGTCTCAAGGTCAAAAATGTTGGTACTGACAGAAAGGTCATGTCACAAGGAATACACATGTGAAATATGGTAGCCGTACCTGTTATGGTTCAAAAGTAGTGGTCAAGGTTAAAGTTTTTTTCGTGCAGACAGACGTGCAGACAGACAGGCCAAAAACTAGATGCCCACCGAATCATACATTCTAACACATTTTGACTCAACTACAGCAGACTACAGCAGACAATTTTAAAAACGTTTTGGCATTAGGAGAAAATGCTTGTGCTGAACTATAATTCTTTTCATATATAGATTTTCAATATTTTTGGCTAGATGTCAGAAATTCGTCTGCTAAAGGTTTGGTGACTTGGGAAAGTAGTATAAATACCTTGTGACGCTAAGCTTTACTTACGTTAGGAATTTTTGACTGACAGTACTGGTTGTGCACCCAGAAACCACTGTGCTATAACTAAAATACTGTTGAAAATCGCATAGAGCACCATTCAAACCACTGTGCTATAACTAAAATACTGTAAAAAGATACATAGAGCACCATTCAAACCACTGTGATATACTTACAGCAGGTAGGGCTGGAACTTGGACTAGATTTTTAAAATACTGGAGGTTAGAACTATTGAAATAAAACTCTTTTAATCTGAAACAGAGAAAAAACATAGCAGAACAATACACTTGTGTTGTTGTTTGTCCATCAAACATTAACCCTTTCCCTCATATAGACGCTTTCTGACGCCTCTGCAGCAGACGGCTTTTTGAAAACATAGTGACAAAAGAAAAAATTGCACAAAACGTGCAATTTCTCCTTTTGCCACAATGTTTTCCACTTTTTGTCATGGAGATTTTCTATGTTTTGACAAAATACGTTCAAAGTCGTCTGCTGCAGAATTGTCGTATGAGGGAAAGGATTAATGAAAACATTACTCGCCATTATAAGCTCATTAACTTCTTTCAAGTCATCTGCTTTGAAAACAGAAGGAAAATGTAACACATAGATGGTACCAATATAGAATCTGGTCGGGTCAGCCTGGCATCCATGCTGTCTGACCAGGCTCTGTACTGTTGGCTTCTCTGCATAACATTTTTATCTTGTTATTCCTAAAATTGGCTATAGACACTTCCAAATGCAAAGCTTGACATAGGTCCATTTTAAGAACAAAGAAGTGAAAGAGTAAAATCTATCCTCAATTTGAAATCAATGCAATGATTCAAATTTTAGGACAAAGTTAGAAAAAGAGAATTTGCTCAACCTTTTCCCACATAAAACAAATCTGCAGCAGAGGACTTTGAAATAATTTTGCCAAAAACATGGAATATCTTTTGAAATAAAGGAGTCATTGCTGAACAAAGTAGAACATATTGTGGCAAAAGGAGAAATTGCTTTTTATGAACAATTTCTCCTTTTGTCACAAGGTTTTCAAAAGCCATCTGCTGCAGAAGCGTCAGAAAGGGACAATATTATTATTACAAGTTATTATGTTACCTTCTCCACAAATTAAACAAATCTGCGGCAGACGACATCAAAAACATCTAAGCATAGGAAAATCTCTGCAACCGAATGTAAAATGTTTTAATATTGTGGCAAAAGATTTTCGAAAACCATCTGCTGCAGATGGGATAAAATGCATCTGCATGAGAGAAAGGATAAATCATTATCAGTTACAACGCAAACACTACATACCTTTTATATTGAGATAAAAACCTGTCTCTGTGACCAGCCAGAGTATCAGGGGGTAGACCTGGAATACAAAAGTGTACATGTAGCACTCTAGATAAGGCGAACATTTAACCCTTTTCCCACATACGATATATCTGCAGCAGACGACTTTAAAAACATATCGTTACAACATGAAAAATTGCCATAAATGAGAGTGTTATTATAAAATAGTTGAAAACTGTGTGGCAAAAGGAGAAATTGCTCATTTTGAGCAATTTCTCCTTTTGTCACAATGTTTTCAAAACATGTCTGCTGCAAAGGCGTTAGAATGCGTCTACAAGTGGGAAAGGGTTAAGATTCTTAATTCCTTATTTGACTCTTAAACAGATTCATCCAATAAAACATCACTGACAGGCCTTTAGATAGCTCTCACCAACAGACAACAAAATATGTAGCAGACAACTTTGAAAACATCTCTACAAAATATTAGTAGAAGTATTAAGTAGACTTTAAAACATTGTGACAAAAGGCAAATTACACATCAAGCGCAATTTCTCTCCATTTGAAACAATGTTTTCAAAAATTATCCGTTGCAGACGTGTCAAAATGTGTCAACAGAATAAGGGGTGTATGTCATGTACATTAACCCACATGGCTTTTCAAAGGTTGTCTGCGTTACAATCATCAGACGAACAATTTCACCAATGTAAAACAGGTGACCCCCCTTGGCGAGGCCAATTTTTATCCCAGGGGAAAAATTTGAACAATCTTTGTAGAGGACCGTTAAGACAATGGTACACATTTTAAAAATATCTAAGCTGTCTGGGCCTTTCATTTTCAAACAAGAAGATTTTCAAAGTTTTTCCCTATATATCTATATGTTAAACAGGTGACCCGTGGGGCGGGGCCAATTTTGACCCCAGGAGCATAATTTGAACAATCTTTATAGAGGACCACTAGACAATGCTACACACCAAATATAGAAGCTTTAGGCCTTTCAGTTTCAGACAAGAAGATTATCAAATTGTTTCCCTTTCCCTATATATCTCTCTATAAGACAGGTGACCCCTGGAACAGGGCCAATTTTGACCCCAGGGGCATAATTTGAACAAGCTTTGTAGAGAACAACTACACAATGCTACACACCAAATATAGAAGCTCTAGGCCTTTCAGTTTCAGACAAGAAGATTATCTCTTTAGAAAAAATCCATTTGGTTGCCATGGCAACAACAATTCTGCATGGAATTATTTAAACAGATTTGCAAGAGGATCACCTAAGGATCATTCCTACCATGTTTGGTCAAAATCCATATAGTGGTTTAGGAGGAGATGTCTTTTAAAGAAATTGTTGACGACAAATGACGGACATAAGGCGGTCCCTATAGCTCACCTTGAGCACTTTGTGTACAGCTGAGCTAAAAACAATATACCATAAATAGACATTGCACTCTGTTCAATATAAATACTTTATAGGGATTTTCCATATTTTTGGTTACATGTTTTTAAAGTCATTCATTGTATTTGGGAAATGTTTTTAAAAGTGTAAAAGGTGATGAAGTGAACAAGTGATAACTTATAAGTATCATTTGCAGTGGGTATTTAAATTGCCAAGAAGAGATAAGAATTATTGTGACATTACTGGTAGTTATTGATTGAGTTAAAAACATTATGACAACAACAGGACCATGATGGTCCTATATTGCTCACCTGATTTAATCAAACTTAAAAAGGTTTCAGTGTTCTTTCCCCTATATGAAAAACAAGTGACCCCCGGCAAGAGGTCATTTTTGACCCCAGTGCTATAATTTGAACAATCTTGGTAGAGGTCCACTAGATGATGCTACATACCAAATATCTTTTAGACAAGAAGATTTTTAAAGTTTTTTCCCTATCTATGTATTTTTTTTTACCCCATGGCTATAATTTGAACAATCTTGGTAGACATCCACTAGATGATGCTACATACCAAATATCAAAGGCCAGGGCCCTCTACTTTTAGACAAGATTTTTAAAGTTTTTCCCCTAAATGAGTCTATGTAAAACAAGGGACCCTCGGGATGGGTCAGTTTTTACCCCATGGCAAAAATGACCCCATGGCTATAATTTGAATAATCTTGGTAGAGGTCCACTAGATGATGCTACATACCAAATATCAAAGGTTGGGCCCTCTTCCTTTAGACAAGAAGAGTTATAAAAAAAATTCTCTATGAGTCTATGGAGAACAAGTGACCCCCAGGGCTATAATTTGAACAATCTAGGTAGAGGTCCACAATGATGCTACATACCAAATATCAAAGGCCTGGGACTGACTTCTACTTTTAGATTTTTAAAGTTTTTTTCCGTATATGAGTCTATGTAAAACAAGTGACCCCCGGAGAGGGGTCATTTTTTACCCCAGGGCTATAATTTGAACAAGCTTGGTAGAGGTTCACTGGATGATGCTACATACCAAATGTCTTTTAGACAAGAAGACCTTTTAAGTTTTTTCCCTATATGAGTCTATGTAAAACAAGGGGAGGGGTAAATTTTGACCCAAGGGCTATAATTTGAACAATCTTGGTAGAGGTCCACTAGATGATGCTACATACCAAATAACAAAGGCATGGGCATTCTAATTTCAGACAAGAAGATTTTTTAAGTTTTGGTTAATTTCCCCTTTTTTGTTGCCGTGGCAACCAAAGTTCTGCATGGAATAGAATTCTTTGAAAAAGTTTGAAAGAGATCCACCCAAGGAACATTCCTGTAAAATTATTTTGAATTTGGTTAATTGATTTAGGAGGAGAAGTCATTTGTAGGAAAATGTGAACGGACGACGACGGCGGACGGTGAGCGATCACAAAAGCTCACTTTGCACTTTGTGCATAGGTGAGCTAAAAAAGAAACTGCCACAATGTTTTCAAAAGTTGTTTGCTGCAAATGTGTCAAAATGTGTCAAAATGCATCTGCATGTGGGAAAGGAATGAATAAATGTTGAAAACTGTTTTGTTTGAGATTGTAGGCAGCTTAATAACCTTTACCAAAACTATATTCTAAACCTTTCCTCTTATAAAGACCACTGTTGGAAGCTCTGCAACATATCAATTTTGAAAATATATGTAGGATAAGAAGAAAATGTTCTTTATGAACAGTTTCTTAATCCCTCATAATGTTTTCAACTGTGTTCCAATTTACACATCCCCATGTTTCATTGTTTACTTAAAACATTTTCTAAGTAAAACTTTGGAATGTGTGGCCTACAGACAGACCTGCGCAAAGCAATATATCCATTTTTCCATGATGGAGGTTCATAACATAGAGCGAATACTATGTTGCAGTAGTGATGACTTGTAATGGACTACGGGGAGCATGGGATATCTGGCGACACCGAAGGTCGAGTCAGATTTAGATCTGTCCATGCTCTGAGTAGTCCAAAACAATCTGAGGAATCGCTACTGCAATGTCATTTTCCTTTTATCATATACCTTTAACTTATTAAGAGTGAAAATAGAAGAATACACAGATACAATTTATTTGATATTGAAATCACAATTTTTTTTAAATAGAAATGAACACTTTGAACAATGCTTCGGCCACGCCCTAATATATATACTCTAAGATTAGATTTAGATCACGCACAATAATATTGTATGACTTTCACACAGGGCCTGACATGTAAACAATATATATTGCAGCTGACAGCTGTAATCACTATGATTCTTGATTTACAATGCATTATTTCAATAAATATTATTAGTAAAATAACAAGAAGAAGAAGAAGCATGGAAGTCAGTTTATGTGGGAGAAAATGACTTTGGCCCTGGTTTTTTATTTATTTGACAAGAGGATTTCATTACTAAAAATAGAAATGTGTCTCCCAAATTGTACTAGTGTTTTGCCTAATTTACTTTGTCTAACAGATTCAAAAAGGGAACCTTGCCAAAAGTAGTTTGTGCACTGTCCGATGACATATGACTATATTTGGTAACGTATTTGACCTAGTCCACGACAAAATAATAATATGTTGTGTTTGATTTGCGCATGACAATCTGCATGTAATTGCGCCTTGCGAAGGTACATGTAAATAATAATTTCTTTTATTCACTTCTACCAATGTGAGTTATGTAAAATGATTGTACCTTTCAGGCAAAACATTAGCCACTACGGTTAGGTAAATGACTTGAAATCAAATGAGTACTGCTATGCAAAACCAACCATAATGCCAATGTGACAAAGAAGATCCAGATCAGCTTGCACATCTTGGCAGTCTAATCTAGCTCTGCACATTTGCCCAAAAAATCAAGAAAATTTCTAAAAAGACAGTGCTTATTTAGATCCTTAACCCTTTCCCTCATATAGACGCTTTCTGACGCCTCCGCAGCAGACGGCTTTTTGAAAACATAGTGACAAAAGAAGAAATTGCACAAAACGTGCAATTTCTCCTTTTGCCACAATGTTTTCCACTTTTAGTCATAGGTTATCCATTTATTTATAGAGATTTTCTATCTTTTGATAAAATATGTTCAAAGTCGTCTGCTGCAGAATTGTCGTATGAGGGAAAGGGTTAAAGCATAGATACACAAGCAGATATTTGTTACAGGTGAACTAACTACCCTAAGGTTTATTTTCCTAGAGCACCAAAATATAATAACATAGCAAAATTCCCATGACTCCACTAGACATTATGGTAGAAGGAGGGATTTACCCATTCCAATGTACAACAAATCTGCAGCAGGCGACTTTTTAAAAACCTAGTTAAAAATATGGACATTTTCAATAAATGAAAATATGTCACTGAATAAAGTGAAAATATAGTGGCAACAGTCATCTGCTGCAACTGCGTCTACTTCAGAGCTCTAGATAAGGGGTATTTTGCATGTTTGACCTGAAAACCCTATGTTGTGAGTACTCAAAGGAATCGTCTCATTGAGACGATTCTTTTGAGTACCCACAACATAGGGTTTAGTTAGATAATAAGAGAGATATTGTGGGTAAAAGAGCTGTATATTTCCATCCTTATCTGGATCTCTGCTACTTGTGCCAACATGTGGAATAGGGTAAATGATGTTCTGTGTACTGATAGATATTTGGCTGGGTCAGGCAAATGTGGTTTTGCTGCATGATAATGAAGTATGTGAACAACTAAGTTTCAGATAATATACACATAGATGTAAATTCTGGCAAACGAATAGAAGTATATCCTCATCAGTGTCAATTTGTCTCTGTATGTGATGTCAAAATGGAGATATAACAATAAACCCTTTCCTACATAGAGTAAGTCTTTGGCAGAATGGTCTGTATAATTTTCATAAAAGAAGACTTTTGTAATTCAATCCCCTTTCTGATGCCACACAAATCAAAATTCTACATATAATCAAATACTCTGATCAATTTCAAAGTGTACCTCTAAAGGAACATTCCGGTGAAGTAAGGTCGAAATTAGCCAAGTAGGCCAAGTTATTTAACCCTTTCCCCCCATAAGACAATTATGCAGCAGACGACTTTGAACATATTTTGTCAAAAACAAAAAATCTCAATAATTGAATGGATAACCAATGACTAAAAGTGGAAAAACATTGTTTTAAAAAGAGAAATTGCTTGTTTTGAGCAATTTCTTCTTTTGTTACTATGTTTTCAAAAAGATGTCTGCTGCAGAGGCGTCAGAAAGTGTCTATATGAGGGAAAGGGTTAAGAGATATTTTTAAAGAAATTGTTGATGATAAAGACCAATGCCCACCAAAGAGTTACCACAATAGCTAACCTTGAGCACTTTCTGCTCCGGTGAGCTAATTAAAAGTGATTGGACAACTTATTTTAACTATGATTAATTGAAGGACACTAAACTCCCATGTTCAACAGTTTCAGTTTTATCACAGCAGCTTATTAACCTTACTTGTTTTTCCTGACTTTCTCTGAACAATATTCCACACAACATTCTTCAAAGGCAAACTTGCTACCTTCCCACCAAGACTATTTAGCCCAAAGGGAGAAAGCAAATGACGCTAGTAACAATGACTTTTGTAAATCATTGAAAAGAATGAATGGACAAGCGGAGGTTCAATTGCACGACCCTTGGTTTCGATCTTGTGACCCACAGGCGTAGATCATTAGATCTAAAACAAATGAAGTAGGACCAAATACAATTTAAATATTGGAACAATGAGGAACACAAACATAACTTTCCTTAGCCCTCTACAACAAACTCAATTCAAACCATCACCAGTGATTTTAATAACTGTTTGAAAATGAGGGTCAAGTTCATCATAAATATCTATATGTCTCGAGACATATTTACATGCAATAATTAACCCTTTCCTTGATGAAGATCACATCTGATGCATAAGTGGCCAAATTATTTAAACGAAATGGGAAAAGCAAAAACAGCTTGTTTTAATCCTTTCTCATATGCAGATGCATTTTGACGCATCTGCAGCAGATGACTTGTGAAAACAATGTGGCAAATGGAGAAATTGCTCATAATAAGCAATTTCTCCATTTGCCACATTGGTTTCAACTCTTTTCAATAACTTTATCATCATTTGTAGAGATTTTCCAAACTTTTACCAAGCTGTTTTCAAAGTCGTCTGCTGCAGAATTCCTATATGTGGGAAAAGGTTAAATTGAAAAAAAAAGCAGAAATCAGTTATTCTGAGCAAAATCTCCTGATCACCACAATTTGTTGTTATATTTATGATTTTTAATTTTTTTCTTCAGATGGCGTGTAATTTGAAGAATTAGCGGCTAATTTTATTTCAAAAAAGGGTTTACCCTTTTCCTGCTGAATCTTTTGACTGTTGACACTTTTCGCATGAGCCAAATGTTGTTTTAAGTCAAATATAGCGGGATAAGGGTTAAATTGCATGGAAATGTTAACAGTTTAATGATGAACTAAATACCACTCATTTCCAGTTCCGTTCAGCATATTTGTCATGTTGCAGGTATAGTACATGTATGCCATATATATTTATAAGCAAATTATTCCTGAAGCACATTTTTTCTGTGTTTATGTATAATGGAAAAAAAGTGTTTTTTTGATTTTTTATAGTTACTATAACTTTGATAATACTTTATTGTAGAGCTGTAGATATGGAGAGTACACAGCTCACATTCTGATTCAACCCTTTCCCACATACAGCAAATCTGCAGCAGACGACTTTGAAAACATATCTGCAAAAATATGGAAAATATATTCATTGAAAAGAGTTGAAAACAATGTGGCAAAAGGAGAAGTTGCTCATCATGAGCAATTTCCCCTTTTACCACAATGTTTTCAAAAGCCTTCCTCTGCAGATGGTTTCAGGATGATTTTGTTTTGGGGAAAGGGCTAACCTGCAATACCATCGTTGTGGGTATTCAAACGAAATGTCTCATATGAGATGATTCTTAACCCTTTCCCTCATATGGACGCTTTCTGACGCCTCTGCAGCAGAAGGCTTTTTGGAAACATAGTAACGAAAGAAGAAATTGCACAAACGTGCAATTTCTCCTTTTGTCACAATGTTTTCCACTTTTAGTCATAGGTTATCCAATCAATTATAGAGATTTTTCCTTTATTTGACAAAATATGTTCAAAGTCATCTGCTGCAGAATTGTCGTATATGGGAAAGGGTTAAGAGTGCCACAACATATGGGTTAAGTGAGTAATAAGAGAGATACTGTGGAATGGGACCAGTTTACTCTGTCGTATTTTAGTCTCTGCATAACATGTTACAATTGGCAATGTAGTGTACCTGCCTACAAAACATTTATGCTTTAGAAAATACTATGTCTGCATACCTTTCAAGGCTAAAGTTTGGAGTGCATTGTCATAAAAAAATCACACCGTTGTAACATCGTTGTAACAATATGTAAGGTTATGTTAAAATAATTCATCAATTCAATATTTGACATAAAAGAAAGTCTTTGTAGAAACACTATGTATCCATTTGTATGCTTGTCCAATAAATAAAAGTATATACATGTACCTAATGCTGTGAATAACTCATCTAACTGACCAAACATATAACTGTTACCTGATATGCTATTTTAGAGTCTTCAGGTTCAGGTTCAGGTAACCAAGAGTCCCATCAAGAACTGAAGTGTAGTTCTGGGAAGAATTAGTTTGTTTATTGGAGTTTTACGCCTTTTCAACATTATTTCATGGCGATATTTCACTTATACAGTCATGCTCCCTGTGTAAACAAACCAGTACAAGGCCGGAAAGAGTGCCTCAACCATGAGTGCCACGACCAGGACTGTACTGGGAATCTGGCCCTTCTGTGAACCCATTTGGGTAGCGGTCAATTCTGACATACATATACAATATTTCAAGGAGGCTACTTGATAATACAAGAGGGTACCGTAACTGGGTAACAGAGAAGTTTAAAAGTATTTCATTAAGATTTCAAACAGACATCCTGAGTTTGTTCTATAATAAACCTTTCCCACACATAAACACTTTCTGACGCCTCTGCAGCAGACAACTTGAAAACATTATGACAAAAACAGAAATTGCTCAAAACAAGCAATTTCTCCTTTTATCACAATGTTTTCAACTATTTTCAGTAATTCTACCTATGTTTATAGAGCTTTACTGTGTGTTTGCCTAGATACTTTCAGTCGTCTGCTACAGATTTGTAGTATGTGGGAAAGCGATAATCAAATAACCTGCACTATCTATAGCATTGTCAAAAGAGTTTCTAACTTTAAACAATATGATGTAAATAAGCAAAACATGTTCATTGTTTGAAGGTTTTGTCTCTCTGACAACTCTGAAATTATCTATGCAAAATATGGAAAATCTGTATAAATTAACGCATGCAAAGGCAGACAACAAAAATAAAGATCACAATAACTCACAAAAGAGTAAATAGAGTAAGCCCTAGATGAGGTGCATATTTAAAATCTTTAATGGACACTTAAATCTAATGTTAAAGTTATACAAAACAATCAACCCACTGAGACGATTCTTTTGAATACTTATAAGAGAGATACGGTGGAGGAATAGAATACTCACTAGAATGAAGTTTAAATAAAGTTTTCACTGTATAATCATACAGCTGGCATGAATCTTGTATGCATAAAATTAAGGGCGCCAATCGACACTGGCCTGAATTTGTCATGGAATTTGACCTTGATCTGTCCAGGGAACTAAACACTGAAATGATGAAAAAAAGAAGAATTGAGAGGCGCTCTGTGGAAACTAACCTTAAGGCATTAACGGCCAGTGTAGATCCAGATCAGCCAGCACATGCTCACTGTTGATCTGGATCTGAACTGTTTGTCAATTAGGCAAAGGTCATAAGATACTTCTGTAAAGCAGAATCCATTTTGATCTTTTAACCCTTTCCCACCTGCAGACGCATTTTGACGCAATACATGTAGCAGCAGACGACTTTTGAAAACATTTTTTTTTTTTCTATTCTAAGTTCTGGTAGCCATCTTGCGTAGAGAAATAGAATAGTTAAACCAAATTTGGAACAGAGTCACCAAAGAAATATCCCTGAGGAAATATTTTAAGATT
Source organism: Serripes groenlandicus (assembly GCA_031761405.1). NCBI lineage: Eukaryota > Metazoa > Mollusca > Bivalvia > Cardiida > Cardiidae > Serripes > Serripes groenlandicus. Next base: position 9,505,714 of record JASEVX010000003.1, read on the forward strand.
GGTCCAATGGTTGTATGAAGAATTGTGAATGGAAAGATACACAATAAGACCAGACAGTGAGGGATCACAATGGCACACCCAAAGCACTGCATGCTCATGTGAGCTTAAAATTCTTTTATGCACCAGAAAAGATTATTCAACGGGAGCTATAATAGAATAACTATAAGGTATATGACCCATAAGTAAGATTAGAATATTTAATTTGTTTATTAAATACTTCTTTAAATCTCTTAGAAATTGAAGAAGTAATTTGTTCTGATGCAAAAATTGAAACATATGGGAAATTGCCGGTATAATTTAACCAGAGTTTAAATCATTGTTGGCAAAGGAGAAGTTGTGTGTTTTGATTATTTTCTCTTTTCCACCTATATTTATGAAGCTGTATATACCAGGAACTCGACAAAACTTATTCCTATTAACCCTTTCCCGCATCTAGGCAAAAATATGGAAGATCTCTACAAATGATAATGTAGTTATTGAATAGAGTTGAAAACATTGTGGCAAATGGAGAAATTGCTGATTATAAGCCATTTATTCATTTGCCACATTGTTTTCAAAAGTCATCTGCTGCAGATGCCTCTGCAAGTGGGATAGTGTTAAATGATAAAAAGTTCATAACAACAGAGAATAATTACCTTGATGTTGCAATGTAAGGACTTCATCCATGTAATCCAACATGTCTACACTTATTTCAAAACTGAAATTAAACAATAAAACAAACTGCAGATTTTATGAACCCTTTTCCACATGCAGACGGTTTTAGATGCATTATAAAAAACATTGTGAAAAAAGAAATATATTCAATATCTTTTCTTTCAGATAAAACTTTTGTTTGTATGTTTTCGACTAGTGCAGATTTGTTGTATGTGGGAAGGGATTAACATGGACAACATCACTCAAAACCAACCTTGAAGGCCTTTAGTCGAGTTCAAAATATCGGAATAAGCCTGCACCTTTGTTCAGTCTTATCAAGATCTTCGCTTTTTGTTAAACATTTAGTCATACAAGCATGCTGAAAGCCCCTAGATAATCAGTTTAACCCTTTCCCAACTGCAGGCGCATTTTGACGCAATAGCAAGCAGCAGATGGCTTTTGGAAAATTGTGGCAAAAGGTGAAATTGCTGATGATGAGCAATATCTCCTTTGAAAACAAAGTTCTCAATTTCTTTTTAACAATTAAGCTATCTTTAATGGAGAATTTTCAGCTTTTTGTCACTATGTTTTCAAAGATGTCTATCAGCTGAACATGAGAAACTCATCAGGGTTTGCTAGATTAATCCTTTCCTACATACAACAAATCCGCTAGTCAACTTCAAAAACATTGTTAAAAATATGGTTACCCTCTACAAATTAAAGTTTAATCATTGAATAGTGTTGAAAACAAAGTGACAAAAGGTGAAATTGCTCATTATGAGCTATTTCTCCTTTTGCCACAATGTTTTTAAAATGTGTCTGCTGCAGACGAGTCAAAAAGAGTATGTATGTGGGAAAGGGTAAAATGAAACAGGATTGAACTTACTAGTTGTTAACATCAGAACCACAAACTCTTGAAAATTTGTCATCTGTCATAAGGAGATTTCCTGGTATCTCTGGGTTCTGAAATATAATAATAGGGACCATTTACCCATCGACTGCTCGAACCTGTGCCAGGTACTAATCATTTAAACTAATCAACGGATTTAGCTTATCATTGAGCTTAACCCTTTCCAACCTACAGGTGCTTACTGCAGCAGACGACTTTGAAACACCATTATGAGCAAGTTTCCAATTTGCCAAAATGTTTTGAACACTTCTAAATAATTATGCTTTCCATAGCTGATTTCTTTTATGTAGGAAAGGTTAATCAAGAATTTGAAGAAAATGTTTAGTTCAAGGCTTAGCTTGAAGAATGTTAATGCGAGTGAAAAAGAACATTTTCGACAATTAAAGGGCATGTAACTCTTGACATAAAGTTTGCTTCAACCCTTTCCCACATAATTATAGACACTTTCTGAAACCTCTGCAGCAGACAGCTATTGAAAACAATGTGACAAAAGAAGAAATTGATCAAAATGAGCAATTTCTCTTTTTGCCACAATATTTTCAACTTGCTTAAGTAATAATATTTTCATTTACAGAGATTTTCCACATTTTTGTCCAGATGTCATCAAAGTCGTCTGCTGCAAAAAATGTTGTATGTGCGAAATATTGAATTTGATTGAAGATCTCATGGCTTCATGCATTGTGAGGTAAGATTAATGAAACCTTTCTTCCTCGCAAAAGCAATTGCAGCAGAAGCCTTTTGAAAACATTAAGGCAAAAGGAGAAACTGCCCATGATGAGCAATTTCACATTGATGAGCCAATATATTTTATACTTTATACAAGAATTAAATTTTAATTCAGAGATTTTTCATATTTTTGCCTAGAGTAGATGTTTTCAAAGTAATCAATCGGCTGCAGAATTGTTAGATATGGGAAAGGCTTTAGGAAAGTAGAGTGTAAATTAAAAGAAAAAATATAATTTCTTTTGACATTATCGAAAGTCAAGTAACTTTTGACATACCTTAACTTTGCTCGTTACCAAACATGATCGAGGTCGTATGGTTACAATGTATAAAGGTTTGAGTAAGATTGGTTGAGAAATATATGGATGCTATAGTATTAACAAACCAGTTGTGGATGACCCATGGTTGACAAACATCCAATAATCCATTTTGTTTATGTATACAATCTAAAAAAGAAATATGTATACATCACAACAATGATATAATAAATATATAAACCACAAAATAATAATAAACGAAAATATCTACCTTTCTATGAAAGACTAATTTCTGGTTTAACAATGCAGTATAAGCAGCGATCAACCTTCCATATCCATCTTTTAGATGGCCCTGCAATAAAATAAAATAAAAATACACAAAAGTCCCTTGTCCAATGTTTAAAATTGGAAATGGTAATACATACTTTCCCACCTGCAGTCACATGTTGACGAGTTTTCAGAAGACTTTTGAAAAAATAGTGGCAAAAGGAGAAATTGGTCACAACGAACAAATTTCACCTTTTGCCACAATGCTTTCAACTCTTTAATTGATAAAGTTATCATTTAGAGAAATTTTCCATACTATTTCAAAGATATTTTTCAGTCTTTTCGCTGCAGATTTGTTGTATGTGGGAAAGGCTTAACTGACCATTGGTCAAATTTTACTATTTCCAGAATGTTCTATCTGCTTGCTTCATGTTTTTTTCCTTACAAGTAACTCAATAATCTTTCACTAACTACATGGTGTAATAGTCAGGCATCTGAGAAAAGGGTTCCATTCCTTGTCAGACAATTCCAAAGATTTCAAAAGTGAATACAATATACAAAAGGGACAAGCAATTTATTCTATATATACCACTAATACATTCAACTCTGTATCAAACTAGAAATACTGTGAGCAAAGCTCACTGAAGAATACCCCCCGCTCCCCTCCCAAAGCATCGGATACAATGGTAAAGTTTAAGTTGCGCTTACAAGGTATCACAGGAGTTCCTCGTAACCTCTTAGTTGAATTATCTTCCCTTGGAAGAATCTGAGGAGAAAAATCTTCCTTCATGCATATCTACATATGATGTGTAGCCTTCATATACAGTTTAAATCAAATCAACTGAGCCCTTTAGGAGGAGTAGCGCTTACGAGGTATGTGCACAGGAGTCCCTCGCAGGTAACCTCTAAGTTGAATTATCTCCCCTTGGAAGAATCCGAGGCGTATGATCTTCCTTCATGCATATCTACATATGATGTGTAACCTTCATGTAAAGTTTGAACCAAATCCATTGAGCCGTTTAGGAGGAGTAGTGCTTACAAGAAATGTGGAGGTATGTGCACAGGAGTCCCTCGCAGATAACCTCTAAGTTGAATTATCTCCCCTTGGAAGAGTCCGAGGCGTATGATCTTCCTTCATGCATATCTACATATGATGTGTAACCTTCATGTAAAGTTTGAACCAAATCCATTGAGCCGTTTAGGAGGAGTAGTGCTTACAAGAAATGTGGAGGTATGTGCACAGGAGTCCCTCGCAGATAACCTCTAAGTTAAATTATCTCCCCTTGGAAGAGTCTGAGGCGTGTGATCTTCCTTCATGCATATCTACATATGATGTGTAACCTTCATGTAAAGTTTGAACCAAATCCATTGAGCCGTTTAGGAGGAGTAGTGCTTACAAGAAATGTGGAGGTATGTGCACAGGAGTCCCTCGCAGATAACCTCTAAGTTAAATTATCTCCCCATGGAAGAGTCCGAGGCGTATGATCTTCCTTCATGCATATCTACATATGATGTGTAACCTTCATGTAAAGTTTGAACCAAATCCATTGAGCCGTTTAGGAGGAGTAGTGCTTACAAGAAATGTGGAGGTATGTGCACAGGAGTCCCTCGCAGATAACCTCTAAGTTAAATTATCTCCCCTTGGAAGAGTCCGAGGCGTGTGATCTTCCTTCATGCATATCTACATATGATGTGTAACCTTCATGTAAAGTTTGAACCAAATCCATTGAGCCGTTTAGGAGGAGTAGTGCTTACAAGAAATGTGGAGGTATGTGCACAGGAGTCCCTCGCAGATAACCTCTAAGTTAAATTATCTCCCCTTGGAAGAGTCCGAGGCGTGTGATCTTCCTTCATGCATATCTACATATGATGTGTAACCTTCATGTAAAGTTTGAACCAAATCCATTGAGCCGTTTAGGAGGAGTAGTGCTTACAAGAAATGTGGAGGTATGTGCACAGGAGTCCCTCGCAGATAACCTCTAAGTTAAATTATCTCCCCTTGGAAGAGTCCGAGGCGTGTGATCTTCCTTCATGCATATCTACATATGATGTGTAACCTTCATGTAAAGTTTGAACCAAATCCATTGAGCCGTTTAGGAGGAGTAGTGCTTACAAGAAATGTGGACATACGGACAGACAGACAGACAGACAGACAGACAGACAGACAGACGGACAGACAGGGTGATTCCTATATACCCCCCCAAACTTTGTTTGCCGGGGGGTATAATAATACTTTCAGTTGTACAATTAAACATTTTATTATGTCTCATTTCAGATGCATTTTGACGCATCTGCAGCAGTAAACGCTTGCCACAATGTTTTCAACCCTATTTGATAATTCAGAATTTTGCCCAAATGTTTACAACGCCATCTGCTGATAATTTGTTGTATGCAGGAGAGGGTTAAGGCAAACATCTAAGAAAACACACATAATTGACTGACTTTACGTACCCAAAGTTTCCCAAGCTCCTCAAGGTAGGTGCGGTATTTCTGTGAGTCCGCAAACACATTTGGGTGTCCTTCGCGAAGAAGTTTGTGTAGAACCTGACAAAACTTCCAGCAAACAATTGGGTTGGCTTGTAATTGTAGTTTAGTTGTAACATGCCAAAACAGTCCCCCACCATGATCTGTAAACGTCCCTAATATGGTGTCTGTCCTGAGTTAAGGTTCATAAATTGTAAATTATACTGATTTACAAACAGTTGTACATGTACATATATTTAGAAATAATCAGTCAGTGGAGTTAAAAAGATTGTGGAAAAAGATGACATTCCTCATTATGAGCAGTTTCAACTTTTGCCACAATGTTTTAAACACTATTTAAAAATTGGACATTCATTCATATATAGATTCTCCATAGTTTTGCCTATATATTTTCAAAGATGATGTTGCAAATATGTTCCATGTGAGAGGGGATAAAACAGCATTTTTTTTATGATGTACAAACAAATGTTTTAATGAACCAGGATTCATTGAAACCCTTGAATCAATTGTCTAGCTGTGCTAAGCTTAGTTTTTAAAATAACTTAAATATGAAACATGAACAAATGCATGTATAAACAAACCAAAATTCATTGAAAAATGTGCTTTCACTGCCAAGAAAAACCCAGAGAAAACCATGGGTCTACAAGAATTTTAGAAGTCCAAATGCAATAATCTGTTGGCAATTAAATTTGGTCCAGACGTGTATCTGTCATAACACAATGACCCATGAAGACAATTGATATATCTGCATCCACTGCCTAGAAAAAGCATATCTATGAAATTAACAAGGTTGTTGAAGTTCAGGGGAAATAACCCTGCTAAGCATGGTCTGATGGCATCCAAGTCCATTTTTTTTTAAATGTTAAAAGTTCTGCAAATATTGCTAATAGTGACAACAAAATAAGTAATAAGTATGCTAGTTCAAAAATATTTGGGCAGTAAATGTTGAAAAACTGTCATTGGAAAGTCATGAAAATGAACAAAACTTGGCTGACTTGGTATGTCTACCTAGTAAACATGAAGCAAAGACAATCAATATTTAGATATTTATGGTACTGGAAAGTCAAATTATTACTTTAATTTTATCCCAGAATTATGATTCTAATATTTCAAGACAACTTTTGAACCGTTTTAAAACTTTGGCTATAATATCTTTTTTCAGATCTTCGGAAATTTCAGTCTAAGGAAAGTAACTTAAAACCAATTATATGTAGGAGCTTGTTTAATCTCCCTTTATTGCCCTAACTTTCCACTTAAACCCTGTCCCACATACAACAAATCTGCAGCAGACAACTTTGAAAACATTCAGGCAAAAAATATAGAAACTCTCTAAATACATGTAAATGAACAATTATTGAATTAAGTTTAAAACATACTGAACAATTTCTCCTTTTGTCAATGTGTTCAAGTCATTGGCTGCAGAGGCATCAGAGAGTGTCTATAATTGGGAAGTGGTTAACTGAGCATACCTCTGCTTCACATATTAGGAGTCATTACAGATGTTAAACTTTCCCTTTAAACAGACGCCTCATGACATCTTTGCAGCAGATGACTTTTGAAAGTATTATGGGGAAACAAAGGGAACTGTTTAAAATAATAAAAAAATCCTTTTCCATGATGTTTTCAACTGTTTTTCAAAATAATAATAACAAAAACAATGTTTAACATGGTTTTTCAAAGCACCAAAGTGTCACAACAGAAATATGTGGTTGGTACAGACGACATTAAACGCCTTTGCAGTAGAATAATTTTGAAAACATTGAGAGAAAAGGAGAAATTGTGCTTTTCTCACAATGTTTTCAATACCATCTTAAAATCACAAGAACATTTCCTTGAATAAAGGTTCGAGAAAAGGAAGAAAAATGCAGATGTGTTTACGGAAAGTAAGAGCAGTTAAGACAGCCTTTATGAAAATGGTTGGACATATTAGGAGTGTTATGTACGTTCTATATATAAATACACAATAAAACAATCAATTTGTACAAGTAGATATAATTGACTGTAAAACAAGGCCACTTCTCCACTTCCTGGGTTGTCAGTCAGCTCTCCCTTTATATTTGACCCCAATTAACAATGATTTACCATTCTAACTTTGATTTTGGACTAGTCCATTTTTATATTTTTCCATGTAGAAACACCAGTTAACCCTTTCCCTCGTATGACAATTTAGCAGCAGACAACTTTGAACGTGTTTTGTCAAAAAATAGAAAATCTCCATAATTGAATGGATAACCTATTTAAAAAAGTGGAAAACATTGTGGCAAAAGGAGAAATTGCACGTTTTGTGCTTCTGATCGTGTATAAAACTTTAACACTTACCCGCAAATAGACGCATTTTGATGCATCTACAGCAGATGACTTTTGATAACATTATGACAAAAGGAGAAATTGCTCAAACCATTGAAATTGAAAACATCGGAAAACAGGAAATTAAGGGCTTATTTTGAGATGAAAACTTTTCAAACGAGCAATTCCTCCTTTTGCCACAATGTTTTCAACTTTTTTTTAGTAAGAAAACCTTCATTTCTAGAGATTGTTCAGATATTGAGTAAATGTTATCAAAGTCGTCTGCTGCAGCTTTGATGAATGTGTGAAAGGGTTAACCGTTTCTCACATACAATAACTTGTAAGGGTTATTAGATCACACACTGCCCAAAGGCAAGGACATAAATCAGTGATGTTTACTCCCATGTCATGCACTGCTTTGCCCATTGCTCAGGATTTCCTGTAAACAAACTCTTCCTAATTAACCCTTTCTCACAAACTATAATTCTGCAGCAGTCAAACAAAACTCTGAATAAAAGTTTGACAATTTAGAAGAGTTCAAAACATTGTGGAATTTGGAGAAATGTCTCTTTTTGCCACAATGTTTTGAAATGTCATCTGCTGTAGATGTGACAAACATGTCTGCAGGTGGGAAAGAGTAGTTAGATCAATATTTGATCCTTATATTCAACAATGTATGATTGATGTTTTATTACTTATTTTGTCATTATGATTTTAAAAAACCGTCTGCTGCACAGGCGTCAGAAAGTGTCTATATGAGGGAAAGGGACAAAGTGATGTGAAACCAGGTTTCAACTAGGACTGTCACATTGGATTATTGCACCTAAGTAGTGACCTTGACCTTTGACCTACCAACAAAACAAGAGGGCCATGATGGCCCTGCATTGCACATGATTAATACGCTGTGATTTGTCATGCCAGCCACGTTAACATTTTCTTTTACCTAGCAACAAGTAATCTCGTAGAGGATCTTCCAAGAAACATGTCTACAAAAGTACTTGGAAATTGGTCAGACACTTTCGGAGAAGAAGATTTTATATAAGGCAAATTTTACAGCCCCATCCCTGGAGACCACGCTTTTGTACCAAGAAACATGGCTTGAAGGAATCAGTTAGAATCATACATGTAGTTTTCAAATGTTTCCAAAGATGCTTTTAAAGTTTTCTTCTGTGAATTTGTTGTATGTGGTAAAAGGATGTATCCTTATTGTGAATTATGCATGTTTTCTGCCCCTATCAGAATAGAACTTCATACAACAGTGTTTTCTGCCCCTATCAGAATAGAACTTCATACAACAGTGTTTTCTGTCCCTATCAGAATAGAACTTCATACAACAGTGTTTTCTGCCCCTATCAGAATAGAACTTCATACAACAGTGTTTTCTGTCCCTATCAGAATAGAACTTCATACAACAGTGTTTCCAGACATATTTTCGGACCCTATCAGAATAGAAATTCATACAACATTGTTTCCAGACATATAGTTGAAACAACACTTCAACCTTTTCAGTTCAATGAGCCTTTGACAGGTGAATGTGTCAGAATATTTTAGGTGATAAAAAACAATTGCACTTCCTAACCCTGCAGCTAACTTTCTCATCCCTAATAACCCTTTCCCACATACAACAATACTGCAGCAGACGACTTTGAACAAGTTGTCAAAAAATAGAAAATCTCTATAATTGAATGGATTACCTATGACTTAAAGTGGAAAATATTGTGGCTAAAGGAGAAACTGCTCGTTTTGAACAATTTCTTCTATTGTCACTATGTTTTCTTAAAGCTGTCTGCTGCAGAGGCGTCAGAAAGGGTCTATATGAGGGGAAGGGTTAACCCTTTCCCACTTGCAGACACAATTAGATGCAGCAGATGGCTTTTAAAAAACATTGTGGCAATAGGAGAAATTGCTCATAAAGAGCAATTTCTTCTTTTGCCACAATGTTTTCAATTCAATAATTATTTGCTTTCAAAGTGGTCCTGCTGCAGATTTGTTGTATGTGGAAAAGGGTTTATCCTGTATTATTCATTCCAACTGTGTAATGTTTTCCTGATATGATATATTCCAGATCTGTCTGCTTTGTAAACATTAAATAAGTACAACAACTGGAAAATGGGAACTTTGTTATACAGTTAATAACATAATGTGTTAATTCCCCACTTGCAGGCGTATTTTGATGTATTTACAGCAGACTACATTTCCCACAATATGTTCAACTCTATTCATGAATTATCCTTTTTTTCAATAGGGATTTTTCATAGTTTTGATTCGATGTTTCAAAAAGTCGTCTGCTGCGGATCTGTTGTATGTGAGAAGGGTTAGCAGGGGAAAATTGCTCATTTTAAGTGTTTTCTCTGATCTCAACAATATTTTCATCTACTGCAGCGCATAAAAATTCATCTATTTCAGGGAAACAATTAAGGTGGTTTCCAACCTTCATACATATTTTGACGCATCTGAATAAGACGACTTTTGAACCCAAATAAACAATTTCACCATTTGCCTCAATTATTTCAACTCTTTTAAATAAACATACTTTCATATATATAGTTATTTTCTATATTTGACTTGATGTCTGCAAGTTTGTCAACAGCAGATTTATTTGTAAAATAATAAATGACCTTGTTATCATACAAATACCAATTTAAACCTGTATCTTATCATGATACAACTACAGTGGACCCAAAACCCTAGTGTTTTATCAGTGACAAAACGTGATTCAAGTACCACTAGTGTATTATCAGTGACAAAACTTAAAACAAGAATTACGCATAATTAAATGTCTCGCTGTCCCCTGCTTTGACTATCATTGCAAGTGTAAAAGACAAAAAGTAAAATAACAAAACTTTAACATTGACCTAAACACAATTGTTTTTAAACAGAAAAGTAAAAAAAATTAAATAATACAAAGTTGAAAAATACAAGAAATTAAAAAAAAAACATATCAAACAAAATATGAGGAGCTATGTCCACCAAAAATAAAGTGTTTTACCTCCAAAAAAAGGTCACCCTCAGCATCTTCAGTGTACAATGTGCAGAAGGGTATTAGATGTAACGATTTTCCAAATATGAAAGCCCTAGGACCAGTACTTATTGAGAAAAAAAACAAAAATGAAACTTTAACGTTGAGCTAAACGCAAAATTGAAAAATACAAGAAATGAAAAAGAAAAATATCCAAATGTTTGACCCAAAAACCTGAAGCACTCTATTTATGAAATATGTGTGCACAATTTGAAATCAATCTAACAAAAAACGAGGAAGCTATGACCAAATCTCAAAGTCAACCCAAAACCACCAAAATCATGTTTTTTACCCCAAAAAGAAAGTCACACTCAGTATCTGTAGCATACAATGTGAAGAAGGGTATTAGATGTAACTATATTCGAACAAGAGGCCCATGAGGGCCTATGCTCTACTGGTATGGTTCTTTGGTCATTTTCAATCCAGAGCATGTATGTATGGTGAAGATCGGATAGCAAATAGAGGCTCTATTGTGTTCACAAGCTGTATTATAGCAATTTTTACAATTTCATGGGCCATAATCCAGTCTTGCATTGGCAGATCTGGCTGGTTTACCAAGCTCTAATCAATATTTAACCGCTATCTAAGTTTGGTGAAGATCAGATAGTAAATAGAGCCTCTATCGTGTTCACATGCTCAATTATAGCAATTTGGACAATTTCAAGGGCCATAATCCAGTCTTGCATGGGCAGATCTGGCTGGTTTACGAAAGGAACCGAGCTCTCATAGATATCTAACTATTGGTGAAGATCAGATAGTAAATAGAGCCTCTATCGTGTTCACATGCTCAATTATAGCAATTTGGACAATTTCAAGGGCCATAATCCAGTCATGCATGGGCGGATCTGGCTGGTTTTCGAAAGGAACCGAGCTCTCATATATCTAACTATTGTATAAGTTTGGTTGAGATACAATCAAAAGTGAAGACTGTATCGTGTTAACAAGCTCTTTTATAGCAATTTTGACCATTTCAAGGGCCATAATCAAGTCATGCATGGGCGGATCTGGCTGGTTTTCAAAAGGAACCGAGCTCTCATGGATATCTAACTACTGTATAAGTTTGGTTGAGATACAATCAAAAGTGAAGACTGTATCGTGTTAACAAGCTCTTTTATAGCAATTTTGACCATTTCAAGGGCCATAATCAAGTCATGCATGGGCGGATCTGGCTGGTTTTCGAAAAGAACCGAGCTCTCATAGATATCTAACTACTGTATAAGTTTGGTTGAGATACAATCAAAAGTGAAGAATATCGTGTTAACAAGCTCTTTTATAGCAATTTTGACCATTTCAAGGGCCATAATCCAGTCATGCACGGATCTGGCTGGTTTTCGAAAGGAACCGAGCTCTCATGGATATCTAACTACTGTATAAGTTTGGTTGAGATACAATCAAAAGTGAAGACTGTATCATGTTAACAAGCTCTTTTATAGCAATTTTGACCATTTCAAGGGCCATAATCCAGTCATGCATGGGCGGATCTGGCTGGTTTTCGAAAGGAACCGAGCTCTCATAAATATCTAACTACTGTATAAGTTTGGTTGAGATACAATCAAAAGTGAAGACTGTATCGTGTTAACAAGCTCTTTTATAGCAATTTTGACCATTTCAAGGGCCATAATCCAGTCATGCAGTCACGTGATGCAACTTCGCAGTGTACCAAGAATACTAGTGTAATATATCTATAGGTGCTACCTATTTACGAAAAAACGCAAGATAATTAAAAACAAAAATTAAAGAGCATACTTTGACCATAAACAAGAGGGCCATGATGGCCCTGGATCGCTCACCTTAATTATACAATGTACTGCAATGCAAAACACATCAAGACAATTATTCTGAATGCAACCTCCACAGTGTTAACAATACTTTCCTTCATTTGGCCTAGTGATCTATATTTTTTACCTGATATGACCCATATTCCAACATGGACTAGATATCATCAAGACAACATTCTGACTAAGTTTCAACTTGCTCAAAGTAAAAATGCGGCCTCCGGAGTTTGAACAATATTTTCCTTTATTGACCTAGTTTCTGATCCAATATGACCCATATTTGAACTTGACCTAGATATAATTCAGACAAACATTCTGACCAAATTTCAAGCTGCTGAAGCAAACAATGCGGCATCCAAAGTGTTCACAAGATTTTCCTTCAATTTGATCTAGTGACCTAGTTTTTGATCCAGCATGACCCATATTCAAACTTGGCCTACATATCATCAAGAAAAACATTCTGATAAAGTTTTATCATGCTGAAATTTAAAATGCAGTATCCAGAGTGTTAACATGATTACCCTTCAATTTGGTCTAGTGACCTAGTTTTTAACCCGGCATGACCCATATCCGAACTTGGCCTAGATATCATTTATACAAACATTCTGACCAAATTTCAAATTGCTGAAGCAAAAAATGCAGCTTTTACAGAGTTAACAAGATTTTCCCTCAATTTGGCCTAGTGACCTAGTTTCTGATCCAATATGACCCATATTTGAACTTGAACTAGATATCTTTAAGACAAACATTCTGACAAAATTTCAAGCTGCTGAAGCAAAAAATGCGGCATCCAAAGCGTAAATAGATTTTCTTTCAATTTGGGCTAGTGACCTAGTTTTTGACCCGACATGACCCATATTCGAAATTGGCCTAGATATCATTCAGCTCAATATTCTGAACAAATTTCAAGCCGCTGAAGCAAAACATGCGGCTTCTACAGAGTTAACCAGATTTTCCCTCAATTTGGCCTGGTGACCTAGTTTCTGACCCAATATGACCCATATTTGAACTTGACCTAGATATATTTAAGACATTCTGACCAAATTTCAAGCTGCTGCAGCAAAAAATGCGGCATCAAAAGTGTTAACAAGATTTTCTTTCAATTTGACCTAGTGACCTAGTTTTTGACCCGGCATAACCCATATTCGAACTTGACCTAGATATTTTTAAGACAAACATTTTGACAAAATTTCAAACTGCTGAAGCAAAAATTGCGGCCTCTGGAGTGTTAACAAGATTTTCCTTCAATTTGACCTAGTGACCTACTTTTTGACCCAATGTGACCCATGTTCGAACTTGACCTACATATCATCAAGACAAACATTCTGATAAAGTTTCAATATGCTCAAGTTGAAAATGTGGCCTCCAGAGTGTTAACAAGATTTTCCTTCAATTCGACCTAGTGACCTAGTTTTTGACCTCATATCGCCCAGTTTCGAACTTGTCCAAGATTTTATGGAGATGAACGTTCTGATAAACTTTCATGAAGATTGGATGCAAAATGTAGCCCGTAGAGTGTTAACAAGCTCAAATGTTGACGATGGACGACGGACGACGCACGACGGACGGACGCCGGACAAAATGTGATCACAATAGCTCACATTGCACTTCGTGCATAGGTGAGCTAAAAAGGATTAATAAGTAATTGACTAGACAATAATAATGTTAATGTCATATTTCTTGCATTATCAAAACATATTTGGATGCCCACATAATATAGATGTGCAGCAGATGAGTTTAAAAACATAAGGGGAAATATATGAAAAATCTCTTTAACCCTTTCCCTCATATAGATGCTTTCTGACGCCTCTGCAGCAGACAGCTTTTTGAAAACATAGTGACAAAAGAAGAAATTGCTCAAAACAAGCAATTTCTCCTTTTGCCACAATATTTTTCACTTTTAGTCATAGGTTATCCATTCAATTATAGAGATATTCTTATGTTTGACAAAATATGTTCAAAGTCATCTGCTGCAGAATTGTCGTATGAGGGAAAAGGTTAAATGAAAGTATATAACCATTGAACAGATTTAAAAACATTATGGCAAGAGGGAGATTGCAATATTTAACAATGTTTTCAAAGGTCGTCTGCTGAAGATGCGTCAAAATGCGTCTGTAATGTGGAAAAAGTTTAAAATGTCTGATGGAGCAAACAGATAAAAGGATACTTCGAAGATGTTTTTCTTTCACTGGAGTCTCTTGAGTGTTGATTGCTTTGTTCACAGCCATGGTCTGAAAATAGAAACAATACTTTGATAGAAACAATGTCAATCTGAGAATGCTATTTAACCCTTTCCCACATACAACAAATCTGCAGCAGACGACTTTGAAATGTCTAGGCAAAAGCACAGAAAATCCCTTTAAATGAAAGAACAATAATTGAATAGAATTGAAAACATGGTGACAAAAGGAGCAATTGCTCGTCTTGAGCAATTTCTTCTATTGTCGCCATGTTTTCAAAAAGCTGTCTGCTGCAAAGGCGTCAGAAAGCATCTTTATGAGGGAAGGGGTTAATTCACAATAATCTGCATCAAATTTAACATTTTCATTAACCCTTTCCCTCATATAGACGCTTTCTGACGCCTCTGCAGCAGACGGCGTTTTGAAAACATAGTGACAAAAGAAGAAATTGCACAAAACGTGCAATTTCTCCTTTTGCCACAATGTTTTCCACTTTTTGTCATAGGTTATCCATTCAATTATGGAGATTTTCTATGTCTTGACATAATACGTTCAAAGTCGTCTGCTGCAGATTAAACGTAAGAGTGAAAGGGTTAACCCCTTCTCACCAACAGACATTTTCTGACACCACTGCAGCAGACAACTCTTGAAAACATTTTGGCATATGGAAAAATTGCTCACAATGTTTTCGAATCTTTTTAAGAATTATACTTTCATTATATCTGCTGCAGATTTGTCATATGTGTGAAAGGGTTTACCCTTTAGCAGAATAGAGATGTAGTAGATGCCTTTGAATAATTTTAACTCCAATCAGAATTATTCCTTCAATTTTTCTAAATGCTACTCTTTTTGTTTATTGGATGATTTCATGCAAAATAACTAGTGTGTAAACTTGGTTTGGAAAAAAGTAATCTGTTTTAATTAACCCTTTCCCACATACAACAAATCTGCAGCAATAAGAACAATAATTGAATAGAGTTGAAAACATGGTGCCATAAGGAGAAGTTGCTCATTTTGATTGCTTGGGAAGATTGTTGTGTAGAGTACTGGTGTGAGAAAACCAGGAAATGCATGAGTAGGTGAACTGGCTGCCGTGATATAACTGAGAAATTGTTAAAAACGGCGTTAAACCCCAATCAATCAATCAATCAATCAATGCTCATTTTGAGCAATTTCTTCTTAGTCGTCATGTTTTTAAAAAGGCGTCTGCTGCAGAGGCGTCAGAAAGCGTCTTTAAAAGGGAAAGGGTAAAAAAATGCATCTTATAGAGAGATAAACATTGTAGCAAAAGGAGAATCACATAAAGTGAAAAATCTCTTCAACTCTATTTAATTAACCCTTTCATTTCTGCAGCAGACGACTTTGAACATATTTTGTCAAAACAGAGAAAATCTCTATAATTGAATGGATAACCTATGACTAAAAGTGGAAAACATTGTGGCAAAAGGAGAAATTGCTCGTTTTGAGCAATTTCTTCTTTTGTCACTATGTTTTCAAATAGCCGCCTGCTGCAGAGGCCTCAGAAAACGTCTATATGAGGGAAAGGATTAACTGTATTTTCCTTGCCTACAGAATTGTCACAACGGTAAAATCATATACAGCAAAATATGTGTTTAACCCTTTCCAACATACAAGAAATCTGTAGCAGACGACTTCGAAAACATCGTACCAAAAAATGCAAAAAATCTCCATAAATGATCGGGAGTTTAATTATTGAAAAGAGTTGAACAAATTGTGGCAAAAGGAGAAATTGCTCATCGTAAGCAATTTCACCATATATTAGCAACAATGTTTTCAAAGGCCGTCTGCTGCAGGTGTCAGAAAGCGTCTGTATGTAGGAAAGGGTTAATTAAGTATATGGCAGAATGTTATCCAAAGCTAGGTAATAATAGTTTTGCACCAAACATGGAAGATGTTCTCTTTTCGATGGGTGGTTTTTTTTTACAGATAGAGTGCACACTTTATAGGTATATACATGTAACCTTTACCCAGTTCCGAGATGGACAATTTGAGAAACTTCATTGGACAACATATTATCAAACACGTAGAGGGAATCATACTCCCTAGAACCATCCTCGGTACCCAGGTTATTCATAAACTATATGATACCGTGGGATATTGGCTGTAAAAATCTCGTACTCATGAATCATTTATTAGGTGAAATGCAGCGGCTTCATTGGCTGCATGATATAAACCTCATGCGATACCAAAATCACGGTGTAGTTACGGAGGAAATCGTGGTGCATGGCCATGCTTTACGAAGTTTCGCTAGCCAATTTGCCCGGAATATCATAGAAATGCCCTAGAACATGTCCTATCATATTACCCTTTCCCATATACAATAATTCTGCAGCAGACAATTTTTTAGCCCTTTCCCTCATTTAGACGCTTTCTGACGCCTCTGCAGCCAACAGCTTTTTGAAATCATGTCGACAAAAGAAGAAATTGCTTTCGAACTCTATTCAATAATTGTACTTTCATTTAAATGGAGTTTCCAAATTTGTTTGGGTAATTGTTCAGTCGTCTGCTGCAGATTTGTTGTATGTGGGAAAGGGTTAAACTGCTTGACAAAAATATGGAAAATCTCTGAAAATTAAATGACAATTGAATAGAGTTAAAAACATTTTGGCAAAGGGAGAAATTGCTCATAATATTTACCTCAGTTGTTTTTAAAACAGACAACTCGTAACACATGGATTCATGGTTTATAAATCTGAAATTTTTATTTCTTTTTCTTCAGTGAGTAGCTTTAAGTTTAGAAAAATCTAAAAAATGCATAACAGGTAATTGTTTAACCCTTTCCCACATACAGGAAACTTTTGATTACAGCAGACAACTTTTGAAAACATTGTGACAACAGGAGAAATTGCTGGAATACAATCAATTTCATTTGCCTGTTTTTTTCCATCATTTTCCTTTTGCATCAAAGTTTACACCTTCATTTATAGAGTTACCATGTTTTTGTATAGATGCTTTCAATGTCGTCTGCTGCAGATTTGTTGTGTAAGTGTTAAAGGGCTAAATCAGAAGTAGGCACTTGTGTATTGACTTGTACTACTTGATAACACTTGCACATGCATAGTTAATCAGACACCCTAATAGAAACAAATCAATTAAGCCATTCATTCTTTATATTGGAATTTTTATTCTTACAATACCTTTACATTTCCATATCAAAACCCTATGTTGTAGGTATTTTCTGATATGTTATATGAATTGGTTCCCTGTATAAACATCAAAGTATTAGACTAACTAATACTCATTGTTTTGTGAAATTAATGGCTAGCAGACACATGGAAATGATGGATAGATAATTTGAATGAAATGTACCAGATATAGGTAGACACTGTGCCTTCTAGAATGTACGGTTAACCCTTTCCCACATCTCTATAAATGAAAGTATAATTCTTAAATAGAGGGGAAAAAATTGCGGCAAAAGGGCAATTTCTTTTTTTGCCACAATGTTTTCAAAAGTCTTCTGCTGCAGAGGCCACATAAAGCATCTGTATGTGGGAAAGGGATAATCAGGTCTCACTTTGCACAGTCAAATGAATCATGTATTTATGTGTTGGGGGTCTAGACTTTTACAATACATTTATGCCCTCATAAGACAACTACAACTATGAGGGAAGAAATGACTAACAGGCATTTGTATTAAAGCAGGATTACACTTCGCCTACATTTTGCCATTTTGGTAAGCAATAATAACATACCAAAATCGTTCTTCAGTATAAATCAGTTAATTGATTGAGTGGAGCTGAACATCTTTTTCAACAGTTATTTAGTTACAACAGGGCAGCTAGTACACCTAAACATGAATGTCTCGCTTTCTGACATGAGAATCCTATACACATTCAGACATCCAATGCAACTGCACAACCTTCTCACATCAACTATTTTAGCCCATTGGCATCTTCACTAGACAAGGCTACTTTGTACATTAGCATTCCCATGAAAAGCTGTCAGCCAAGGGTAATTATGGTAATGTAATGGACAAATTACTCTAAAAATGGCTTGCCAAGATGGCCCATTGGTGGAATACGGAAGATCCGAGTCACAATGACTTTTGTCAATCATGTGAAAAAAATCAATGACTGAGTCGGGCTCAAACTCACAACCCCTGTATAGAAAGCAGCACTAAATTGAAGGCTTAGTATAGGTAAAACAAAAAGGTGATTATTTGATTATGTTTTACCTTCATTTTTTCAAGTTATCAATTCATTATAAACTTAAAATGAAGTTTTTAAAGTAAAACATATTTTTATTAGAAAATACTTACCAGTCATTTATTACCTGATATATACATCTCCTAACCCTTAATTCATCCAGAAAAAGAACTCGCCTAGCGTATCCCTCACGCCTGTGTGATATACACGGTCACCGGTAAATACCGGCGCACGAGGTCAACGTGTCACTTTTAGTTTTCAAGTAAGTGTTGGTTGACGACGCGGGGTTGGGAGGCGGGAATATGAAATGACTGGTAAGTATTTTCTAATAAAAATATGTTTTACTTTAAAAACTTCATTTTTATGTCAAAAATACATTACCAGTCATTTATTACCTGATGACTTTTCAGCATCGGTCGGGAGGCATCTGCCAACACTTCTAGTCCTACAGGTAATGCAGCACATTGTAGTTATTTTTATTTAATTTATTTACTTAGTACTGAGACACAACAGCCTGTGAAAGTAGGAGAATGGATTGATAAATTTCAATCGTTAAGTACTTTATTGTTGTGTCTAATATGTAATTTAGCATATAACTCGCTGAGACGCCACCAGCGGCCCCAGAGAGTGAAGATTTTCAGTTTGCTTAGACATAGATCGCAGGTAGAAATTTGAAAAAGTCGATTGAGATTTCCATACCGCGGCACGAAGAATATCCTCTAAAGGCACATTGTTGGAAAAGGCCCAACTAGTGGAGAGTGCTCTAATTTCATGTGGACGAATCCGTAAAAACGAGAGATCGCGAACTGAAAGATTAGTGTAGGCTAATTTAATTGTACAGGATATCCAGCGGGAAATAGAAGCCGCTGATATATCCTTACATCCTATCAGAGGGAGAAACAACCTCTTCCTACGGCCCCTTGTCCCTTTAACTCTCTTAAGGTAAAGCTTAAGAGCTCTAACGGGACATAGAAGTCTGTCGGCATCCAACGGACCACAGCTCGCAGAAAGACTGGGAACCGTGATTGGTTTAGGAAGGACCGAAGGTAACTGGTTCTTGGCTAAAAAACCTGACTGACAAAGTAGAGTGAACGAGCCATCAGATTCATTGAATCTGATAAAGCCGGTTTCTACTGAAAGCGCATGCAACTCACTTCTACGACGCGCGGTCGCAAAGGCAAGAAGAAAGACAGTTTTGTAAGTTAAAAATTTTAACGAAGCAGAAGACAGAGGTTCGTACGGCGCCTTTGTAAGAGACCAAAGAACGCAAGATAAATCCCATTTTGGAGTTAAACTCCTACAAACGGGTTTATCTAGTTCGAATGATCGCATAAGTTCCGAGAGAAATGGATTAGCACCAATACTCTCTCCCCCTTTGAACTTAAGCGTATTCGAAAGCATTGAACGATAACCTTTTATTGTGCTAACAGCTAGATCTTTATCTTCAAAAAGAAAAAGAAAGAAATCGGCAATCCTAGCTACAGAGGGACACTCAGGATTGATCGACCTAGCATGACACCAATCTGAGAAGACTGTCCACTTGGAATCATAGACGATTCTAGTGGATCGTCTTCTGGATTGAGCGATGCGAGAGGCAACTTTTTGAGAAAAGTTTCTCTCTCGGATCGATCGCTTGATAATGTCCAAGCGTGAAGATGAAGCATTGCCGGGTTGGTATGAAGATGCCGCCCCGGTTGCTGAAACAGAAGGTCGTCTTGAAGAGGAAGACGTACTGGTTGTGCCGACAGGCAGGCCAGGAGGTCGTTGAACCAAGACCTCTGGGGCCAAAATGGCGCTATCAACAGGATTCTGCACTGTTGAGAACGAAGAACCTTTTGTAGTACGATCGGGACCAGAATGAACGGGGGAAACGCGTACCCGAATAGACGGTCCCAATCGAGGGTCAGTGCGTCCACTGCCCAGGCTGCAGGATCGTACATCGGTGACACATAAAGTGGCAGCCGATGGTTGACTCTGGTGGCGAAAAGATCCACCAGTGGTGTCCCGATCCGCATGAATACAGAGTTTA
Source organism: Serripes groenlandicus (assembly GCA_031761405.1). NCBI lineage: Eukaryota > Metazoa > Mollusca > Bivalvia > Cardiida > Cardiidae > Serripes > Serripes groenlandicus. The sequence goes on from JASEVX010000003.1 coordinate 9,526,443, forward strand.
CTACACTCTGATTCAGTGTCCATTCCGCCGGAAGAACTTTGTTTTGGCGGGATAGACTGTCCGCTAAGACATTCAAATGGCCGGGGACGTGTTTTACTAAGACTACTAACGACGTCGCCTGGCACCAAAGGAGTAACTTCCATGTCTCCAGAAAGAGTAGATGGGAGTGCGTTCCTCCTTGCCTGCGAATGTAGGACACAACAGTAGTATTGTCCGTCGACAATAAAACAGTTGTGTTCGCAACGGAGGCAGAGAACTGTTTGAGAGCTAGCAGGACTGCTCTCAATTCTAAGTTGTTTATGTGCAAACAACGTTCCTCCGCTGTCCACATGCCCTGGGCTGTTAGGCCCTGTGGCTCTAAATGAGCTCCCCAACCCACAGCACTGGCATCTGTAAAAAGGTACAGATCCGGAGGTGATGTGATCAAGGGCACCCCTTGTAGATAGATTAACGGATCCAGCCACCACCGAAGGTGTGACTTGAAGAAATCCGTCAGAGCTATCTCCTGTTCCAGTGAGTCCACAGACGGACGCCACCGGGACAGAAAAAGATACTGAAGGGGCCGCATGTGGAGCCTGCCTAGACTGACTAGGTCGGCTGCTGCACTCAGGGACCCCAGAAGTGACAGCATGGACCGGGCTGTTACCATAGCCTGGTCCAGAGTGAGTCTGATCTTCCGGAAAAGAGAATCGACTCTGTCCGAAGGGACCCGAATCACCGCTAGGTCGGTGAGAAAGGTCATCCCTACGAATGTAAACCTCTTTGACGGAACTAAGTCCGACTTCTGCGTATTGGGAATAAGGCCCAATCGCAGAATGGTCCGCCAGGCTAGAGACAGATCGTGAAGGAGAATTAAACGATCTGCTCTGTGGAGTAGCCAGTCGTCGAAGTATTGAAGAAGCTGGGGCCCGTTCATTCGTAGAAAGGCTCCCACAGCATTTATAATCTTCGTGAATACTCGAGGTGCGGACTTGAGGCCGAAGGGAAGTGCCCTGAATTGGTACACTTCTCCATTTACCACAAACCGAAGGTATTTCCTCGACGAGGAAGCGATCGGAATGTGGTAATAGGCGTCTGTGAGGTCTAACGAGACCGCCCAGTCGTCCTTCCGAATAGCCATTCTGATGGAGCGGGCCGACTCCATCTTGAATTTCTCGACCGGTATTAATAGATTCAGGGCTGACAAATCTATCACCGGTCTCCACCGACCGTCTTTTTTCGGAACGAGAAAAAGACGGCTGTAGAAACCCCGAGTATTGGGGTTGAGAACCCTCTCTATGGCTTTCTTTTTCAGAAGTGATGTAATCACTTCTGACATGGTCGGATGGCGTGACGACAGATCGATGGGCACGCTTGTCATGGGAGGGGGGGAAACGAAGGGAATTAGATACCCTTCTTGTATCACGGATAAAATCCAACGATCCTCCGTGATACTCCCCCATTCTTCCCTGAAAAATGACAGGCGGCCCCCTACTGCAATCTCCGGCCTCGGGATAGTCATAGAGAGGTGCGTACCCCTAGGGCTGCGGCCTAGGAGCCGTACCATACCTGGAAGTATGCTTCGGCTTAGCTCCCGTGAACGGGGCTTCGGTTTAGCATAATTCCGGCCCGTGGAAGGAGGTTGTTTAGGCGGTACAGCCTTCACTTCTTGTTTCTGCTTTTTCGCCGGGGGCTTCCTAGTATTAGTCCATTTAGCCGCCGGTGCAGAGTATTTACGACTCTGTGACAAAGCATTTACTGCACTCGCCGAAAGGCGTCTGGATTGTTCTGACGAATCAGTAACAGTCACTGCAGCAACCCTTCCACCAAAGAGAAGATTGGAGGATAAGGGGGCGGCTCTTAAGCTGTCCTTGCTATTTTGTAGCAGAGAAGAGGATTTGACAAGTGTCGCATCTCTCCTCGCGGACAGCATTTCCGTGGCGTTCTGCAAATTCAGAGCCATCAGGTGCCGATTCCCCGTATCAAAAGCCTCCAGAATTCTGCTAGCCCCTCTGCTAGAGACATTCTCCTCTTTAAGTAGAAGTGCCAGAGCTATGGCGAAATGATCGTCATGTGAAGCCACCATGACTCCCAGACGCGCTCTGGCCTCCCATCTCTCAACCAGTTTAGCACTAACTGTGATTGAGGTGGGTGCAGTTAATCCCAAAGTGGACGCATCTCCGTCTAAGGCCGGCACTTTAACGGGAAAGAACTCCTTCGAAGCTACATAAGCCTTAGGAGACACCCATTCCTTAGAGATGGCCAGTGGGACCGACCAGGCTGACTCAACAGTGTCTAATGACCTGGTGGACTGCAGTTGGTCCAATAACCTTCCCAAGTTATTCGCCTGCGGAAGTAACTGTAATGGAGTTGTAGACCCTCCTATCTCCGCATTATGTTCTTCCAAACTTGAAAGGTTTTTACGACGTGGGGGAGCGTCGATCTTAGGGCAGAGCGTACTAGGCACTACCCTAAAAACTTCTTCAATAGCCTGCTGCAGGGACCAACGATCCGCAGCCGGCTCGTCTTCTATAGGTAATAGACTTTCCGTTTCTTCGTCAGACGAAGAAGTGGAGGATTGTCTAGGCCTACGACGAGAAGTATTGTGCTTAACCGGACTTCCCACCGGTTGACCAATTTCCGATCCAGAAATGGATTCATTCTCTGATAAATCCATAAGCTGGTGACGATCATGTGAACTCAACCTTCTATCCGCAGCAGAGAAAGGTTGCACAGAGTCAATCATCGGAGCCGAACTCACTGTATGTGATCTTTTCGACTTCCCCTTAACGGAACAAGCAATATTCCGATCGGGGGATTGCCTTTCAAAGGACTGCCTCTTGGAGAGGTGTCCTTCCGGGAGTCGTAAATTCCTATAATCAGGAATTTGACGATCACGGTAGGCATCACTAACCTGTCTGTCATAGAACCGATCACTCCTTCGTAATGAAGGTTGGTAACGTTACAGAGGCGTATGTCTTGACTGAAGATTGAAAAGCTCTGTCCTTCCGTCTAATCAACCCAGTCGTGGAGACTGTTGGGGAAAAACCCTCGAATTCCCCTTCGCTCGTAGAGCTAATACTTACCTTCTTCTTCAAAGGAACAGTTTTACTCTTACGGCTTTTGTGAGTCCTCCTCGATATGGCCTGTTTCCAAACGGAAGCCGACCATAACGAACAGAACTCACATGGTGAATCCTTTGTGCACTTAGTGCACGCAATGCAGGAAGAGTGCGTGTCCCACAAGGCCACTAAATGACCGCATGAGCCACGCCTCTGTTCACCATTATGTGACATAGTATAAATACAAAATCAAATTACGAAGTTCAAAAACAAAAAAATAATATTTTCTATTCTTTTATTTCACTACTCGTTTTTACGGACGTAATTCAATGAAAAAATATTTTTTAAATATTCTCCAAATGTCTATGTAATTATACAAAACAACAACAAAGGCGATAAACAATATTATCGCTACCGGATCGGGAAATCTCACCGTTGAAAATTAATTGAAAAATTAATGCACGGTCATTCAAGACCCGACTCGTAACTGAAATAGTGGGTGGGGTAACCACCCGCGGCTCTCAGCTAGTTGTTACTACAAAAAACACAACTTAAACACAAACAATAAATAAACAAAGTTCAAGTTCAAGAAGTAAATGTACAGTTTAACTGAATGAATTGACCCGTTAAAGCGAAAGCTTTAACTAGACAACGAAAATAAATTTAGAAAAATGAAAATAAATTCAAGCCTGTAGGTCGGTGTGTCCAGGAAACTAAAAGTGACACGTTGACCTCGTGCGCCGGTATTTACCGGTGACCGTGTATATCACACAGGCGTGAGGGATACGCTAGGCGAGTTCTTTTTCTGGATGAATTAAGGGTTAGGAGATGTATATATCAGGTAATAAATGACTGGTAATGTATTTTTGACATAAAAATTAAAGTCACAGATGCTACTTTTCTTACAATGCTTTCTTTTATAATCATTTGTTACAGTATACAAAATTACAATTGTTATGTATATATTTGTAAGAAGCAAAATTTCTGATAGGAAATCATTCCATTTTAGAGACTCTTTCTGAGGCGTTCATAGCTGACACATTTTGATCAAACAATAGTGCACAAAAGATGATTGTGTTGCTCAAAATGACCACTTTCTCGATTTCTCACAACAATTTCTACTCTGTCTCAAAATTTTACTACTGAGTTTTCAGTCAATAAATATTTTTCCTTTCCCTCAGATGTTTTCAAAGTAAAATTATCTTATTGGTGTTATCCCTTTCCTACATACAGAAGCATATGTCCCACAGGCGACATTTGAAAACATTTTGAAAATAGAAAAATGCTCATGAGCAATTTCTCCTTTTGCCACAATGTTTACAACACTATTCAATAATTATACCATTATTTATAGAGAATTTTCATATTTTGCCTAAATGTTTTTCGAAGTTTACTGCTGTAGATTTGGTGTATCTGGGAAAGGGTGAAACATTATATACATAAATATATTTATATATCCAGATAAACCTGATGCAGCTACAATTATGTGTATCATTTTACTTACTACGGATTAGAATTACAGTGGGAGAATATGGCGATATATCATTTTGTATGGTACATCTTTATCTACAAATACACTGAGCTTACGGTAATTGAAGAGTATCAGAGTGTGACTCTACTTTCAAATAATTTCTACTTATGTTGATATTTTAAGTGTTCTTTCAAAATGTCTAGAAAGTAAAGAAACATCTTACCAAAATTTGATGCATACTACAAAGTTGTTTCCGTTGTGATAAAAGGTGGTATGGCTTATTTTGATCACTTTTCAACTCATAACTCATGAGGTTTTATGAATCTTTTTGGGAAAAAGTTCTACAAACTGGGTGATCATCAGCTTAAGTTCCCCTTCTGCAACAATGATTTAAACTAAGTTCTGAAACTTTAACTTTTATATAAAAATATTTTCCCTATTTTTCTCCAGATTACCGATATTTCAAAGTCATCTGCTGCAGATTTTTTGTACATGGGAAAGGGATTTTGCAATTTATATAGCAGTGACAGAACATTTCATGATCCCTAGAGTAGATAACTAAACACTATAAGCTTGAAAATCTGGGGCGTAGCTTTGCAATAATCAATGTGTAGGCCGTCTCGTGATAAAATCAATATTGTGTACTCTGCGTAAAGTATCGACCCGGATTAGCCTAAGCATGCCACACAGGCCTACCCGGATAGACACTTTTCGCCTCCTGTCGGTTTCAGGAATCACTACTCTATACAACTATCGCCCCCAAGACGGAATGTGTCGGTCGGATCAGTCTGCGCGGACAGCGCAGGCTGATCTGGTCGATACATTACACAGATGTCTATCGCCGCAGCTGCATTTTCAGAAACAAGAGGGCCATGATGGCCCTTGAATCGCTCACCTGATTTTTTTATTTTTTTTCACTTTAGCTATATAAGCCTCGCCCCCCTGGCAGCCATAGTTTCCGACCAATCAACTTGGCTTGAAGGAATCTGATAGAGGGTCACCCTAGGAACATTTCTACAAAATTATTTGAAAATCGGCCAGATACTTTTGGAGGAGAAGATTTTTTAAGTTTTCACTATAGCCATATAATGCAAAATAGCCCTGCCTACTGGCGGCCATGTTTTTTGACCAATCAACATGGCTTGAAGGAATCTGAAAGTGGGTCATCCAAGGAACATTTCTACAAAATTATTTGAAAATCGGGCCGACACTTTTGGAGAAGAAGATTTTTTAAGTTTGCACTATAGCCATATAAGGCAAAATAGCCCCCCCCCCCCCCCCCCCCTGGCGGCCATGTTTTTCGACCAATCAACATGGCTTCAAGGAATCTGATAGAGGGTCACCCAAGGAACATTTCTACAAAATCATTTGAAAATCAGCCTGACACTTTCGGAGGAGAAGATTTTTTAAGTTTTCACTATAGCCATAAAAGGTAAAATAGCCCCGCCCCCCTGACGGCCGTGTTTTTTTACCAATCAACATGGCTTGAAGGAATCTGGTAGAGGGTCATCCAAGGAACATTTCTACAAAATTATTTGAAAATCTGCCAACCAGTTTGGGAGAAGAAGAATTTTAAAGTTTTTTTTCGTTTCGTTGCCATGGAAACCAGAATTCTGCATGGATCCCAAAAAATTTGAAGAAATTCTGGTGAGGTCATTAAGAGGATGCTTTCTGTGAAGTTTCATCCCAATTGACCTACTGGTTACTGAGGAGAAGATGTTGAAGATTTTTTAAGTTTATACTTTGGCCATATAAGGCAAAATAGCCCCCGCCCCCTGGTTGGCCATGTTTTTCGACCAATCAACATGGCTTGAAGGAATCTGGTAGAGGGTCATCCAAGGAACATTTCTACAAAATTATTTGAAAATCTGCCAACCAGTTTGGGAGAAGAAGAATTTTAAAGTTTTTTTTTCGTTTCGTTGCCATGGAAACCAGAATTCTGCATGGATCCCAAAAAAATTGAAGAAATTCTGGTGAGGTCATTAAGAGGATGCTTTCTGTGAAGTTTCATCCCAATTGACCTACTGGTTACTGAGGAGAAGATGTTGAAGATTTTTTAAGTTTATACTTTGGCCATATAAGGCAAAATAGCCCCCGCCCCCTGGTTGGCCATGTTTTTCGACCAATCAACATTGCTTGAAGGAATCTGATAGAGGGTCACCCAAGGAACATTTCTACAAAATTATTTGATAATCGGCCTGACACTTATGGAGGAGAAGATTTTTTAAGTTTTCATTATAGCCATATAAGGCAAAATAGCCCCGCCCCCTGGCGGCCATGTTTTTTGACCAATCAACATGGCTTAAAGGAATCTGATAGAGCATCACCCAAGGAACATTTCTACAAAATTATTTGAAAATCGGCCTGACACTTTTGGAGGAGAAGATTTTTTAAGTTTGCACTATAGCCATATAAGGCAAAATAGCCCCGCCCCCCCTGGCGGCCATGTTTTTCAACCAATCAACATGGCTTGAAGGAATCTGATAGAGGGTCACCCAAGGAACATTTCTACAAAATTATTTGAAAATCGGCCTTACACTTTCGGAGGAGAAGATTTTTTAAGTTTTCACTATAGCCATATAATGCAAAATAGCCCCGCCCCCCCCTGGCGGCCATGTTTTTCGACCAATCAACACGGCTTGAAGGAATCTGATAGAGGGTCATCCAAGGAACATTTCTACAAAATTATTTGAAAATCTGCCAACCAATTCGGGAGAAGAAGAATTTTGAAGTTTTTTCGGTTTCGTTGCCATGGAAACCAGAATTTTGCATGGATCCCAAAAATTTGAAGGAGTTCTGGTGAGGTCATTGAGGAGTTGCTTTCTGTGAAGTTTCCTCCAAATTGACCCACTGGTTACTGAGGAGAAGAAGTTGACGCACGACGCACGACGGACGCCGGACGCCGGACAAAAGGCGATCACAATAACTCACCTTGAGCAAAGCTCAGGTGAGCTAAAAATGTGTAGACATGTGCCTACAGTGCCTAAAGGGAGCTACGCCCCTGAAAATTGCATTTCACAATGACCACCTGGTCGATGGAAATTCTTATTTCATGAATCAAATTTAAGATTGGGGGCTTACTTTCCCTCATACGACAATTAGCAGCAGACAGCTTTAAACATATTTTGTCAAAAAGTTGAAAAACTCTATAAACTAGAGATTGCTTTTTTGAAAAAGCGCTTGTCTCCCCATTTGTGTGGTCGTAGGGGAGGAAAAGAAATGATGGAGATGAATTTTTTAGTTTTGGACTGGAGATGAAGCAACAGTGAGAATCCTCAGTTATTGAGCGGAAACCATTTTTCAGCTGAGGGTTACCATGACCTTGGTCTTTGACCTAGTGACCTCAAAATCAATAGGGGTCATTTGCTGCTGGTGACCAACCTGCACACCAAGTATGAAGTTCCTGGGCCCAAGCAATCTTCAGTTATTGAGCGGAAACCATTTTTCAGCCAAAGGTCAGTGACCTTGACCTTTGACCTACTGACATCAAAATCAATAGGGGTCATCTACAAGTTGCACACCAAGTATGAAGTTCCTGGGTATAAGCGTTCTTGAGTTATTGAGTAAAACACATTTTTCAGCTGAAGGTTACCGTGACCTTCGACATTTGACTTTGTGACCTCAAAATCAAACAAATTCAATAAAGGTCATTTACTGGTTAGGACCAACCTGCACACCAGGTATGAAGTTCCTCAACATAAGCAGTCTTTAGTTATTGAGAGGAAACCATTTTTCAGCTGAAGGTTACCATGACCTTGACCTTTAAGCTTTGACCTCAAAATCAATAGGGGTCATCTACTGGTGGTGACCAACCTGCACACCAAGTATTAACTTCCATGGCCAAAGCATTCTACAGTTATTAAGAAAAATTAATGTTTCAGCTCATTGTCACTGTGACCTTGACTTTGACCTCAACATTAATAGGGTCTTCTACTGGGCATGGTCAACCTGCATACCAAGTATGAAGTTCCTCGGCCCAAGCGTTCTTCAGTTATTGAGCGGAAACCATTTTTTACCTCACAAGGTCACCATGACCTTGACCTTTGACCTTCTGACATCAAAATCAATAGGAGTCATCTACTGGTCATGACCAACCTGCATACCAAGTATGAAGATCCTATGCCCAAGCGTTCTTCAGTTATTGAGCGGAAACAAGTGTGACAGATGTGACCTTGACCACTGTGACCTTGACCTTTGACCTAGTGACCTTAAAATTAATAGGGGTCATTTGCTGGTGGTGACCAACCTGCACATCAAGTATGAAGTTCCTGGGTCCTAGCAAAAACTATTTATCAGCTCATTGTCACTGTGACCTTTCAAGCTCATGGTCACTGTGACCTTGACTTTAGACGTACTGACCTCAAAATCAATAGGGGTCTTCTACTAGGCATGGCCAACCTGCATACCAAGTATGGAGTTCCTCAGCCAAAGCGTTCTTCAGTTATTGAGCGGAAACCATTTTTTACCTCACAAGGTCACCATGACCTTGACCTTTGACCTTCTGTTATCAAAATCAGTAGGGGTCAGCTACTGGTCATGACCAACCTGCATACCAAGTATGAAGTTCCTAAGCCCAAGCGTTCTTCAGTTATTGAGCGGAAACAAGTGTGACAGACGGAAGGACGGAAGGACGGACGGAACGGGCAAAAACAATATGTCACCCCCATGTAATGGGGGAGACATAATTAATGGATAACCTATGACTAAAAGTGGAAAACATTGTGGCAGAAGGAGAAATTGCTCGTTTTGAGCAATTTCTTCTTTTGTCACTATGTTTTCAAAAAGTTGTCTGCTGCAGAGGCGTTAGAAAGCGTCTATATGAGGGAAAGGGTACTTGTAGATGCATTTTGACTTATGAAAACTTTGTTGGACGATAGGAGAAATTGCTCATGATGAGCAAAATCACTTTTTGCCACATTGTTTTCAACACTATTCGATAGCACATACAAACGCCTCTGCAGCAGGCAACTTTTGAAAACAACATGGAAAAGGGAGACATTGCTCCTTTTGTCTCAATGTTTGCAAACCTCTTCAATAAATAAAATTTCATATTTTTGCATAGATGTTCTTTAAGTTTTTATACTACAGATTTATTGTGACAAAGGGTTTACATTAAAGGCCTAGAGCTATGGAATTTAGGGTTCCGCTTTCCCACATGCACACATATTTTGAAAACATTGTAGGAAAAGTAGAAACAGTATACAGATTTTGAGAAAAACTCTTTTCAATAATCACCCTTTCACATATAGAGATTTTCCTAATTATTGACAAGATCTTTTCAGTCATCTACTGCACAATTTTTGAATGTGAGAAAGCTAATCACTTGATCAGTGTGTGTTTCTATTAGACTTGACCACTTAAATAGCTGATGCCCATATTTTTGTCTTGAGGTTCTCAAAGTCATTTGCTGTAGAAATGAATTGCAGGAAAGAGTTAATTTATATTACAGTGCTGTACTATGACTATATATAAATATCTATATAATAATTTTCATAAGGCAAGTATTATGTTTAGTAAGCAAAACCTATTGATTGATTAAAATGACACAGCTGTAGACTTGGGCTTATTGAATGACCTTTCCCACATCCAACAAATCTGCAGCACACGACTTGGAAACTATTTAGTTAAAAAAAAAATTCAAAGAAGGTATAATTTAATACCAATTTTTTTTGAGAATTTGTCCAAAACAAGCAATTTCCTCTTCTGTCACAATGTTTTCGCAAGTCTTCAGAAAACGTCTTTAAAAGGATAAAGGTTAATCTTTGATGCAAATTTATAGAAAAACCATTAAAAATAACAGGCTTTTCCAAAACATGTGATTAAATTGGTGTTGCAATTATGCCTCACTTTCAGACCCCCACCCCATACAGGTCAGGGCTGTACAAATCCCATAGCCCGACGCCCGGGACAAGTCATAAATCGCATCGGGCAAGTCGCTAATTGCAACATCTCAGTCCCGGACAAGTGGCATTTTCCAAAAATCCACGTCCCATTATATCAACCCATTTACGTAACAGTGAATGTAAATTACTGTGTCTGGAAGCCCGGCTTAATTACTAACACACATGTCTGTCGTGTATAAATTTGACTGTATGTTACATGCAAAAAAACACTCGCGCATGACCATAACAAATCAATAACAGTAGGCGGAGTAACCCACCTGTCAGATCGAGTGATTTCAGCCAACCGAATCGCGTCAGTAATAGTCGATTAACGTGATATATATGTATCCAATAAGGCTGTCCAATCATAAGTTACAATTGTTCCTTGGGGCTGTGTTATTTCATGAAAGCTAGGGAAATTACCTATGGATCGGTCTCATTAAAATATTCCCTTAAATGTATTTTGATCCATATTTCTACTTTCGGTATGCGATGTTTGCAAACTGGTGCAAACCGGTTCAGAAAGACTTGTAAGAAATTTTCGCCATGCAGAAATTAATAAAATAAATTCGATCCAAATTAAAGACAATACGACGACTGCTAACAATTATCTTGCCGTTTATCAATTTGAAATACCTTCAAGATCGACATAATATTCGTAATATCAGGGACACAAAGAAAATTGTTTGGAATGAAATATATAAATGATTCCCCCGAGTATGATAATTGCCCAATCACGGCTTTGTTTACCAAAATTAATTAGCATAAATGGCGGGAAGAAAATCATATGACTTATAGTTGCGATTTCATTGGATGCAATGAGAAATTGGGTGAATGACATTCGCGACCTGACGACCCCGATGTTTACATTCAACGCTGTTTACCGATTTCTAATTCTCAAAGTAGGGAACCATGATTAACATTGCGCAATCATCAAAATGGCGGCTATGCTGCGAATAATACCGCAACACCAATCTGACTAAAGTACACGATCTGACTAAATGTAAATGCGTAGCGATAATAGGAGATGATTTTAATGAGATTGACCGCAACACATGAAACAAATTTAACGTTTTGTCGTCTTTCATTTTTTTTGACAAGATTTTTTGATTTAATAACTACATTGAACCTGATAAATTTGACTTTTGGTTAATAAAATTGAATTTATCAATGTCTTTCTTTGTAAAACTGACCCTGGTATCGAATACTGCCCTGTTTCGGTGAGGGACCTAAATCGGTGACCTTATTATTTTGTTATCTTCAATTTGAAAAGTGCTATTGCATCATTTGACTATGTTGTCTCAAGTTTAACATTTCTGTCAATAGCTTTTGAATCTTTTGTAAATATGGATAAAATACATACATTTTATGCAGAATATTTCAAATAACCTAGTGAAAAATAATCTCTTTTCCAAATTTCATTTTTTTGAACTGAATGCTGCACTACAGGTCTTTTGCAACAGAAAGTGAATAGTGTTTTGTTGAGCAATGTAAGTGTAAAACAAATAAAACACTCAAGAAACCGCGATCCGGGCTACCAAAACAATTCTTAAATTTGTCGCATGTTAAACTTGATTTGCAGAAAAGTGGGACAAGTGAGAATCTTAGCAGGACAAGTGGCATTCTGAAAGTCACTTGTCCTGGACAAGTGGCTGAATTTTTTTTTTGTACAGCCCTGCAGGTATGTCCCCTTGGCACCTAACATACCAAAAGGATCACTTTCCCTATAGATTAAAAACATAGGGTTAACCCTTTCCTACATACAACAAATCTGCAGCAGACGACTTTGAAATCATCTAGGCAGAAATAGGTAAATTCTTTTAAATGAAGGTACGATTACTGAAAAAAAGTTGAAAACATTGTGACAAAAGGAGAAATTAATAGTTTTGAGCAATTTCTCCTTTTTGTCACACTGTTTTCAAGTCCTCTGCTACAGTAACAGAGTCTTAAACAAGAAAATGTGTCCATGGAACACGGATGCCCCGGTTGTTAACTATAGCTGGTTGGGTGAACTGATGAAAGACAAATGAACAGACGGACGGACAGAGGGTCACGTCAAATCGGCACAATTTTTTAAAGAATGATATGTTAATAGTCATTTGTGTGAAGTTTCATCATGATCTGACATCAGCTTCACTAAAAACTAACTTGACCAAAAACTTTAACCTGAATTGTATGGACGAACAGACAGACGAACAGACGGACGGACAGAGGGTCACAACGTCAAATCGGCACAATTTTTTAAAGAATGATATGTTAATAGTCATTTGTGTGAAGTTTCATCATGATAGGACATCAGCTTCACTAAAAACTAACTTGACCAAAAACTTTAACCTGAATTGTATGGACGAACAAACAGACGAACAGACGGACGGACAGAGGGTCACAACGTCAAATCGGCACAATTTTTTAAAGAATGATATGTTAATAGTCATTTGTGTGAAGTTTCATCATGATCGGACATCAGCTTCACTAAAATCTAACTTGACCAAAAACTTTAACCTGAGAATGGAATGGACGAACAGACAGACAAACAGACGGATGAACAGTTGGTCCAACCTCAAATTGATACAATTTTTTAAACAATGATATGTTGATTGTCATTTGTGTGAAGTTTCATAATGATAGGACATCAGGTTCACTAAAATCTAACTTGACCAAAAACTTTAACCTGAGAATGGAATGGACGAACAGACAGACGAACGGACGGACGAACAGTTGGTCCAACCTCAAATTGATACAATTTTTTAAACAATGATATGTTGATTGTCATTTGTGTGAAGTTTCATAATAATAGGACATCAGGTTCACTAAAATCTAACTTGACCAAAAACTTTAACCTGAGAATGGAATGGACGAACAGACAGACGAACGGATGGACGAACAGTTGGTCCAACCTCAAATTGATACAATTTTTTAAACAATGATATGTTGATTGTCATTTGTGTGAAGTTTCATAATGATAGGACATCAGGTTCACTAAAATCTAACTTGACCAAAAACTTTAACCTGAGTGGGACGGACGAACGAACGGACGGACGGACTAACAGACCGGAAAACTATATGCCCCTCATACTTTGTATGCCGGGGCATAAAAACGCCTAAATGTTGGAAAGGGTTTTAAACATGTTGGAAGAGGAGGGCAGCTATTTCCATAATGAAAGAATTGTTATTTGCAAACTAACAACAATGTCATATTAACCCTTTCCCGCATACAACAAATCCGCAACAGACGATTTTAAAAATGTCTACTCCAAAATATATAACATCTCTATTATTGTAGGTATAATTACTGGAAAAAGTTGAAAACTTTGTGGCAAAAGAAGAAATTATGATTGTGTACATCAATAGATTCTGCATCGAAAATTCATATCATAATTTTAACCTTTTCAAAAAGAAATCAAAAACTATGTAAATTTCTTTTTTCCAATGAAACATCTTTTCACACCTCTGCCTTCCAAAAATGGAAACATAGAAACTGCCCATACTATGAGTCATATGTTGTTGTTGTTCATGTAGCAGAAGATTTTAAAATATAATATATATCAGCCCTTTCCCTGATGCAGACGACAATGTTTTCAACTCTAATTAATGATAATTATTAATACCATAATTGAAAGAGATTTTCTATAGATTTACTTAGATGTTTTCAAAGTTGTCTGCTGCAGTTTTGTTGTATGTTGGTATGGGATAATGAGCAGTTAGCTAGGCATTTTTCTAGGCATTTTGGCACTTTATTTGGGAAAATTAATCCCTTTTATTTTCTATTTGGGAATAAAAAAATACAGAGTTAACATGACAATATTGGGAATTCTGCATGATTTTAAAGACTGTTGCCACTGGGAATGGGTCAGAATGTCTACCTGTGGGATGCCTAGAAAAAGGCCTGGAGCAAACCATCTATGTTTTTACAATCATAACTGTTGACCCACTCTCATGGGATTCAAACATGAGACCAGCAGCATTATTTCACCAAAAATATAGGGATAGCTTACAGATTATACAGTTTATTTAAAAGTCTTATTTAGACCATTGGCCTGTACACAATTAAGATACAAAACATATATATACAGAATATGTGAAGCGCGAATTTCATTATTACATTAACAAGTACATTATACAGAATAACAGTATAAAAGATAGCAATAACTCTCAAAAGAATCACAGACCACGCTTTCAAAATGAGAAACTGATTATAATTAAATTTAATTCCAATTTCAACATTTTTTCAGTTATATCATTATGGCCAGTTCAGGAAACCATAGTAATTATGTTATGTTTCATTGCTTTATCTCAAAATGACGCAGCACTTAATATATCATTAACATACAGTTTTCATATATCATTCTTCTGTCTGTTCTGAGATATTGATAAAGAGCGTATTGGATATTTTTAAATCCTTTATATTTCACTTCAACACCCTATGTTGTGAGGCAATTAATTATGTTGGGTACCCACAACATAGAGTTTAATTGAGTAATAAGAGAACTATTTAAGACAAAGACAAATTGACACTTCCGTATCTGGGTATCTGGCTTTTCCTATCCAACAGTCCCTAAGTTCCCATTAAAGACTATTTTTACCCATTGGTGGAAGATGAGCGATAATGGTCAGAATGAATTTTGTCAATCATCAAAAAGAATCAATGTCCATGCAAGTGTTTGAGGTTTGACCTCAAACCTATGATGGCTGTCTCACTCAATTGTAGACAGTGTAAATAAATATTTCAGGCTCAAATAAATATATTAATAGTTATATATATGGAATCCACATCCCATTATATTAACCCATTTACGTAACAGTGAATCAGGGCCTGCCATTCATTTTCGCCAATCTCATCAATGGGTCCAATAATTGTTTGTACTCCCCCATAATTAAATAGATTTTTCCCAATCAAAAAGGACAAACTTACATAGTCATTAAATCATAAACGGCCTACGTTGATCCTCGAAACTTGCTTCAAAAAGCGTGTTGATATATTTAATGCATCTATAATTGCCAATTATCATATGTACGGCCTTTAATGTATCAATATCGCCCAGAGTTGTTGGTCAGTCGAATTAAAAGGCTGAATTAACACTTCACACCAATAACACAAGTGTGAAATACACAAGCTGTCAAAATGATAAAAACGGGTTATGTCGTAAAGTGGTCACTGGTTCCCGACATTGAATCAAATGGCAGTGCATTATCTTAGATTAACGGAAACAGTCACTGTATGTCGTAAACTGATATCCAAATCAGGTAAATGTTGATGATAAAAACCTTTCGCCACTTACATTCGCCACTTTAGAATAATCTTCGCATTTGGCGAAAGTGGAGAACGACAGCGCGGGCCCTGGTGAATGTAAATTCCTGTGTCTGGTAGTCGGGCTTAATTACTTACACACATGTCTGTCGTGTATAAATTTGACTGTATGTTACATGCGAAAAACCACTCGCGCGTGACCATAACAAATCAATAACAGTAGACGGAGTTACCCACCTGTCAGATCGAGTAGTTTCAGCAAACCGAATCGCAACAATTATAGTTGATTAACGTGATATATATGTACCCAATAAGGCGGTCCAATCATTAGTGACAATTGTTCCTTGGGGCTGTGTTATTTCATGAATGCTAGGGAATTACCTATGGATCAGTCTCATTAAAATATTCTCTTAAATATATTTTGATCCATATTTCTACTTTCGGTATACAATGTTTGCAAACTGGTGCAAATCGGTTCAGAAATACTTGGAAGTAAATTTTCGCCATGCAGAAGTTAAGAAAATAAATTTGATCCAAATTAAAGACAATACGACGACTTCTAGAAATTATCTTGCCGTTTATCAATTTGAAATACCTTCAAGATCGACATAATATTCGTAATATAAGGGACACAAAGAAAATTGTTTGGAATGAAATATATAAATCATAAATGATTCCCCCTGAGTATGATAATTACCCAATCACGGCTTTGTTTACCAAAATTAATTAGCATAAAATACTTAATAGTTGCGATTTCATTGGGTGAATGACATTCACGACCTCGATGTTTACATTCAACGCTGTTTACCGATTTCTAATTCTCAAACTTTCAAAGTAGGGAACCACGATTAACATTACGCAATTATCAAAATGGCGGCTATGTTGCGAATAATACTGCAACACCAATCTGACTAAAGTACATAATCTGACTAAATGTAAATGCGTAGCATTTATAGGAGATGATTTTAAGGAGATTGACATCAACACATGAAACAAATTTAACGTTTTGTTGTCTTTCATTTTAGTTGACAATATTTTTTGATATAATAACTACATTGAACCTGATAAATTTGACTTTTGGTTAATAAAATTGAATTTATTTAATATGTCTTTCTTTGTAAAACTGACCCTTGTATCGTACACTGCCCTGTTTCGGTGAGGGACCTAAATCGGTGACTATATTATTTTGTTATCTTCAATTTGAAAAGTGCTATTGCATCATTTGACTATGTGGTCTCAAGTTTAACATTTCTGTCAATAGCTTTTGAATCTTTTGTAAATATGGATAAAATACATACATTTTATGCAGATTATTTCAAATAACCTAGTGAAAAATAATCTCTTTTCCAAATTTCATTTTTTTTTTTAACTGAATGCTGCACTACAGGTCTTTTGCAATAATATTATTTGAATTGGTCACTACCTTTAAATCATGTACATTGTGTGCTCTTAATGTTATCTTTATACAGAACTTGAAAAAAAACACTCAAGAAACAAGCAATCTGGGCTACCAGCTTCCAAATCTGGTAGCCCAGTGGGCTACCACACAATTCTTAAATTTGTCGCATGTTAAACTTGGTGTGCAGAAAAGTGGGACAAGTGAGAACCTTAGCAGGACAAGTGGCATTCTGAAAGTCACTTGTCTTGGACAAGTGGCTGAATATTTTTTTTGTACAGCCCTGTATGGGTTATTTTATAGTTGCGATAACTGTCAAGGATGTAAACGGCATAATAACGTTGATCAAGTCCGTTTGATAATGCTATAGGAAATTTGAACAGAATGTTCAGACTTCGGTTGACCAAAAAATGACAGATGATATATCGCGAAACCGAAAGTCTACATGATTTGGAATGAATGAATGAATGTATATTGTTTTATGGCGCATCGACAGCTAAGGTCATTTAGCGTGCAATTAAATTTAATTATTCATGATCCCTGGGTAAACAGTACATGATTTGGACTACCTTAGATCATGACGTCATTATTTTCGTCTTTGTAGAAGCAATCAATTGAGAATTCTGTCATTATTTTCTGATTTCTAACGATTCATTTGTACTAGACAATGAAGTTTATGTTATCCTTCATTCTCCTACATTCGGCCCTTGCGCTCGTTTCGTGACGTAAAGAAATCTCGGAATTTTTCCACGTGACGCTAATAGCAACGTCCGACTTCTAGTCAACTTTTTCCGTGAAGAAGAAATCTATTGTAATACGAAAGATTATCCCGATAAAATGCGTAAAAAGCAGGTAAACACATAGATTAATACCTTTTATAACAGTTATTTTCCCGTTTCCAGGTTTTTTTATATCAAATTAAAAGTATTTGTTCGATTTTTCGAGCGACATTTTTTGTCTGCATAACTCGTCAATGTCATGGAAGCGCTTTTCAAAATTTACATGTTACTACCGTGGTTATTTCCCTTTAAAAATACAGTGACATTCTGTTTATCTGTTCCACTCGTTTGATCCAATTAATTTTCAATTAACGTCAAATCGCTTCACCTGGCGAATTGCACAAAGTGAAAATAACGCTTTGTTCCTCATGGGCACAGACAGGGTGTACATTTTCTTTACACACTTTTAGGTTGTGGTTAATAATGTTTATGATTCTTTGTTCTTTTTTTTTTTGTATTTGTTTACCTTTGCTGTGTATAATTGTATTAAATCACTGCTTTTTTAAACATGAATGTTTGTCCAAGCAACATTGCCTCTATATTTGCACACTTTCTTAGCAGGTGCTAGTATTTTAGGTCTCACACTTATACAATTTCGTAGCCGATTGTGTTCTTACATTCCTTGTCAAGTATTTAATTTCTCTTTCAGATAACTCCTTCAAAACAGACTGGGAAATACCGGTCGTATTCTTCAGATTCTTTGATGAAGGCTTATGCACTGGTAAAAAGAAATGGATTCCCTGTAAAAAAAGCCGCAAGAATGTTTGGTGTGCCTCAGCAAACACTAAGAGACCGGGTTTTGGGCAAAATCGATCCCGTTCATTTTGGAAATGATACTTTATTTAGTAGAGAGGAAGAACATAAATTGGTGGAGCATTTGCAAGCAAGGGCAGTGCTCGGGTATGGCTTGACAAATGTATATACACAGAGGTTGGCAGGAGAAATGGCCTTTGAACTAGGCAAAAAACATCAAAATCTGCCTATGAGTAACAAGTGGCTGTATTCTTTTTTGAAGAGATGGAACACTCAAATAGCTAGCTTAAAACCTCGCCAACTTGAAAGTGCTCGAGCGAAAAATGCAACACCAGAGGTAATCCACACATATTTCAATAACTTACAAAAAGTTATGGAAGAAAACGAATTGTTTCAAAAACCACAACATATTTATAACATTGATGAAACTGGTATACAGCCAGAACATAAACCATCTAATATCATTGCAGATCCAAACTTTAAGACTCAAGCCATTACATCGCCAAGATCTAATACAACAACTGTGATTGGCTGCGTCAATGCGATGGGAAATACACTTCCGCCCTTTTTTGTTTTTAAAGGAAAGAGGTGGAACTCAGATCTAATGAAAGGGGCATGTACCGGGGCTAGTGGCAGAATGTCAGATACCGGTTGGTCCAATAGTGAAGTTTTCAAGTTTTATCTGGAGCACCACTTTCTTCCTTTTGCGAGACCATCATCTACCAGTAAACAGCCCATACTGCTAATTTACGATGGTCACGCATCACACAAAACTCCAGAAACAATTAAATGGGCTAGAGAACAAGGCATTGTTTTATTTGTACTGCCTGCTCACACTTCACATCTATTACAGCCCCTTGATGTGACCATATTCGGACCATTCAAGAGATTCTATTATAGTGAATGTGCACAGTATATGTATACACACATGGGGCAACATATCACTAGATATGAAATATGTGCCCTAGCATGTAGAGCATATTTGAAGGCTTTAACTCCAATGAACATTCAAGCTGGCTTCCGCAAGACAGGCATTTTTCCACTAGATGCGAATTTGATTACCCCTGAGCAGCTCTTGCCATGTGAAAGTTATAGAGAGAAAGACCCAATAGGAAAGGCTAAGGCTATGAAAGTAGGCCCAGAAGCAGTAGAACGGTTTCTCAATCAAAAAGAAGAATGTATTAAGAAAAAGGTAGAGGAGGAAAAGAAAAGTCCGTGTACTTGTAAAAGTAAAAAGAGGTGTATTTCAGATAAACCGAATGCAAGCGGCAAAGCCATAACGGATGATGAGTATTTTAATACCATAATCAATTATCTTGACCAGCAAAAAAACCCATCAAAATCGACTCAGAAGAAAGTAACACCCAAACAAAAAGGAAAAGAAAAACACTTTAAACAAAGCAGTCCAAAACCATCCACAAGTGGTCTCCAAAAAAATATGAGCGTACCCGGAATCCCTGTCGACACAGATAGTTCACTGTCAAGTGAAGAAGAGGATGACGATAAATGCTGTGTTTGCGGGAAATTTTCACCAACAAGAGTCGGTGATAGCATCAAGCTTATAGGATGGGGCAAGTGTGATTCTTGTGACCACTGGGTGCACCTTGGGTTTTGTACGGAGGAGCGTGTGATAAGGAGACATAGTATATTCCTGTGTCCTCATTGCAGACACAATTAAATCCAAATTTATGTCACACTCAAATCAAATGTAAATATTTTCAAATTTTACCTGTCATAGTAAGAATATTCCAGTTTAAACTCCACTTGTTTACAGTATCTAATGACACATATTTTCCAGGGATTTTTTTTTAATGTTAGATTTTTTTTTTAATAGTTAAAATTTTCACGTTAAAAAAACTCCACTTCTTTAAATTTAAACAGTTTTAATAAATGACACATGTTTTCCAGAGATTTTTTTTAATGTGATTAAGATGAGAAGGAACGCTGAACATTGTGAAATTAAGGGTGGAACATACGACATGATATGGACTGTAGAATTCGGCAATATTAAATTAGGTCACGAAATGAGGAGAAAGCGTCTGGACGTTCATGACCCTTATACTCGCGATAAACAGGTATTGATTTGAGACTTATTTTCAAAATATTTACTAATTTTGTTTGTTTTACCAGTTTATGTTGATGTTTATCTTAAATTGAATAATTGTTTTACCACTCGCTTCTACCTATCGAGACGCGCATGCGCGAAAATTGAGGTTAAGGGTCACGAAAACAGGACATAACAGGATAATGCTTCTGTTCACGAACTTAGAAAACCCATGGATAATATTTGTGTGATCAGAATAACAATTATCACCCTACGTAATACAAAATCATAACAGTGTTGGTACAGACACTGAAAATGTTGAAAGTGATCCGTTTATGAAGTATTGACATTGATAGTACACATGATGATAAATTCCTAAGCATCTGGAGTCAAACTTTGGTTTGTTTACATTTCGTGATTGCAGAAATTTGAGGCTGTTTACCTGGCTTTTCTCGAACTGCTCCCTTTCTATTTCTAATGCGGACTTTCCCCTCTGTCCCATTACTCTTGGCAAGTGCCTGGTAGCCATGATGGCAAGCTAAACTATCCACGATCAACTAATTCAGCTTAACATTTAATTTGACATTTCCAAATTACAATCGTTCCAATTACAATTCGTCTGGCTGGAGTTATCGAAAATTACTCATCAATGCGCCACCTATGAAGTTCCGTTAGAAACACCAACTCGTAATATTTCGTTGATTTTGATACTGGCGTCACACCAGCGTAGATTAGATCTAATTGCTCAGTGTATAGCACTGATACACGCAAGGCACGTTTTCCTGAAAGAGACCAGTACTTGACCTCTAGTTGAGTGAGGGACACTTAAAAGCACCTCAGAAAAATCCAAAACCCGGACAGGTTTAACTTTCAGACCACTGGATTGTTAGTGTATACCATAACCAGAATGCATTGCATATATGACATTGAGTTTAAATTCATTGTAAATCATTTATAGGATGCACTAGAAATGAGGTGCACTAGAAATGATTGAGGTGCGCTAGAAATGAAGTGCACTAGAAATGATTGAGGTATGCTAGACATGAGGTGCGCTAGAAATGATTGAGGTGCGCTAGAAATAATTGAGGTGCACTAGAAATTATTGAGGTAAGGTAGAAATGAGATGCACTAGAAATGATTGAGGTGCGCTAGACATGAGGTGCGCTAGAAATTATTGAGGTGCGCTAGAAATTATTGAGGTGCGCTAGAAATGATTGAGGTGCACTAGAAATGATTGAGGTCAGGTAGAAATGAGGTGCACTAGAAATGATTGAGGTCAGGTAGAAATGAGGTGCACTAGAAATTATTGAGGTCAGCTAGAAATGAGGTACACTAGAAATGATTGAGGTGTGCTAGAAATAATTGAGGTGCACTAGAAATGATTGAGGTCAGGTAGAAATGAGATGCACTAGAAATAATTGAGGTGCGCTAGACATGAGGTGCGCTAGAAATTATTGAGGTGCACTAGAAATGATTGAGGTCAGGTAGAAATGAGGTGCACTAGAAATGATTGAGGTCAGCTAGAAATGAGGTGCACTAGAAATTATTGAGGTGTGCTAGAAATTATTGAGGTGCACTAGAAATGATTGAGGTCAGGTAGAAATGAGGTGCACTAGAAATTATTGAGGTCAGCTAGAAATGAGGTGCACTAGAAATGATTGAGGTGTGCTAGAAATTAGGTGCTCTAGAAATGATTGAGGTGCGCTAGAAAAGAGGAACACTAGAAATGAGGTGCACTAGAAATGTGGTCCACCAGAAATGAGGTGCGCTAGAGATAAGGTTCACTACAAATGAGGTGCACTAAATATGAGATGCACTAGTAATGAGTGAGGTGCGCCAGAAATGATGTGCACTAGAAATGATTGAGGTGTGCTAGAAATGAGGTGCACTAGTAATGAGGTGCGCTATAAATTATGTGCACTAGAAATGAGGTGTACCAGAAATGATTGAGGTGCGCTAGAAATGAGGTGCACTAGAAAGGATTGAGGTGCGCTCAACATACTATGCAAAACCATCCGAAAATTTATTTATAGGGAAAAAAAAAGTCAATTTGTTTCCGAGCCTAGTTTTGATATCCAATCAGTCACATGATCACGAGAATCCTATTAATAGAACGGAAATAAAGTAACATTATGGTTTACGCTATTTTGAAAGTCATCTATAAAAAAAAATAACATATCCAGATATACAATGTTATACTTTTCAGAACATAACGAAACACTTCGGGAAAATGAGAACATGTTCATTATGAAAATGTTAACCTTTTCCAACAATTATTTAAAATTATAAAGCAGGACCAAATGCACGTTGTGACATATTGCTAAGCAATTCGGGAAGGATATTTCCACGTATTCGTCTACACGAGGAATGTGCCGCATGATTTTGGTGTCGGCACATGCTCTCAGACGATTAACGCAGAGAAATGGAAAGTTTCTTTTTCACGGAAAAGTCCACGTTCATTCTTTTTCTACACGACGTGGAAAATGCTTCGCCAGTATACCCTCACTACTGTTGTTCATTCAATATCTGCCCTGTTAGAAGAATGGGGGAAATAGTCCAATGAAGAGGACCAATAGAACTCCTTGCGATTACCAGATAACTGGGACACAATTTTTTTCAAATTTAATCAAAGGGAAAAGTTCGTTATACTAAAAAAAAATATTGTTACAGTTTAGTGACGTCACCTTATTAATATCAACTATCAAATTGTAATTCTAGATCGAATACCAACGCAATCTGACACACACGGAAAAAGATATATTGAGGCATTGCGCCGTGTGCAAGTTCAGCTTCCATCTCAATGTTGCAGACTCGAAATGTAACCCGCAGGCATCTTGTCATTAGCATATTGTGATTAAACAAAAACCTTTCGTCGCCTTACGGTTGATTACTTGATTGGGGTTTAAGGTCGTTTTCAACGGTATTTCAGTCATATCACGGCGATCAGTTCACCTAACGTGTGTTACCAGGTCTTCTCGCACACGTACTCCACACACCATTCTTCTCAGGCAACTGGCTACCTTCCCATATAGACTATTTGGCCGATTAGTGAAAGACGAATGACACTAGTCACAATGACTTTTGTCAATCATCGGAAAAAATGGATGGCAGTTTATAGGGTGTTCTAAACGTTTTTTCTAAAATTTCACCTGCCGAGCCGCGATAGTTCAGTGGTAACGACGAGGGCCATCATTCCATTGGGCTTAAGGTCGAAAGGTCGAATCCTGGCTTGGCCATTCATTATTTCCGATGATTGACAACAGTCGTTGTGACTAGCGTCATTCCTTCTCCACGAATGGGCAAAATAGCAAGGCCTACATCGAGGAACACATTGCAAGATGTTGTACACAATCGCCACTACAGTGCCTCGGCGCTTTGATTACTGTGTATTAGCATTTTGAGCTTGTTTGAAAGTGAAAGAAGAGAATGTGAAAACCCGGCTTTTTTCGGGGTCGATTTTGTCCAAAATTGCGGTAACGGATTTCGCCGAGTGAATTCTTTCTTGCATAATGCTTGACTAACGGCGTCAGTATTGAATAGGCTGCAATTGTGTACCATGGGGTTGCGTAATTGAATAGGGAGCAACCAACATTAGTATTGTAAAGAAAAACTCTGTAATATGTTTGAAAAAAAAACCAAAAACTTCATGAACCAACAAATTGTATTAACTAATTTAAGAAACAACAATATACAACATACGTATGTCTTCTACCGTTATTACAAAACTTTAGTATTTAATCACTTTCCCCCAACTTCCTTGGCTACGCATTTTTAATAGTTCGGTTTACGGCACTGACGACCAAATGCATCAAAGCTCATAATTTGTTTCACTTTTCCCCAACTTCCTAAGCTAGATTTTTTTAAAATTTGATTTACGGCCCTGACGACCCGATTCATCAAAGCTCAGAAAAAAGAGTTTCGATGGATGTTTTTGCCTATTTAAAAAATGCTGACGTATTTCTAAACTTAAAACGTTCCTCCCCATACAGTTTGTTTATTCCGAACATTGTATTATTACTATATGTTGACTATACATGTGAACTTTTTTTTAAAATTCATAATTGCTCAATTTGGATGATAAATATCTTTAAAATTGTTAAAATTACTTTGTGTTTTTTGTTTATATACTCCCGTTTTTGTTATCATACCTCTGCTAAACTGGAAGGAAAATGGACTTCCCCTTTTCATTCCTAGAGGCATTACACCTTAAGTTAATATCTGTTAATATTTCAGCACCTATGTTTTGTTTTTATCTAATTGATTCTAGTTACAGCAGATTTAAAACCGTATATTGTTAACAATTTAAGAAACTTATGCTTTTATGACACATTGTAGTTGCAGTCAATGTTAAGCAAACTGTTAACCAAATGGTTTCAGGACTAAACTTGTCATTTCACAACTAAACTTCACATGCTGAATGTCACATAGATCTTAGCATATACAACGTCTAATCCCTACCTCAAAATTGACCCTTTCTGCTCTGGGTAACCTTTTATTACAGACTATGATAGCCAGGTGAGCAATATAGGCACATTTTGGCCTTCTTGTTTAAAATAAAGGTACATTTGGTCCAATCTCATTAAAATCATCTCCTATTAACGCTTACATTTGGTCAGATCGTGTACTTTAGTCAGATTACATTTGGCCTTCTTGTTCGAAATATTTAGATCGTGTCTGTTTGCACAGGTTATTGAAATGTACTGAACTGCATCTGCTTCCTTTAAGTCATGCTTCAAAATCACGCGCGGCGTCTTTGATGCTTTACACCAAAATTCGTATTGTGATATTTATGTAATGGGATTTTGACACTCCCAGAGAGGGCTTTATGTGATACATATACATATTTAACAAACTTAAAACTTATCTTTACATGCAAAGATGTCTAGGGTTCATTCAACTAGATATACGGCCATTCCCAAAGGTCCTTAAATCCAATAATCGGGAATGCATGTCAATTAACCTGTTCATTTCAGACTTATTTTCCAAATTTAATCGCCAACATCCGACCCGAGGTTCATCCGAATGCAATTGATTCATTACAGACTGCTATGCTTGATGACGCCGGAAGGCCGGATTTGGAATCCTTTATTTTATACCGATTTATCCACGCTTACTTTTGGAAGATATGGGAATTCACCAGGGCCTTTTGGGTGAGCTTGATTATTTGAGACCGGATGTCCTTGCTTCTACCTATCTCATCGGAATGTTGAAGAGCCCTTGAGAACAATACACGTGTCCTATCCAAAATGCTGCTCAATCACCCAGGGGCAATATATATGTGCAGTATCGCAGTGCTGAAACTGTAGAAACTAAAACAAAACACATACATTAGTTCAGGTTTGATAATGAATAAGATTAAATTCGAGTTTTGTTAAGTCGTCTACATTGAAATAAATCTAAAACCGTGAGTTTTAAACATTAAGTTTCAGGATAAAAAATAGTATGGCGGTTATCAGGCTGCGTATGTACAGACTAATCATAAATATCAGTTTCTAAAAAAATATTTAAAGATATTTAAATAAGTGGGTATTTCCATTTCGCATAAAAACAAACACACTTCGCAGTTTATTAAACATAATGATTGGTAACTGGACTTTACAATGACTCATACTCATATGAAACAAACAACAAATGAGCCATAAACGAAGTTCCACCATTCACAACACGAACGTATTCCTCTCTGTAAACGTCCATACAAACTACAGCGGTCGAGTGAAATCGTATAGCTTGAAAAGCTCAGTCGGTGACGAGGAGGGCTATCAATTCAGGGGCCGTAAGTTCCAACCTGGCTCGACCATTCATTAATTCCGATGATTGATAAAAGGCAATGTGAAAACTAGTTCATTTGGAGAAGGAGCCATGTGTATGGATATATTTGTGTGTGGAGAACATGTGCGACAAACTCCACATGCTAGTTGAAATGGCCGTTGTGATATCAAAGAATTGCTGTTGAAAACGGCGTTAAACTGCAATTTGTTAATCAAATTCTACAGAAATGTCAAAGCAACACGCTATATGTACAGTATACACCGCTTAGAGCGAGGTGGTTCACAAGTCAACCACTGCCCTTTTTAACTCCAATTGTAAGGACTAAGGGTAAGTCTGTGCCACAGCAGAGTCTCAATGGGGGTCTCCATAAAACATCATACATGGGCTTGACTTTACATTTGCGCTCTGAATTCCACAAACTACAACGATCCACTTAAACTAAAACTGCATAAACATAGGCGCTCTGATTTGTCTTTACACAGATCGCGTTTATCTGACGATTAATTGCCCCGTGACTAAACAGATAATAATCACTAAATATAGACCTGAAAAATATACCAAGTACCTTACTTTGATATTTATATGCGACATATGTGGATGGGAATGATTTCATATTGGGAAATTGTTCTACCTTTCTTTCTTTGTTGGAAGTGAGTAGTACTATACTGTACCGAGACTGTGTATGCAGATATATACGAGACAGACTTCAAATAACTTTTTCAGAAGGGCATACACATGTACGAAGGCATAAGGTATGAGCTATTTGGAAAAGTAGCCATTTGAGGTTTGCCACCGGTGAAGATCCAGATCATCTCACAAACACGAGCCGTACGTCTGATAAGGTTCTGCATTGTTCGCTATCCAGTCTGATTTAATGAAACACTTTTGCAGGAGAGAGTCAAACGACTAGTCTGATTATAAGAGTGTGTGGTATGATCTGAAATAACACAAGGGTCACATTTCCAGTGCTCCATTTTCCTACATCGAAGCTCAAATAATCGAAGCTCAAATATAAAATGGTCGAAACGGTTGTATGCCATTTTATGACTTTGGTGTAGAATAATATGGAACATTCCATAACCCTTTCAATGTTGCATGCACTTTACAAACCGACTTATCCAGTGTTGAAGTTGGAAGATATCATAGCCAATTCTAGAAATACCACGATAAATATATTGAGTTGAGCAGCCAACAGTAAAGTGCCTGGTCGGATGCCCCGGCTGGCCTGGCGCTATACTCGTGGCACATGCTTCACACATCGGTTCAAGTAGTTTATTTTGTGATGAGTATTCTAATTTTATAATCTTATTTTAATTTAGACAGAAATAAACTTATTTAGTATCTGCTGCTTGAGTGATTATGTGTTAAGTAATCAAAGCACTGAAAGTGCTCACAGCAAGGGGCTAACTGAAGATAACATTTGGACATGGATTTACCGATCCCGAAAGTATAACTTGAACACTTTACACTTGTACTTTGTTAGTTAGCACTTTATATCCATATATTAAATGATAAAGGAGTAAAGGAAAATACTGTACACACAGTATGATGGTCTATCGATATACTAAAAGTTGGCATACACATGCGCATCTGCTATCTGGATAGTTTCTGCTTAGCACACCTCCTGGTTTACAATGGATTTTTAGCCGTGTATTCTTTTTAATGCAATTAACACATATACATTTCATATCAAAATCACAATAACCTAACAATGATAATTATATTGAGAGTCCAATTTTACTTTCAAAGCAGAAATAAAATCCTGTGTTATCTACATTTTCTTCAGGGTGCAATGACTGAAATATTGTTAAAAGCGACGTAAAACATCATACACACGATTTAATCATGTCTTAGTGTTTCACAACGCATAGGTGAATAGTTTTAAATGCATTGCTTTTGAATTAATTTTAAATCCCAACATTTTGAAAGAGTTTATTGCAGCGGTGTTAAATGACAATTGCACCACTGATATCGGCAATTTATTAGACAAAAAATATTATAATTTTCTTATAAAAAAAAAGAATTATCTGCCCAAAGCAGGAATCGAACTCTAGTCTGCCGCTTCACGGCCGAACATGCTAACCGCTACGTTACGCGGCCACGTCTATACGCAGGATTT
This sequence comes from Serripes groenlandicus, assembly GCA_031761405.1. Classification (NCBI taxonomy): domain Eukaryota; kingdom Metazoa; phylum Mollusca; class Bivalvia; order Cardiida; family Cardiidae; genus Serripes; species Serripes groenlandicus. The sequence goes on from JASEVX010000003.1 coordinate 9,554,945, forward strand.
TATTTATAACATAATTATAAACCGATACACGAGTTAGCGAATAATTAGTATTGAAGCTTTTTATCTTGATAAAAAACAAATGTCATTTAAATCATTTGTTTTATAACTGGGACTTATTCCGTCTGCTGGGGTTGTTCAAGTTAATTTTGGTTGAGAATTTGATGTATTTACGCAGGAATCTAAAATGAAATACTCTAGTACTTAGATTCCTGATTATAACGTTACCGCTGAAAATACATTTTATTCGAAAGGATTTTTGGAAATTCCGACGCCTAGGCTCACTTACTCATTTACCGTATATGTTATATTTTGTCAACTATTTATTTTATTATCATTTAAATAATTTGAATGTTTGAGTATATATGTTATCATTGGGAGTCAATTATCTGAATTTGTTTTTGAGTCGGAATCGAAAAGTTGCCTTTACTCCATTCGATTTACAATATTTAGGAATTACCAATGAACTTTACGCGCGATCAAATATGTTGAAAGCGTAGAAATACATTTTAATTATTAATCATGTAATTCATATATTTTAACATAACATTTCTTTCAAGTTATTTCTTTTGGGTTAGTGGTGTCGAATCAAATCAATTTTCGGCTTCATATGTCAACAAGTTACCGCATTTTGATTTTTAGACAGGAACTATTGGCGGTTCGAGATGACCAACATGGGTTTTAGCTGGCAAGTCATTTCATTTTTAACAAAATATTCCACAAATCACCCACTTTCATTGACATTATGTACGATCTGCAACCACTAATACATCTATATGAAGTCGAGATGGTGTTCAGAAACGGAGAGCCGATGTAGAAAGACAGATGTGAAGTAATTCAATGCCGATATCGTAAAACGCCTGTCTAGATTCCAGTCTCAAAATGATGCGTCGTTTCGAAAATTAGCTACTATAGCAATTGGCTCTAACGAGCCCCTTGCTAAACACGAGCCGGTGATGAAGAAAGAGTTTTATTTAAACAAAGATAGCAGACAAATAAATTAAAATGAATTGCTAACTTAAAATACTTCAAATATATCAAGTGTCTTGTACATATAATCTGTGAAAGTAAACGCCCGTAGTGCCTGATAGGTTAGCGTGCGCAAACTCTTGGGCAAGGCTCATATCCTAGTCAAGTTACGGTTATTCACTTGGTGATCATGGATACGTGTACGGTCGGCGTGTTATGGCCGAAACACTGTTGAAAAAACCCATAATTAATAAAATGGCACTTAGAAAAGATTATTAATGAATTGTGATTATATTTCAATCGATGCTCTTGAGTACGGAAACACTAAAAACAATCCTATGTTTACAGGAACCGTGTATGTAGCGAGGAAACCAAAACGTTGGATCACCATTCACTAGCTGTTGAGAAATGAGACAACTTTTATCCAACATTCACAGTTATTATTATTTAGGGGCCTACCAACGCCTGAAACAAAACTCGAGATTCATAAAACAAGATTATCATTCTATAAATACAACGTGCGTGAAATGGAACACGAGGAGAAAATCGTGTGAACGATGTATCCATATGCATATAACCTGTTGTAGAAATACATGTACATGTATTTGAAACAGTGAAAAAAAGGTATCGTTTTAGAAAGCCACAAATTGTGTTGTTGTCAAACAATAAACAGATCTAGCCCAGTACAGGTATACATGATAAGTCGACAATCATCGAATATATACAAAAGCTTCTTTTTAAGTCAAGATAGGCACCGTTTGTACATATTATACAAGTGCTAGGTTATTAAAAATTACGTACCATCAGGCACTAAGAGGATAAGCGAAAATTGTTAAGTGTAGTTGTCTTCAACAAGGCAACGGCTTTGCAGAGCTCTTTCTTCGTTTACTTATTTTAACAATTTTCTGGGCTATAGCAAAATACATACAATGAGTAGTGAAACACCGGACATTATCATATCCAACAGGCTATCTGCAGCACTGGATGTTCTTGGATACAGTTTACAATCAATACTCAAGGCGCACTGGTCCTTCAACAGAGTTTAGTAGTCATCTATTGGTAAAACAGTCGCATGACAATGTTAATGCTTTTCCAGCTTTTGCAAGGCAACTCTCTAAAACATGGAGTAAACGCAAAAGACATAGTTTTCCATCGCAAATTCAAATTCAAGAAATATCCAAAATGGATGCACACGTGGTTCCGGTTGAGTGTAAAGTCACAGAGGATGTTGTCTATCAGTGGCGTATTTGCTTTACATTTGCAGAGGTTGCCCTGATACAATCATTTAACGGCTTACAGTTTAAAGTGTACGCGATACTGAAAATGTTGTCCAAGTCAACACTCAAAACGGTTTATCCCGGTATAACTTCATATATCATCAAGAATGTAATTCTGTGGGGGAGTGAGCTCAATCCAATATCTTTATTTTAAGAAGATTTTTCGTTGTTTGGTTGTTTGTGTTCACTTTCTTAGACAATGTGTACAATGCAGGTATCTGCCTAACTATATGATACCAGACAGAAATCTTCTCTTTGCTAAACTGAACGATAAAACCGCTCGAGAACTGAATTGCGTTGTGAACAGTTGAAAACGGCTTTGAAACTTACAGTAAAGATACCTGGAATTGTGGCATTCATTGATGTTAGACTTCACTCTTTGATTTTTGTTTTACTCCATGCAACATTGTGCGACAACACCGACCTATTTACACTATTTCAGGGAAATGTATTCACTATCGTTCGTAGTTATATAGAAGCAATTGGAAAATATGCACCACATGCTTGTGTCGAAACAAAGATGATAATGATAATATACCTCAAAAGAATGAAAATGTTTATTTCGGGCGTTGAGGTAAACCCAAATAATCAACAATACGAATACGGGGAAAGGCAGGAAGTATTACTTTGTTGCAGTCAAACCGAATGTCGAGTAATGAAGGCAGTGGTGTCCGACATGAAACAACGTAACAAACTAACGGTACTAGTTAAACAAATTGATAGAGCTTTAATGTACGGTGATCAGGCTAGAGCGTATCTACAAGGAGCACTCCCAATAGTCTATAGACAGGTTGATAGACTGATTGAGAATGAAACCTTTGAACGTAATATGACACTCTTTATATCGCATGTGTGTAGTGTTGTGGCTGTTGGCTCGACAGAACAGCAATACGACCTACTGTATAGACTATTCAATTCCTGGAAATGATCAAAAAAGTCGTGAAATATTAAGTTAGCAGTTTTTCATTGGTGACAAGATGTTATTATACAATGTATATATAGCTATATAAAAGTACCCATAGGACTGGAATAATATGATATAATTCGTTAAGTATAGCGAACGTTGTGTTGTGTCTCATTACAAAGTAGTCTTGTAAAAGGTCTACTCCCCCTCGGTTATTATATTATTCTAAAAACCAAATATATAAAACCTATGATTTCTGGAGTGCGTTTCGGTTATGTTTACATCATGGGTATTCTAACAAGTACTCAACAGATCGTGGTACGAGTATTCATAACGCTGATAAGTTCGATTAACCCCCTTTCCCATATACAACAATCTTCGACAGAAGACTTTGAAAACGTCTTGGTAAAGACACGGAAAGTCTCAATAAATGAAGGTTCCTTTATTTTAAAAAGGTGAAAACATTTTAGCAAAAGCAGAAATTTCATTTTTGACCCCCTTTTTCCAAATGTCGTTTTCTGCAATTGGATCGGAAAGCGTCGATATGCGGAAAACGGTATTTTTTTGTGATCGCTGATACACTAAGGTTGTTGCTGTATTTTCTGTAAATTTATACCCGTATGAGCTGGCGTATTAAGAACTAATGAGCAATATATACGACTAATGATTATAATAACGGTCGATGGTTTAACAAAATAGTACTGTACGTTCTTTTGTTGAAGGCGTACACTATTAAGCTGGAAGTGGAGACAACAAAACAAAATGTTGTAATGTGTTGTTAAATGTGTTCAATATTGTCGCTGACAAAGGAGATAAAATGATGTATTAGTCATGTATGTGATCCAATTAACATGTTTATAAGTATATGTGTTTATACTGTGGATTCGCGATAGCTCGAATAGATAGATAGCTTAACTCGAACCCATTCCTGTATCTATAAAACGGTACAACAACAGTTCTGACTGCTCATACGAAGCGCTGATTTTCCTGATATGATGCCATCACAAGCTGGCTATTTACAATAAACAGTCATGCATTCATGCATTGGATATAAATACTAAGATAACTAGACATATACAATTTGATGACTGCCTTATACAGCTCGTCTCAGATTGACCTTTGCGTCAGTCAATCAAATTGTCTCCTTCATATTCGATAGGTATAAAACAGAGAAGATAACCCATTTAATAACATATATACAGAATCGGTGATTGTTGCGTGTTCCGATTGTATAGAGTATCGTGCGATTTTATTGGACCCAAAATGGAGCACCTAGGCATGCTTATTGTATAGAACCGAGAGCTGGTTGTATCGTGTAATTTCATTTGGACCAATTATTATATTGGATACAATGCATATTGTATTAAACAGGATCAATTCGATGCTGTGTCTTCAGATCAAATATACGCACAACGATGTATCTTTGTCTGAATTCAATGAGATGATTAATCTATAATGTATTAACAATAATTAGTCTTGCAGAGTGTATTCTCAATTAGCATTGCGAATACATGTACGAAATATTCTCCAAAAGTAAACAATCTTGGCTTATCTTTTCACAATACAAACATACAATCGGACGAATAAAGCCTGTCGGACAAATTAAAATGTTACAAATAAGATAAAACAATCAGCATATTGAAGTTATTTATATTGTTAACAAAGATGCAATGCTGTGTATGTGGCGAAAAGGGTATCATGTTGCCTTTAGGGCCAGTAAAATCTCGGACGAATATGTTACACGGTGTACGTACTACATTAGTTTTCACAAAGAGTCTGCATTGTCCGCTAGCCACGGATATTACGGCCCGAAATTAACAAATGCTTGCGAAATACTAGAAGTGTAACCCAACTAATTTCTCTGCCAAACACACTTATGTGACGTCTTATCGTCGCACCAAGATCCCAAACCGCAAGTCAAAGCCTATTTGACAAACGTCTCAAAATATGAGGTCGCATTGGACCTGCGAACATTGAAGATTAGGTGGGAACCTGTGCATAAGCAAAATATTTTGGCAAAACTCCCTGGAATTTAATCCCAGGTAGTCATACGCCATTGTAATGTTAGATGATGCCTGACAGCAGACGCGATAGGACCCCAAATCATCAGACGCGGCTCATCATGATTTTTACAAACAAAAAACATCCCAGAATTCAATGTAAGTTTTCAGTAGAAAGCTGTAGTCAATCGACCAATCAAATTACAGTCATTTTACCTCTAGTAGCGTTAGTTACAGTATATTCTTCTCGGCGTTAGTTATTTTAAGAATGTTTTCCTTATTGGCATTGATAGCCTGACATATGGTGAATAAAGGGGCGCCGCTTCTAGCGATTTGGTTCCTGATCACACTCCGCATTGACACCATTTAAAGTTGTATTGTTAATCAAAGCGCCAATGGCACTGTAGTGGCGATCGTATGGAAAATCCTGCCAAGTAACAAGCAGTATATCGGTGTAGGGCGCTCTGGTGCGGGTAAATTTGAGAATGTATGAACCCTGCATCTTTTGACAGTAGAATAATGTTAGTTTGCCAGAATGTTGTCTTGGTTATTCTGAAACTGGTCATGATTTGTTCAAAATTAGGCCATTCCAAATTTATGAAAAATCTAGTTGGTACTCGATAGTCGGAAGCCCTGGAGGGACATTTGTTACTTATTATTTGTTTGTTATAAACTATTACTTATTACTTTTAATTTATTTGTTATAACTTATGATTTATAACTTATGCTCACATGTTTGTGTTTACAGGATACACGTTCTCAGCCATTTTGTAAACATTCGCGGATGAATACAAACATAGTGATTCGGTCGTATTATATTACACACGTTACATATAAAGAAATAGGCAATGGGTATATTAGATCGGATACAAGTACTGTCATGTGAAAATTCCTTACGCGGATCTTCCCTCTCATGGCATTGTAATTTTTAACTTATTACTTATGATTTATAACTGTTTTCTTATAATTTATAACTTATAATTTATAACTTATAATTTATAACTTATAATTTATAACTTATAACTTATAACTTATAAATTGTTACTTATTATTTATTATTAATATCTTAATATTTATTACTTATGATTTAATGACGTAATAACCGTTTTCAGGGATATCGACCTGGCTCCATATTCAAATAGAGATTCATATCGGTATTTGCCCTTCTAAAGGCGGAATCTACGTTTTCCCGAATATCGACCTGGCTAGATATTCTTATCGATATTCGCGTAGCTACATAATCACCATAATCCCGAATATCGACCTGGCTTGATGTTCAAATCGATATTCGCATTATCGATAAATCGACGCGAGCTGTCAATCCAGGGGTTGTGAGTTCGAATCCCGGCTCGGCCAACTTTCTTTCCGACGATTGACAAAGGTCAATGCGACATGCGTCATTCGTCTTCCACCAATGGGCTAAGTCTATGTGGAAAAGCAGCCAGTTGCTTGGGAAGATTGTTGTGTGGAGTACTGGTGAGAGAAAACCAGGAAATGCATGAGTAGGTGAACTGGCCGCCGTAATATAACTGAGAAATTGTTAAAAACGGCGTTAAACCCCAATCCATCAAATCGATATTCAAATCGGTTTCTATATGATGAAAAATAAGTTATAAATTACAAGTAATAAATAATAAGTAATAGATTATAACATACAAATAATAAGTTACAAATGTCCCTCCAGGGCTTCGATAGACTACCGTTTTAGCTTATTAGAATGGCTATTTGTGATCTAAATTGTTCGGGTAATCACATGTTCATCACCAGGTCGCTAGGCCATATCAGAGACGTCTCTGGCCATATTAAGATAAACTATTTTGTACACTTTAGAAATGACAAAATTATCAAGAAAGGAGAGAAAACAGTATACATTAGTTTGGTGTTTGTTTCAATGATGTCCGATATTAAACAGGTCTGTTCAATTTAGTTCCTTCACATTGCATGATTGAGAGTGTATTTATATGTCTCTGAGGTTGTTAAACTGCTTCGAAAAATTTGAGTGCAATAACAAACACAAAACATGCACAAAAAGCACAATTTCACTATTTGCCAAACTGTTCAATTTATAAAAATATAGGCATATATTATAATGCTCGATCTCCAAACTAAATTAGGCTACACTTTCAGCATTGATTGCCAATTGACTCTAGAACGTGCAGACGTGTATACATAACGTGTGTACACACTGACATCGTGTGTCCTTTAACCCTTTGTAAACCAGTCTTATCATCTAGACGCTTTCATATATTTAAACAACTACAAAATAAAGCGTTTATAATATTGAGATTAAGAACACCAGTTACGCGAGCTATTTATAGAACCTTTTGGAATTTCCAGATTTGAGTATCATCAGAGTTATTTGCAAGGCAGATTATCGCGCAATGATATTTATTATCAGCCCAATCATGACGAAGATAATATTATCATATTTTAACTCTATGTAGATAATGTCTCGATACAACTTAAATATTAGTAACAATCCGGTACCAAAGTAGCACTGACATAAATGATTAATCTCGCCTCTGCATCAATGATGGAACTATAACGGATGTGAGTAAATTAGTTTGCAGTAAGGAAAATAAATATCAACCGATTTTTCAAAACCGACTATGTAAATATTTGTTGTTGTTGTTGTTTCTGTTAGCATTGTGGCGATTGTCAAACCAATCGCCACAAAAACTAGTGGCGCTACATTTTCTGCGTAAAGTATCGACCCGGATAAGGCGTTAAGCATGCCGCGCAGGCTAACCCGGGCAGGGACTTTTCGCCTCTTGTGGAGTTTCTGTTTCAGGAATCATTACTCTATACCTCTATCCCCTTGTGACGGAAAATGTATACCCGGATTAGCCTGCACGCACTGCGCAGACTGATCTGGATCAATACATTACTCAGAGTCAATACTGTTGGTTTTCTCGTGGAAACGGCATATATATGTATTTATATAATATATACGGATGGTGAACATGTTGATGAGAATAAGCGGATGTCTTTACTGTAGTATGTATGTGTATAAATAAAAAGTCTTCATGGTAGTATGCGTATGCATTAAGAGTCTTCATTGTAGTATGCGTATGAATTAAGAGTCTTCAATGTAGTATGCATATGAATTAAGAGTCTTCACTGTAGTATGCAAATTAATATAAATTAAGGGTCTTAATATATACGGATGGTGAACATGTTGATGAGACTAAGCGGATGTCTTTACTGTAGTATGTATGTGTATGAATAAAAAGTCTTCACTGTAGTATGCGTATGCAAGAGTCTTCATTGTAGTATGCGTATGAATTAAGAGTCTTCACTGTAGTATGCGTATGAGTTAAGAGTCTTCACTGTAGTATGCATATGAATTAAGACCCCAATCGTCAAATACAGCGCAAGATGAGGTAATAAATCAATTTCTGGTGTGTGTTGCGTTCCAAAGTTCCTGACAAATAAACCATCCGGCGTTCCAAAGTCCCTGACAGATAAACCATCCGGCGTTCCAAAGTTCCTGACATATATACTATCCAGAGCTGTCCACGTGCATTACTTTGTTACAATTTGAGCCAACTCTTGTGTTTAGGAATATACACATTGTGAGAAGTGTAACATTTTCTTGTCATGCCCGCACACCTTTTGATTCATCTGCAGCAATCGACGATTTCAATGTTTTCAACCTTATTGTTCAACCTTATTTAATCATTGTGAGTTCATCTAACGCGGTTTTTCATATTCGTGCATGTCTTATTGACGGTTTTCAAAGTCGTCGACTGCAGCAAATTTGTTGTATTTTGGAAAGGTTTTAATTTACACGGCAAATGTGGACTGCGTGTGAAGATTAGATACTGGATTCGTGGTCTGAATCCAATCCGAATTCATTATGAAGCTTTCGATGACTGTTATCCATGGACTATTTTAAACCACGCATTACCGAAAACCAAAATAAAAATACTACACACTCGTAAATATATTGCTGGTATATCATGCAAATTCATGAACGACATTGATGATAAACCATGTATATTCATGATCGACATTGTTGGTTAACCATGTATATTCATGAACGACATTGTTGGTGAATCATGTATATTTATGAACGACATTGTTGGTAAACTATGTATATTCATGATCGATGTTGTTGATAAACCATGTATATTCATGAAAGACATTGTTGGTTAACAATGTATATTCATGAACAACATTGTTGGTAAACCATGTATATTCATGATCGACATTGTTGGTTAACCATGTATATTCATGAACGACATTGTTGGTAAACCATGTATATTCATGAAAGACATTGTTGGTAAACCATGAAAATTCATGATCGACATTGTTGTTAAACTATGTATATTCATGATCGACATTGTTGGTAAACCATGTATATTCATGAACGACATTGTTGGTAACCATGTAAATTCATGATCGACATTGTTGCTAAACCACGTTTATTCATGAACGACATTGTTGGTAAATCATGTACATGTATATTCATGATCGACAATGTTGGTAAACCATGTATATTCATGATCGCCATTGATGGTTAACCATGTATATTCATGATCGACAATGTTGGTCAACCATGTATATTCATGATCGACATTATTGTTTAACCATGTACATTCTTGATCGACATTGTTGGTAAACTATGTACATGTATATTCATACGAGGCCGTCTACTATTCTAAATTGAACATGTTCAGTTCTTTTGAGACAGCTGTAACTATTGATAAAGCCATGCTAGATGGACCCAAAAAATCCACATGAAAAATGTGTTAATTTTAAAAGTTTAAATAAAATTTATTTAAAACAAGCAAGGATGCCTCCATTTTTCTTTTTTAATAACCAGAAAATGTAGATTACACAGGATTTGAATTTTGTTTTGATATTAGAATTGGAGTCTATATATTTCTCATTGTTAAGCAGAGACATTCATTTGATTTTGATATGTCATGTCTCTGTGTTAATTGCATAACCAATAACGGTCAAAATTCATTGTAAACCAATGCTAAACGGAAACTACCGAAATAGCAGATGCGCATAATTAAGGGAAGTAATTTGTGTAAAATTTTAGTATATCGGTACACCCCCATATTGTGTGTACACTATTTTGCTATAAAATCCTACATCATTCAATATATGGACATAACAAAGTGCTATTGTTAAGTGTTCTTGTTAGACTTGGGTTCGGTAAATCCATGTCCAAATGTAATCCATGGTCTGCAGTTAGCCCCTTGCTGTCAGCACTTTCAGTGCTTTGATTTAATGTATCTGTTTCTTTAGCTGTCATTTAAAGCTTTTAGAATATGTATATTTTGTAAATGCTAAACCATGTATAGTCATGATCGACATTGTTGGTAAACCATGTATATTCATGATCGACATTGTTGGTAAACCATGTATATTCATGAACGACATCGTTGATAAACCATGTATATTTATGAACGACATCGTTGGTAAACCATGTATATTTATGAACGACGCTGAAAGTATAAATTTAATTTAGGAGCTTACATAATTTTATCGTAAATAGCGAAAATAGTTTCTTTTCATATTTTCGCAAACTCAAAGCATTTTTTCATTGTAACAGTTGTTGGTGCTGACATAGTTAGATATTTCCCCTTAAACGAACCGATATTTTATTTATGTATTGCCGACTTAAAGAGCTTTTCATAATTTGTGGCGTTAAGTCTACGTTTTATGTCACTCCCTTTAAAGTGACGTCATCAGAGTGGGACACTGATATGTCCCGGTATTTTAACGCTTAGAATTATAAAATGACAAGCCTGATTTGATAAGTATCTAACCATACTTACTAATGGGGACACTGATTTACGAAGAAGCCTTTGCTAGAAAAGATGTATAAAATGAAACTTATTTGAATTGTCTTACAGTTAGAAATAATGGATGTTGACGTTTCAAGAAACTTTTTCGGTCTTCAAGTTAAGAGTTTCGAGGGAGCAGTATCAATCAAAGACTAGACACTATCCGAAATAATTCCATCAAAAACATTTCACGGTGTTTTCATACGTGCACCAGCTGTCGTTAAAACTTTATCACGGGAAGAGGAAAATCTTGGAACCCTGTCTAGATCGGAAAGGCAGGATGACATCACCGTAGCAGCAAAACAGCGCATAGACTGGTTCCCTGCGTACTATATTACAAATATTACCGTAACATAGTGATAGGGGCAGGTAATTAAGACTAAGTATATATTCTGATCACTCTTTGTATCCGCCTAGTTTGATTCGAATCTGGACTATTCAGTCGTTAGTTTATGAATTTTTTAAAAACCTTACTATCATTAGAACTTTGATTAGATAGCACGGATGCACTAGGAAGATCTTTACATACTTGACGTACTAATAGGCTGAGGTTCTTTTTTACGAGACCAAATAAACTTAAATAACAATATCACTAGTTAAGCTTTATTCTTTTTTATTTTGTGAAATGTTTGTAAAATGGACATATATTGTCTATTCCTAGGATCAAATGTGTGCACCATGATACCATATGTTTTCAAAATTATTCACGGACTCGCAAAAAATTGCAGTAATCTGTACTATCTGTGAATACGATAGGTCTGATATGACGTCACTGGTGGTTTAGCCTTATCAGTGCTGTTTGGACAGATGAACTTGAAATGGCAAATCACGTAGCTTTGACCATATATCTTCCATTTTAATTTGATTATGTGAATATGCACTTGGCAGTCTGCTTTGTTGAATATAACCTCTTTGTATATAAAGTTTGCATTTCATTTCCGCTTTAAACCAGACTTGAGCTGATAATACTTTAGAAACATTGATGGTGATAAAATCCAATGACAATGTAATGTAAATTCGAATGTACTTATGTATTCCTAAAACCAAGCACAGATTTATAATTAAAAAAGTGTTTTGTTATTACAAAACAAGAGTAATTGTAAAAAATCAGAGACGTAAATATAGCTTAAGGGATAATATGCTATATTTCGTTGGTGTTGTTTTATGTATCCCCGTTGTTTGTCGTAGCACCCAAGTGAATGAACTTGGTACGTTTGTCCAATTTTATCGCAACACAGGTTTAAAACCTTTTCTGTTTCTTCTCAACAAGAATAGCTTAAAAACGATTAAACAAGGGTAAGAATGTCTGTGACATGGCTTGCCAGTTGTCTACAACGTGAAAAGTTGAACTTCATTATGTATTCTCTGGACATCATCTCAATGTCTGTGATGTCTTCTTCGTGTATGAAGATTGCGTTCTTGGCAATATCTGTATGGGTACAATCTAGAATTGTTTGAGAGAAGGTATGTGAATCATGAAGTATTCCATCAGCATCTATGCTAGAACAGTTATTCAAGATCGTATGAAGTGTGTTACTGTATTTCAGTCTGTATGTTTATTTACATAGGCATGTTGCAATAAAGTGTTCTCTTGTCTCCGGTGTCTAATTGCAGACTCTTAAAAGTGGCTCAGTATCATCTTGGTTAAACGCTGTTCTGTTTGACTTCAAAGTGTATGTGCCAGTTATAAATTTTGCTTTGATTTCTGCTCGTTCTATATCTTGTTTGTTTGGCTTTGCAGACGTGTACATGTGATGGGCAGTCACAACTTTCACAGAGTCCGGGTTCAGGTTTCTGAGACTTGATTTCTCTGCGATATCATTTCTCCAGTTCCTGTTATAGCATCGTTGAGTTTCCTTTTTCAATTCTGTTTTTGTTCGGGTAGGTGTTGTAGTAATTCGTAAGCAGACGACAGGTAGTACAGCATACGTAGTTTTCTTGCATTTTAGAGTAAACTATTGTCTTCTGGTAGTTGTGTAGCCAGTTGTCGAGCGGCTACAGCATTTGCAATTTTCAGTACCTTATACAACAATTTAAGAGAGCTTATGTGAATACATGATTTTACTGGCACTATGCCAAGTAGCTTCAAATCTGCAGAATTTGTTGTTCTGTCTGGTAAATGCTGGATTTGTTTGATATATTTCATCTGGTACGTTTCTTATTTCTTACATCGGTTTTTGTTGTTGAAGTATTGTGCATCTAAGCCGTAGATTAGTCTCGGAGTGACAACTATTCTCCAATGATGGGATTTAATATTGCATATTCGTAAAGAAGCAAGATATTAAATTATTCAATACCTTTCTTCATTCCGAATATGCCATAAATACCTGCCCATTTGTAGTGAGTATATGCAGTTCTGCGTCCTCTGGCTGTCTTTCTATCTATTTCAAATGACCCTTTCTTATCTATCTGGATACAGAAGTGCACGTTCGAATTAAAGTCTGGTAGGTCTTCTCCATCCAGAGTAAAAGTTCATGGTGTATTTGCTTTTTTCTTTATTATTATACACTATAGTGGCACTCTTGGGTTGATTGATGCAGAGACATAGACATACATATATAATATGTCTCTAATTGATGTCATATATGTGGGGTTTACTGAATACCGACGGTCTTTAGCATAAAATCCATTTCTTTGTGGGAGAGCAGGGAAATATCATCTGCACAGGTTGTATATATGATATGCCGCTATTTCCAATTATTTTGGATCCATCAAACTTCTTTTCAATGTCAGGTAGTAATGAATTGTTGTATCGCTTGTGGTGCTGAGTGGATTATATGTATTTACCCCACCTCGTATGGCGCCTTGTTTAATTGGCTATGTAACACAAGCGTATGATCTACCACATACAATGCCTTATTAGTGTCTACTATTGTAAGGATAACTTTTCTTTTGATAAGAGGGATAAGAAATTAAATTGTATACTAAAATATCACCCGTCTCAACATGTGTAGCAAGTAAAACTCAAAAACTATTGAAGATATGACAATAACAAATACATTTTCTGGAAGTTTAAACATTCTTCTATAGCAGTAGATAAAAATATTCAAATGTATTACATATTCTGATAATTTTTATCCTTATGAATAATGTCAGTCTATTAATTTTTAGAACAAATTTATTAAAATTCACAATACCTACCTGTGTTGAATTTTTAAGCTTTCAGAAAATGTATGTTTTGTTTTTGTGCCAAATATGACTTAAAAGTTTTATTTGTGAAAATTTGGACAGTTTTATTTCTCCATGTGATATTTTAACCAGATAACAGGTGTACAGCTGGATTATCTACATTCCTGGATCTTGTTGTTCACCCTTCTTGAAGGGGGTCCAGACGTTTCGTAACCTCTCCGTTTCGTAACCGAAAAAAAATGGCCGTTTAGTAACCTAACCGTTTCGTACCCGGAACATGTTTGGCTGTTTCGTAACTGACACTGTTTCGTACCCGAAACAAATTAGCTGTTTCGTACCCGCCAAGAAATTAGCTGTTTCGTACCCGAAAATAAATCGGCCGTTTGGTAACCGAACCGTTTCGTACCCGAAAAATGTTTGGCTGTTTGGTAACTGATACTGTTTTGTACCCGAAGACAAATTGGCTGTTTCGTACCCGAAAATATATCGGCTGTTTCGTAACCGAAAAGGTATCGGCTGTTTCGTACCCGAAAAAGTATTGGGAACAAATTGGCTGTTTCGTACCCAAAATAAATTGGTTGTTTCGTACCCGAAAATATATCGGCTGTTTCGTACCCGAAGTATTTGTTTGCCCCTTTCGTCAACCATTACTCAATAGTTTCGCAAACATGATTGAGAAGGATAAACTTTTATTGGATATTAGTTTTAGAATGAAAAAAATATAATGTGACAAATATGAAATATGTGACTTTTGTCAATCTTGGGTCTTGAAGCCTGGTGTGATAGTTCCTATCTTTCGTACCTTTAATATGTTTTTTGTTGTTGGAATATTTAATTGTCGAACTAGAAGTTCAAGAAGTTTTCATTATATCATTAAACTTCTATTTATCACTTAACTATTCACCAAGATACGTTCTGTAGGGGTACCGTTCTGTAGTTGTAATTGAAGTCGCCCAAGATAAAATACGGGATATATCGTTGTTTCAAAGGTTGTATGTTAATATCCCCTATTTAGATCTATATCTCTTTACGAGAACAAAATAATTTTATTTTTAATAATTTCATCAGAAGAAATAATAATTATATCTTAAACAAAAATATTTCATATGTTAAAAAATGGTAAAACGATAGATCCCCACATTACAAACAACATGGCTGTGGCAGCAAATTTCGACTGCCCAGAGAGAGACAAGTTTCGGCACTGTCAATCGAAACTTCTCGGGTTTACTTTCAGAGAAGATGATTCGTCAAAGACAGACCTGAATTTGCTATTGGATGAACTTAATTCTCTGGATTATGACACCAGGATCGTCTCGGGTCACGTAAGTTTTCTGACTAATGTCCGTTTCTCAATGATTTGGAATTCCATTCTCAAAAGATTCGTGCAAAGTTTAATATGAGTATAGGTGCTACCTATTTCGGGTAAACATTTATTATTTGTTGTGATCGGTGAATAATTCCCCGCGAACTGCAGTTAGCCCCTTGCTTGCGGCACGATCAGTTATTTACATCAATTAGTGAATTACGAGTCCTACCGACCTAACCAAAGAAAATAAAAATCATCATCAGGTTAAGCTTATATTTAACTTTAAAATAAAGCCATGATTTTACATCCATGAAATTATGATGACAGGTACAACAAATAATCAACTTGCCCTTCATAAAGTACTTCAAATAAAACGATTCCATAATTCACGGAACTACATTTGTGACAAGTCAAACTTACGTTTCCTATAATTTCTGTCGTTTTCCTTTTGGTTCATTTAGTTTAAACTTATTTATTTTACATCGATTGTGAAACAAAAACAAGCTTTCAGCTTATATTAATCACGCTTGATGTCTGCTTCCTGGAGACTTAACCAGTACTCACGCCGTTTGTGTGAAAAAATCCCAAAGTCAGGACCTGCTCATCACGGGACTCGAACCAGGACCTTTGATACAAGAGGCCGATGCTCTACCTCTGCACCACTAATAGAATGACGTCATATTACAGGAATTTGGATTTATAACTTACCGAAAGTCAAAAGAAACTTACGAGTTGTTCTTTGAACTCGTTTTAGAAATAGAAGACGAGTGTTATTAATATTAAACGGAAATTATCACACATAAAATTACTTGTGCTCGTTCCTTTATCGAGTACGTATTATCTATTTAATTATTTTCTCTAGAAGTTTTTTTTGTTTCAATATTTTCTTTTCATCCAATCAAAACGTAGCACTGTAGCAGAATCGTGACTGCATCGAAAAATCCATTCTGGACACAATTTTTGGAAAGACGGTATAGCAAAATTTTGCAAAGTTCATACACATTACCTATTGACGGGAAACATCGCCGGCTTCGCCGTCGATTTCTTTACCCGTAATATGTTCTACTTCTAGTGTCACGTGCCGGCCCCTCTTTGGATTCGTGCATGCTTTGAAAATTCATAATTAAGTTACGTCGTTTTCGGGAACACGCATACATACAGCCCTTTCTCACATTGATCTCAAAGTCGTATATTTGGGTTTTGACTTTGTAGGGGACCCTAATCCCTATTTTTATTGTTATGAATTTCAGAGAAGACCTTTTCCCATTAGAACCAATATTGAATATCCCTGATTCCTATATCTTCGTGCTTTTTCTTTTTACATCATCGCAAGTTGTAAGCATTACGAGGAAATTCCCATGTTCTAATTACGTACAGAACTTTTGATCAGAAAATGTTCAACTCTATGCCAAGTTGACAAAATTAACATGGGCTAACCCTAATGCCCATAAAATGCTTGCAGAGCCGATTCAAGCTCCAACAGGATGGACCGGATCAGGGTCAGAACAGACCAAAACTAAAAAAGGACCGGGTTAAAAAGGCCCACTTTGTGAAACCTGTATTCAATTTCATATTTAACCCTTTCCCTCATATAGACGCTTTCGGACGCCTCTGCAGGAGACGGCTTTTTGAAAACATAGTGACAAAAGAAGAAATTGCACAAAACGTGCAATTTCTCCTTTTGCCACAATGTATTCCACTTTTAGTCATAGGTTATCCATTCAATTATGGAGATTTTCTATGTTTTGACAAAATATGTTCAAAGTCGTCTGCTGCAGAATTGTCGTATGAGGGAAAGGGTTAAGTATTGTTTCTTCTATTTTATGAAGAATCAACTTTAATATATTATATATATTGTAAATTAAGCGTCTATAATTTAAAAAAACAGGAAAATCAAATATCATGCAGGAGAGCAATGATATGAATGCCGGACGGACACTTAATGCAAAATTAAGACTTGGCCATTTTTGTCATGTTACAAGTTTAAGTTACTGAAGTTTTGGGCAGCTAGCAAGTTCCCAATTTATAGTAAATTTGCTACCAGCTGGTTTATATGCTGGTCCCCTTTGTTTGAATGTGGTAACTATGATAACACAAGTACATCATGAGAACCAATCAATTAAAGAGACCTAATTAGACTGATATGTGGCCTGATATATGTTGAAAAACATGGCTGCCAAGGTGTGCGGAGCTTGTTTTCCTCATATGTGAATAGTAAAAACCATTCTTGTCAAAACTTGTGGCCTGATTTGAAATTCCTTTTGTCACAAATGTTTCTTGGGTGTCCCTCTACCAAGAGTTTTCCTTATAATTTATATTATAATAATCTTTTGGTACAAAAGCACTGTCCTGATTGGTGAACATCCTTATAGGTGAATATATATAGCGAATATTGGGTGCCAACATTTTGAAAACTATTGAAGATCTATTAAATCAGGTGAGTGGTATAGGACTGTCATGGTCCTCTTGGTGCTTTAGAAAGTAGATTACAAATACTTAAATGTTATCTTTTTTTTTCAAAGTTCAGCCTCTTTATCTGAAAATATCTTGCTTTTCACTTTTTCATTCACTGATTTTTCTTTTGATTTTTTTGCAACATTTTTCTTTATTTAATTCTGGTTGAGATTGCAGCAGAATTTAACAGAAGGATAGGTGGAGGAAGCTTCTGTGTGGCAACAATCATCAACATGGGTGCAAAGATTTCTGATGCATCTGTAGCGGACAGCTTTTGAAAACATAATGGAAAAGGAGAAATTGTTAAGAATGAGCATTTACTTTCATTTATAGAGAGTTTCCATATCTTTGAACAAATGTTTTCCAAGTCATCTGCTGCAGATTTGTTGTATGTGGGAAAGGAATGAAATAGTTATAATAATAACATACAACACTATAATATTATGTTACTTAAATTGTCATTTTCTTTCAGGATGGGAATAGCCTTATTAGCAAATTATGTTCAACATTACCACTTCATGAGGATAGACTGGTGGTCAAATTTTGTCAAGTGATAAATAATTGGAGAAGAAAACAAATGGTAAGCTTTAATTCTTGACTTATTTCCTTATAAATATGAAATATGAGGACTATAAATTAAAAAAATGTAATGAATGATACAAATTGAAAATCATGGCTGGTTAACTAACTTTTTCCAAAATGCACGTCAAATGACGCATCTGCAGCAGACAACCTTTTAAAACTTTGCGACAGAAGGAGAATTATTAAAATACATGTATATAGTGTATATTTCGAGGGTACATTTCAAATTTGTATGTATTTTGTAATATGTATGTATTGTGGGCCGGAGGCCTAATTACCGAAATAAACAATTGTATTGTATTGTATTAACACATTGTGGATTAAGCAGAAATTCATCAAAATGACACATAATGCTTAGTTGTCAAATTTACTACTAATTTTCTTGATGTTTCATTATTTTCCTTTCTTTATGTCAAAGTTGACACTATAAATATCATATCTGGTAAAATAGGGAAGAAATACAAGAATAAGATAATAAATCTGCCACAGACTCTTTTGAAAACACCTTGGCAAAAATATTGAACATTTCTGAAAATGAATGTCTTATTGTTAAATGTATTAAATAAAAAAATTGCGACAAAAGGAGAACTTATCCATTTAGTGCATTTTCTCCTTTTGTCACAATATTAACAAAATTCATCTGCTGCAGATGCCTCAAAATGTATCTGCATGTAGTAAAAGTTAAACTCTGAATTCTTCTTGATTCCACTGTCAGATCTTCAAATCTTAATTGATCTTATCCAATTTCTGAATGTCAGTTGGTGCTGAGTGATCAGTGTATTCAAGTTGTCACGGACTACCTGATCAAGGCCATACAGAGATGTCAGTCATGGGCTCTACCTGATGTATTAAGGACGTTGGGAGCTGTAATATACGAAAACTGTGACAGGGTTTTCATGGTAATTATTGTACCCTTTTCCCATATACAGACACTTTCTAACGCCTCTGCAGCAGACAACTGTTGAAAACATTGTAATGATTGTGACAAGTTATGAGCAATTTCTTCTTTTTATGCCCCCACGGAATCTCCGATTCGGGGGGCATATAGTTTTTGGCCTGTCTGTCTGTCTGTTGGTCTGTCTGTTGGTCTGTCTGTCTGCACAAAAAAAACTTTAACCTTGGCCATTACTTTTGAACCATAACAGGTACGGTTACCATATTTCACATGTGTATTCCTTGTGACATGACCTTTCTGTCAGTACCAACATTTTTGACCTTGCGACCTTGACCTTTGACCTAGTGGTTGCCATTCTCGAAAAAAACTTTAACCTTGGCCATTACTTTTGAACCATAACAGATACGGCTACCATATTTCACATGTGTATTCCTTGTGACATGACCTTTCTGTCAGTACCAACATTTTTGACCTTGCGACCTTGACCTTTGACCTAGAGGTTGCCATTCTCGAAAAAAACTTTAACCTTGGCCATTACTTTTGAACCATAACAGATACGGCTACCATATTTCACATGTGTATTCCTTGTGACATGACCTTTCTGTCAGTACCAACATTTTTGACCTTGCGACCTTGACCTTTGACCTAGAGGTTGCCATTCTCGAAAAAAACTTTAACCTTGGCCATTACTTTTGAACCATAACAGATACGGCTACCATATTTCACATGTGTATTCCTTGTGACATGACCTTTCTGTCAGTACCAACATTTTTGACCTTGCGACCTTGACCTTTGACCTAGAGGTTGCCATTCTCGAAAAAAACTTTAACCTTGGCCATTACTTTTGAACCATAACAGATACGGCTACCATATTTCACATGTGTATTCCTTGTGACATGACCTTTCTGTCAGTACCAACATTTTTGACCTTGCGACCTTGACCTTTGACCTAGAGGTTGCCATTCTCGAAAAAAACTTTAACCTTGGCCATTACTTTTGAACCATAACAGATACGGCTACCATATTTCACATGTGTATTCCTTGTGACATGACGTTTCTGTCAGTACCAACATTTTTGACCTTGCGACCTTGACCTTTGACCTAGAGGTTGCCATTCTCGAAAAAAACTTTAACCTTGGCCATTACTTTTGAACCATAACAGATACGGCTACCATATTTCACATGTGTATTCCTTGTGACATGACCTTTCTGTCAGTACCAACATTTTTGACCTTGCGACCTTGACCTTTGACCTAGATGTTGCCATACTAAAAAAAAACTTTAACCTTGGCCATTTCTTTTGAACCATAACAGGTACGGCTACCATATTTCACATGTGTATTCCTTGTGACATGACCTTTCTGTCAGTACCAACATTTTTGACCTTGCGACCTTGACCTTTGACCTAGATGTTGCCATTCTCGAAAAAAACTTTAACCTTGGCCATTACTTTTGAACCATAACAGATACGGCTACCATATTTCACATGTGTATTCCTTGTGACATGACCTTTCTGTCAGTACCAACATTTTTCACCTTGCGACCTTGACCTTGACCTAGATGTTGCCATTCTCGAAAAAAACTTTAACCTTGGCCATTTCTTTTGAACCATAACAGGTATGGCTACCATATTTCACATGTGTATTCCTTGTGACATGACCTTTCTGTCAGTACCTTGCGACCTTGACCTTGACCTAGATGTTGCCATTCTCGAAAAAAACTTTAACCTTGGCCATTACTTTTGAACCATAACAGGTATGGCTACCATATTTCACATGTCAGTACCAACATTTTTGACCTTGCGACCTTGACCTTTGACCTAGATGTTGCCATTCTCGAAAAAAACTTTAACCTTGGCCATTACTTTTGAACCATAACAGATACGGCTACCATATTTCACATGTGTATTCCTTGTGACATGACCTTTCTGTCAGTACCAACATTTTTGACCTTGCGACCTTTACCTTTGACCTAGATGTTGCCATTCTCAATTTTTTTTTTAACCTTCCCCACTACTTTTGAACAATAACAGGTAATGCTACCATATTTCACATGTGTATACCTTGCGACCTTGACCTTTGACCTAGATGTTGCCATTGGGGGGCATCAGTGTTTCACAAACACATCTTGTTTTCAAAATGTTTTCAGCTTAATTCTTTTATTGTTCTTTCTTTTAAACAACAAGGTACTAAGTCTGTAGTTGTTGGTTAATAAGCTATTATTTGATCCGTGTATAGGCTTGCATTACTATTTTCTGAATACACCAATATTTCCAGTAAATTTCATCTGTGAATAAATTTATTTGACAATATTTGACTAATAAACACATCTATGAAGGTAGTTACAGTTCTATAGAAACGCATCTTAACTTATCTGCAGTAGTTCTGCTTCAGAAGCTTAAAGGAAAAAGAAGGAAACACTCACACTCAGCCGCTTTAGTCTTGTAAATCATTTTCAATTTTTTATATTTTCTTTTTGAGATTGTTAACCCTTTCCCACCTGCAGACGCATTTGATGCAGAAGCAGCAGATGACTTTTGAAAACATTGTCACCAAAGGTGAAATTGCTCATGATGAGCAATTTCTCCTTTGGCCACAATGTTTTCAACTTTATTTAACAATTAAGCTCTCTTTTATGAGATTTTTCAGGATTTTGTCATTATGTTTTCAAAGTCGTCTGCTGCAGATTTGTTGTATGTGGGAAGGGGTTAAATGCAAAACATACTACACATAAGTAAGGTATTTGCTTGAAACGAGCAATTCCTATATTTCATTTCTATTTCAAAATTTTCAGACGTTTTCAAGGAAGTATAATTATAAAAATTATTGTATTTAGTAATAAGAGAGATCTTTTAGGTGTCCTGTTTAATCCTTCTTTCCTTGGTTTTATCATTTAGTTTCTTATGTTTGCAGTTCTATGAACAGCTACTTGGCAGTCAGGGTATTTTGGTACAGCTGGTGAATGAGTGTATTGATGACACTGATGCCTTGAAGGGTGCCGTTAGCTGTATGGAGTGTCTCACCATGAAGTAAGCAACTCATCTGTTTGTGGTTGCCTGCTGTACAATTTTATAACATTAACCCTTCCCTCATACAAATAATCTGCAGCAGACGACTTGGAAAAAAAACCCGAAAAAAATTGGAAACTCCCTTTAAATGAAATTACAATAATTGAACAGATTTGAAAACATGGTGACAATAGGAGAAATTGCTCGTATTGAGCAATTTCTTCGCAATGTTTCCAAAAAGTCGTCTGCTGCAGAGGCGTCAGAAAGTGTCTATATGTCTATATATGGGTAACCCTTTCCAACATACAAAAAATCTGCAGAAGACGATTTTCTAGGTAAAATGACGGAAAATCGTTATTTATGAAAATGCAACTTTTGCCACACACTGTTTTCAAGAGTCGTCTGCTACAGATGTGTCAACTTTATTTTACAAACATCTGCTTGTGGTAAATAGTTAACTTATCCTTTCCTTTATAAACCCTTTTGCAAAGTTATTAACTCACCTGAGCATGAAGTGTGGGGTGAGCTCTTGTGATCACACATCTGTCTGCTCATATTTTCCTAATAATAACTTCTCTTAAACCAATTGACTGATTTCAAAATATTTACCCAGGAATATTCCTTTGGAAAATTCTGGTTGCCATGGCATGGCCGTAGTAAAACCAAGAGAGTTCAAATTATTCTGATGCATTGACCAAAATGGCTGCAAGGGTACCTGGCTCTTTTTCCTAATATATATATACATGTCAAGTGAAATCTTTAACAATCTTCTTGTCCAAAAGTACTGTCAGGTCCAATTTGATCCTTGGGAAACTTTACCAAGATTGTTCAAATTGTACCGACCCATTGAAAGACCCATTAAAAAACATGGCCACCAGAGGGAAAACTTGTTTTACTTGTTTGTATAGAGTAAAAAGTATCTATTAAATCAGGTAATCAATATAAGACCACCATTGTCCTCTTTTATGTTTTTTGTGACATACTTTAAGACATTAAACTGTGCATAATTTCTCCTATCAGATGTACTTTTCATCAGATATTAACAGTTTAATTGCTAAAAATTGTTATACTGGAAAATGGAAATCGTTCTTTTAATACAGACGTAACAGAGTTGAAAACAGCGTCGGGAATGGAAAAGTTGCTCATTTTGAACATAGCTTCATCGGCTTCAAATGACATCTTCTTCAAAACCATTGGACCAATTTCAACAAAACTTCCCAGGAATGGTTCTTTGTTGGTCCTCTTTCAAAATTCTTTGATTATTTAATGCCTTTTTACAAATGTCTTTTACTAGTAAGCTTTTGCATTTACAGTGCCCACTCCTTTCAATTTCATTCCCACTCTTCAAGTCTTGATTAAAAAAAAATCTCATAATGAGTAGTTACAAATTTACTTCTATACCATCATTCAGATGATCGACTTAGGGCTTGTTATTTCTTTGATTTTATATGTAGTTATGGGTTTCTGTTTACAAGCATTTCAACTGGCAACTGTTGCAAATGTGTCAAACATAGCATAGTCTAAATAAATCCTATCCTACTGTGTATTTTCAGTTCATTAATTATACCCCCAAAAAACAAAGTTTTGGGGGGGTATATAGGAGTCACTGTGTCGGTCGGTCGGAAGCCATATTTTGTCCGGCCCATATCTTAACCATGCATCATAGGATTTGAACGAAACTTCATAGGATGATACAACACATTGAGAGGAAGTGCGGTGTACAGGAACTATAACTCTATTTTATCTAAATACAGAGTTATTGCCCTTTGTTACTTTTTCTTGTCCGGAGAATAACTTAATAACTAACAGATGGAATCTAATAAATCTACATACAATGGTAGAGCATAATGAAAGGAAGTGCAGTGTACAAGAACCATAACTCTAATTTACATAATTACAGAGTTATTGCCCTTTGTTACTTTTTCTTATTCGTAGAGTCTTGTCCAGAGCATAACTTTAAAACAAATTGTTGGAATTTAATAAAACTTCATAGGATGATACAACACATTGAGAGGAAGTGCGGTGTACAGGAACCATAACTATATTTTACCTAAATACAGAGTTATTGCCCTTTGTTATTTTTTCTTGTCCGTAGAATTACTTAATAACTAACAGATGGAATCTAATAAAACTGCATACAATGGTAGAGCATACTCAAAGAAAGTGCAGTGTACAAGAAACATAACTCTACTTTACATAATTACAGAGTTATTGCCCTTTGTTACTTTTTCTTATTTGTAGAGTTGTCCGGAGCATAACTTTAAAACAAATTGTTGGAATTTAATAAAACTTCATAGGATGATACAACACATTGAGAGGAAGTGCGGTGTACAGGAACCATAACTCTATTTTATCTAAATACAGAGTTATTGCCCTTTGTTACTCTTTCTTGTCCGGAGAATTGCTTAATAACTGATAGATGGAATCTAATAAAACTGCATACAATGGTAGAGCATAATCAGAGGAAGTGCAGTATACAAGAACCATAACTCTAATTTACATAATTACAGAGTTATTGCCCTTTGTTACTTTTTCTTATTCGTAGAGTCTTGTCCGGAGC
Organism: Serripes groenlandicus; assembly: GCA_031761405.1. NCBI lineage: Eukaryota > Metazoa > Mollusca > Bivalvia > Cardiida > Cardiidae > Serripes > Serripes groenlandicus. The sequence goes on from JASEVX010000003.1 coordinate 9,579,829, forward strand.
ATAACTTTAAAACTGATTGTTGGAATTTAATAAAACTTCATATGATGATACAACACATTGAGAGGAAGTGTGGTGTACAGGAACCATAACTCTATTTTATCTAAATACAGAGTTATTGCCCTTTGTTACTTTTTCTTGTTCGTAGAGTCTTGTCTGGAGCATAACTTTAAAACCAATTGTTGAAATTTAATAAAACATCATAGGATGATACAATACATTGAGAGGAAGTGCGGTGTACAGGAACCATAACTCTTTATTGCCCTTTGTTATCCAAAAATGAACAAAACAAGAATAACCCGATCCATAACATTGTCCTTTTAAGGTGGGGTTTCTAAATATTTCACAACCTTTCCTATCAGGGCGGCGTTTGGGGGTATTAATCACATTCAGTGATAGTTCTAGTTGTGTATGTATTAACTAGTCATTGGTTTCTGTTTGCAGGGGTTCAACTACAGGCTATCTACCTACAACACATATAGAGATTTGTTTTAATATATTCTGCATGTTGTTACATCGGGTACCAAGCACACAAATGGATCAGCAAACTCAAAGCAAGGTAAATTGAGTGAAAAGTTCAACTCATTTGTAATTGTTTATCAGATGATCTAATGCATGATTGATGCAATATGATGATAACTTATGATTATATGTCAAATTCTAGTTTTCTTATAAGATTATAAAGATATTGTACTAGTAAAAAGAGAAAAACATACAACAGAAAAGATATTTATTTTTTTATTGAACCCTAATTCATTTCTTTTTTAAGTTATTTTAATTTTCCGTTTGAAAATTAGATAATGAGGTATTCATGAATTGATTAATTGATTTATGCTTAGCCTTTTACCCAATGTAGATGACTTTAATGCCCCTGTTTCAGATTTCTTTTGCATACATGTGAATTGAAAAAATTGCTTAAATGAGGATTTCTTCTTTTCCCACAATGCTTTCTACTCTGTATAATAATTGTATGTCAAGATTTTCAGATGTAATATTTTTTTGTAGATGATTTCTAAGTAAGTGACTCAAGATAACGTATCAGATGAACTGCTCATACATTATTTTCTTTCTATTTTACAGATTCTGATTAGCTGTCTTCGTGGTCTCCAAAATATCTTGCAAATTACTAAGGTGATGCCTCTAGATAAGTTAGGACTACTGCTAGCTGCTGTCAGGGTAATATACCAACATTTGTTCCCAGCATATTTTGAGTCCCCTATGGAGACAGTTGATTTACTCTCCTTTTTCTGTAAATCAGTCTGTCTGTCTATGAAACTGGATTTGTGATAACTATAAAGTTAACAGTATAAGAGCTAAGCACATCAAACTGTGTGCATGTGCGTAGAGAGCTGTCTAGAGAATATAAAAATCATTGAATTGTTCTGATTATTCAAAGGTCAAGGTTAGGGGAAATGATTCTGAGATTCTGTGTCCTAACTTGTAGGGGACATCTCTGAGGACGAAATAAGGAGGAGTAAGCTGTCATGTCCAACCAATATCTCTCTTATAGCTCAACTAAACCCTATGTACTGATATTTTCATAGGGTTCGAGGGATGTGACCTGTTCTTCTGTTCTTCTTATCTAGATCAGAAGACAGTGGTGCAGATGTAAAACGCTGGATTCTGACTATTCAATGGATTTTTCTACACAAACAGCGCGTGCTCTAGTTAAGTCCCCAGACATCGAGTGTGATTAATAATATATCTATAAAGCTGAAAGCTTGTTTCTCAATCGATGTAAAATTAATAAGCTTAAACTTATCTAGAGCTGTTTCATCTGTATTACTAGAAATTTGTCAGTCATCTGTTCTTTCTAATGCTAGCCCTGGTGCAGTCCAGATTTTCTATTCCTTTCTTCGAAGGTCATGTTAGGTAAATGATAAATGATACTTTGATATTTTAACAATTAATGATGAAGGATTATTTTTAGTCCCCTACCGGCGTGCCGAAGGGGACTATTAGGTTTGCACTCCGTCCGTCAGTCCGTCAGTCCATCTGTCAGTCAGTCAGTCCGGCAAATTTTTGTCCGGAGCATATCTCCAAAACTGTACTAGCTATGGCTATGAAATTCCATATGTGGATACATCTCATCAATGCGGAGTGCAGTGCATATGAACCATAACTCTTGCTTCCCTAATTTTTGAGTTATTTCCCTTTCTTTATTTTCATACTTGATTTTTGTCCGGAGCATATCTCCAAAACTGTACTAGCTATGGTTATGAAATTTCACACATGGATGCATCTCATCAAGGGGGAGTGCAGTGGACATGAACCATAACTCTTGCTTGCCTAATTTTTGAGTTATTTCCCTTTCTTTATTTTCATACTTGATTTTTGTCTGGAGCATATCTCCATAACTATACTAGCTATGGCTATGAAATTTCACACATGAATACATCGTATCAAGGGGGAGTGCAGTGGACATGAACCATAACTCTTGCTTGCCTAATTTTTGAGTTATTTCCCTTTCTTTATTTTCAACATGATTTTTGTCCGGAGCATATCTCCATAACTATACTAGCTATGGCTATGAAATTTCACACATGAATACATCGTATCAAGGGGGAGTGCAGTGCACATGAACCATAACTCTTGCTTCCCTAATTTTTGAGTTATTTCCCTTTCTTTATTTTCATACTTGATTTTTGTCCGGAGCATATCTCCAAAACTGTACTAGCTATGGTTATGAAATTTCACACATGGATGCATCTCATCAAGGGGGAGTGCAGTGGACATGAACCATAACTCTTGCTTGCCTAATTTTTGAGTTATTTCCCTTTCTTTATTTTCATACTTGATTTTTGTCCGGAGCATATCTCCATAACTATACTAGCTATGGCTATGAAATTTCACACATGAATACATCGTATCAAGGGGGAGTGCAGTGGACATGAACCATAACTCTTGCTTGCCTAATTTTTGAGTTATTTCCCTTTCTTTATTTTCATACTTGATTTTTGTCCGGAGCATATCTCTAAAACTGTACTAGCTATGGTTACGAAATTTCACACATGGATGCATCTCATCAAGGGGGAGTGCAGTGGACATGAACCATAACTTTTGCTAGCCTAATTTTTTAGTTACTTCCCTTTCTTTATTTTCATACTTGATTTTTGTCCGGAGCATATCTCTAAAACTATACTACCTATGGTTATGAAATTTCACACATGGATACACCTCATCAAGGGGGGTTGCCGTGCAGATGAACCATAACTCTTGCTTGATTAATTTTTGGGTTATTGCGCGGGCGGAATCCAGTTCTTTGTCCGGAGCATATCTCCGAAACTATACTACCTAGGTCTATGAAATTCCATATGTGGATACATCTCATCAATGCGGAGTGCAGTGCATATGAACCATAACTCTTGCTTCCCTAATTTTTGAGTTATTTCCCTTTCTTTATTTTCATACTTGATTTTTGTCCGGAGCATATCTCCAAAACTGTACTAGCTATGGTTATGAAATTTCACACATGGATGCATCTCATCAAGGGGGAGTGCAGTGGACATGAACCATAACTCTTGCTTGCCTAATTTTTGACTCAAAAGTGCAAACCGGTAGGGGACTATGGTATTGCTTGCAATCCTCCAGTTACTTGTTAATCTTGATATTAAATGATTGTGATTGATGTATGTAATTTATATAAATTCTGCTTTGTTAACCCTTTCCCACATACAATCAATCTGCAACAGACGACTTTGAGGACATTTAGGAAAACATTTGGAAATTCTCTATAAATGAAGGTATAATTACTGAAAATAGTTCAAAACATTGTAGCAAATGCTACAATGTTTTCAAGAGTCGTCTACTGCAGAGGCGTCAAAATGTGTCTGTAGGTGGGAAAGGATTAAAAATGATTTTTGCATAGACAAACTGCATTTTCTTAATAATTTTTAAAAGATTGTTAAGTGTGGCATGAATTGTCATTTATTATTAGGTGTATTTTAAGATTATATTGGGTACAATATGCTTTGAAACCTTTTCGTAGCAGATGAAATCCTGGATGATTTTGAATTTATTCTTACAAGGGATGTTGATATACAGGTTGCAAGTTTGGTATTTAACCTGGCTGAATCAACATTCTTTCAGATGATTGTAAAAAGTCTTTATTACAAGCCTCATTTGTCTTCCACCAATAGCCCATAAAAATATATGTGAAAAGGTAGCCAGTTGCTAACAGATTTAGCCAGCATTATAGTCCCTGCGTTTTATATTTGTCTAGATATAGTGTATGGGCTTTTTCTCAGCTACATCGGGCTGTAAAAAATAAAAATGATAGGAAAATCTTCTGTAACAAGAAACTGTGCATATTATCAGCTTATTCAAGATTCAAATTGTATTGACTTTATAATAGACTGTTGATAAACTACAACCTATTCATGGAGCATTCACAGATAACACCTATTTTCTTGTGTTTTACAGGCATACATGTTCTTTGGTCTATATAATCAACCTCTTGAAATACCTGACAGCATATATCCCTCCCCTCTAACTAAACAAGAACTACCAGTCCTAGGGAAAATGTCTGATACTCCAACAACAGTCAAGGATAACACAGACAAAGAAGGTACAACACTTATAGATCTAGATCATATTAGATATTGGTCTATTTGTGCCCTGATACAAACAATGTTTGATGCCTTTGCAGAAGACAACTTTTGAAGGGGAAACATTGTGGGGAAACAGAGAAATTTATGAAAATAATAGAAGCAATTATTCTTTTTCAAAATAATACTTCATATTTTTTTCAGATTTTATGGAAACTCCAAAATGATGAATACTTTTTCAGAATGTTTGACATGATGATATCTAGGTTGAGTTTAAATATGGATTATGTCTGGTCAAAAGTTAGGTCACTAGGCTAAAATACAGAAATATCTTGTGGACACTCCACAGTTTTTTACTTGATCTTGATTAATATATATTAGATCATATTACACTTTGGGTCATGTTAGGTCTTTGCCTGTATCAAACTACTTCTTCATGTATTGCTTACATGTATGAACACCTAATTATGCAGAGCCAGGTGAGTGTTAACTTGCCACTATGGCTCTCTTGTTTTTATTCTGATATACCCGTATATTTTTAATTTCAATCTTCAAAGAGAATGATAAGTCAAATTACAACAAAAAAGGCTTATTTAGAAAATTAGAAATAACCAATTTTATTGGCCGGATTGCTCTAGCAATTCCGGTCTATAGATTGGCGATGTACATCTGTCAGTCTGTCTGTCAACATTTTAGTTAAAGTTTCAGGTTGAGGCAAAATCTCAGCACTGGAAAGGGTTACAAACTCGAAAGTTTGCCTGAAGGTAACCAGTAACAAGTTCTATTGATTTCTATGGTTACTTTGACCTTGACCTTGGTTTGTCGATTTTCAAGGTCAAATTGCCGACAATCCGGCCTTCAGCGGTTTCTTGTTTAGATAACTAATTACCTGGAAAATTTGTGTAATAAACATAAAGAAGGGAACCCTTTACTAAAAGGTTCTTGTTAAGTTTCAACATTTGAACCTGTTACAATAGACAACTTTTGAAAACATTGTTGAAAAAATAAAATTTCTACTTTACGCTTTAACTTTCAAATTCTCATATAATTTTTGTTATTTTTATACTGATTGGTTTTTAATGAGGATTCTTTAAAATATATTAATTGATAAACAATAATTATTTTTTTACAATGAGAGTGAAATCTAAGTATTGTGTCGGAAAAATGGACTCAAATACATGTATTTTTGTAAAGGTCAAAAGAAAATCAAAAAGAAAACCAGGAAGAAACCTGAGAGACAGAAAGATAGACAGTCTACCACACCAGGGGATCCAGGACAAGCAGGAAATAGTTCAGAGAACCAATCCACTACAGCTGTTACCGTGACAACAGAACTTGATTCAGGAATGTCTGTGTATTCCCCGGCATGGGCCGGTATCAGCAGTTCAGATTCAGAGTGGTCTGATACCGAGGGTGGTCAGATATCCCGGGCCAGGTCAAGTTCTACAAAGGTCAGACAATGTGCCCTCAGTTGCTTCTTTTGGATTGTGAAGGTTAGTTTGGCTTTAATTATTATGCCCCCTTTCAGAGAAAAAGGAGCTTTGCACATGTATAATTCTTGGACCTAGAGTAATGAAACTTGGAAATGTTGTACATATTTTCAAATTGAAAACAACTGGAAAAAAATGATTAACCCTTTCCCTCATAAAGACGCTTTCTGACGCCTCTGCAGCAGACAGCTTTTTGAAAACATAGTGATTAAAGAAGAAATTGCTCAAAACAAGCAATTTCTCCTTTTGCCACAATGTTTTCAACTTTTAGTCATAGGTTATCCATTCAATTATAGAGATTTTCTATTTATTGACAAAATATGTTCAAAGTCGTCTGCTGCAGAATTGTCGTATGAGGGAAAGGGCTAAAGAAGCTTGTAAAATGAAATCAACTATTTGACGAAGATCAATAAAAATGAGGTTAAAGGAGATATTGGTCATGTAAAAGTTACATCAAATACAAGGATAATATATCGCAATCAAGAGTTGTCTGTTACAATAGATCCATGTTGCATGGTCATACCACATGGTGTCACACGATTTCGTAGACATATAATGAATTTATTGTGGGAAAGAAAGACACTTTTTCTTCTATGTGTGTTAACATCTTGAGTTCATTTATCAAGAGATTTAATATTTTGCATTCCATTAACCATTTCCCACATACAATTGACTTTTGAAAACATTGTGGCAAAAGGAGAATTAGCTATCAGTGAGTAATTATTCAATTTGCCACAATATATTTAACTGAACTCCATTTAAAAATAATTCTTTCATTTATAAAGATTTTCAATTTATTTTTGTAGTTGTTTTCAAAGCCATCATCTAAATATTTGTTGTATGTCGGAAAGAGTTATGAACGGAATCAATGTGAAGTATTCATTGCAAAGTGACTTTTTAGCTCGTCAGTTTTTCAACAACAAAAAAGTTGGCCTATTGTGATACCCTTGGCATCGTCGTCTGCATCATCACAAAACTTTAACCTGACAGCGTAACTAAAAAATCGCTAAGCATTTTCAAATGAAACTTGGTACACATGTTCCTAGGACTAATACACATGTCTTTACCAAATCACATAGCTCTGACTTTAATAATTATTCAATAATGCCCCTTTTTCAACTAAGAAAAAAAAGCTTCTTTTAAACACCTTAAGAATATATAGAAAAAACAAATCTATGTGATTTATCACTTTTTATTCCCCCGGAATCACCGATTCGGTGGGCATCTAGTTTTTGGCCTGTCTGCACGTCTGTCTGTCTGTCTGCACAATTTTTTTTTAACCTTGACCACTACTTTTGAACCATAACAGGTATGGCTACCATATTTCACATGTGTATTCCTTGTGACATGACCTTTCTGTCAGTACCAACATTTTTGACCTTGCGACCTTGACCTTTGACCTAGATGTTGCCATTCTCGAAAAAAAACCTGTAACCTTGGCCATTACTTTTGAACCATAACAGGTACGGCTACCATATTTCACATGTGTATTCCTTGTGACATGACCTTTCTGTCAGTACCAACATTTTTGACCTTGCGACCTTGACCTTTGACCTAGATGTTGCCATTCTCAAAAAAAACTTTAACCTTCACCACTACTTTTGAACCATAACAGGTAAGGCTACTATATTTCACATGTGTATACCTTGTGACATGACCTTTCTGTCAGTACCAAAATTGTTCACCTTGACCTTTGACCTAGATGTTGCCATTCTCGATAAAAACTTTAACCTTGACCACTACTTTTGAACCATAACAGGTACGGCTACCATATTTCACATGTGTATACCTTGTTACATGACCTTTCTGTCAGTACCAAAATTGTTCACCTTGCGACTTTGACCTAGATGTTGCCATTCTCGAAAGAAACTTTAACTTTGACCACTGCTTTTGAACCATAACAGGTACGGCTACCATATTTCACATGTGTATTCCTTGTGACATGACCTTTCTGTCAGTACCAACATTTTTGACCTGGCGACCTTGACCTTTGACCTAGATGTTGCCATTCGGGGGCATCAGTGTTTCACAAACACATCTTGTTCTAGTCATATTTTAGAGTCGTGCTCCTGGAAAACCAACTTAAGCCTTTCATCGCTGGTGTAGGTAAAGATCTGCCTATACATCTATGCAATCTGATCAAAATGCCCAATATGTGTTTGATGTTTCTTGAAACCTTCTTTGACTCACTTGAACACAGTGCAGAGTCAGATCCATTTGTGTTGATGTGCAGGTTGATCTAGATCTACACCTGTACCAAATGTCTTGAGTTTGGTTTTTAATGGAGTGACGCTTATATAAATAATGGTATATTGAAAAAATAAATGTTTTAGAGCACGGAAAAAAAGATGATGTTTGGATATTGGGCATCTTTCATACCTAACAGTCAGAATACCTCTGGTACATCTAATGCACAGACACTGTTCACAATTATTCTGAAGGATCCTTCACCCAAGGTATGGTATATAGATTGTAGATTCTTACATATAGCACTCATGTAGACTATTAACCAATTCACTGATAAAGCTATATTACAGGTAATCCAGTAAATCATTTGGTCCAATGGATAATTGAAAGTATATTTTCATCTGTCTGTCCATCACACTCGGCAGATGACGTGCATATTACGTTGATGTATCTGATATTTTCACTTTGAAAGGACAAATCTGCAGTAGACAACTTCAAAAATATCCAGGCAAAAATATGAACATTATCAATAGATGAAAGTATCAATGAATAGACTTTAACTTTGAAGCAAAAGCAGAAGTTGCTCATTATGAGCAAATTTTCCCATTTGCCACAATTTCTACAAAATTCTTCTTTTGCAGATGTGTCAAAATGTGTCTGCATAAGTGAAAGGGTTAAGAATGTTTTCAGCAATGGATAGCAAACAAGAAACTTTATGATTAAGCTGAGATGAGACTTATGAGGATCTGAACGTTTTGTCTTTGTCTCTAGGGTAAAGAACAATGGTTTTTCAATGGCATAGGGTCCTCATTTGAATTACTTTGCCAGTTGATGCTGTTATATTTTTATCACACATGTCTGTAAGACAGGGAGACACTTAGTGATAAATTCTCCATCAATTGTCTGTCCGTCAGGCTCTGCATTATATGGTCATACCATGGTTTTTTTGTTTGGCAAATTCACTTCTAACATGCAAAACTGATACTTAGTGATCAGGAGAAAGGAACAATATAAGGAACATTGCTCTACAATGCCAATTTTCTTTAAGTTATCTTCCTTTTTCATATTGTTCTTGTTACAGTGTAGAATGGGAGCTCTGGCTGGCTTGTCTGTGTTAATAGATGGTACAAAACTTCTCCTTAGCGCAGCAGAAGACAGGTAATTCAACATCAATTCTGCTTATTAAAAATATACAAATTTTAAAAGATTTGAAGAAACTATATTGAAAAACCTGATGTTTTCATGACATAAATGAACTGATTGTATTTCAATAGCCTAAACTCTTTAAATAGTTAAAACTATATTTCAAGGCACAGTTAAAACTTAACCACATATAAAAAGGATTTTTCATGAGTGTTTCTTTATTGTCACTTTTATTAAACAAGTTTACTAAGCTGATATGCCGCGAGCCTTGGTGAGCGTCATACTCAGCTTTAATAGTTAACAAGTTTATTAAAAGTAAATCGACTAAATTATATCGACTTTCAAAAAAATGTACTAAACCATTACCATATTTCTACATGAAATTTGACAGTTTGGGCGCCAATGTAACTAACTTTATGACGTCAAACCGCTGAGGTGATGTCATTTTCATAGATTGGTTTCCGAGTTGTAACATAAACTTGAGCCTAAGACTGGAAACCAAACAATTAGTGTCATATAATATTTATGTTATGGGATTATAACACTCCCAGAGAGGGCTTTATGTGATAAATATCATTTTCATTAACCTAGTTCAGAAAGGGGAGAAATCGGTCACAATGAGCAATTTCTTATTTCCCAGAATCACAATGCTTTCAAACTTTGTATTTAAATTATTTTATTATATACCTGCATGTTTTATGACTCAAATACATGCAGATGGTTGAGCACAGTTCAATTACGGCAGATTAAAATTCTGTATTTGACTTGGTCAAATACGGTACCAACTCTGGTAATGGTACCTCACTGAAATATGCGATACTACGGCGTGGGTCACACGCCAATCATAAATTATATTTTATATGTAAATTATGTTATTTATTTATTTAGAATACAGAAATTTGTATTTTTAGCTCACTTGTACACAAAGTGCAAGGTGAGCTATTGTGATCACATTTTGTCCGTCGTCCGTCCATCACGCGTCGTCAACTAAATTTTGCATCCGATCTGAATGAAAGTTTATCAAAACATTCATCTCCATCAAATCATGGACAAGCTCGAAACTTGGCCATATGAGGTCAAAAACTAGGTCATTAGGTCAAATTGAAGGGAAATCTTGTTAACACTCAAGGGGCCACATTTTCAACTTGAGCATGTTGAAACCTATCAGAATGTTTGTCTTGATGAGATGTAAGTCAAGTTCGAACATGGGTCATGTCGGGTCAAAAAGTAGGTCACTAGGTCAAATTGAAGGAAAATCTTGTTAACACTCAAGAGGACGCAATTTTTGCTTCAGCAGTTTGAACTTTTGTCAGAATGTTTGTCTTAAAATTATCTAGGTCAAGTTTGAATATGGGTCATATTGGGTAAGAAACTAATTCACAAGGCCAAATTGAAGGAAAATGTTGTTAACACTGTAGAAGCGGCATGTTTTGCTGTAGCAACTTGTAATTTAGACAGAATGTTGAGCTGAACGATATTTAGCCCAAGGTTGAATATGTAGGTCACTAGGTCAGATTGAAATTTTGTTAACATTCTTCTAGAGGCCGCACTTTACAGAATGTTTGTCTTAAAGATATCTAGGTAAAGTTCAAATATGGGTCATATTGGGTCAGAACAATGTCATTAAAGGAAAATATTGTTCAAACTCCGGAGGCCGCAGTTTAACTTTGAGCAAGTTGAAACTTTGTCAGAATGTTGTTCTGATGATATCTAGTCCATGTTGGAATATGGGTCATATCAGGTAACAAAATATAGATCACTAGGCCAAATGAAGGAAAATCTTGTTAACACTGTAGGGTGCATTCAGAATAATTGTCTTGATGTGTTTTGCATTGCAGTACATTGCATAATTCAGGTGAGCGAGCCGAGTCCCTGTAGCTCAGTCGGTAACGACGCGGGCTGTCAATCCAGGGGTTGTGAGTTCGAATCCCGGCTCGGCCAACTTTCTTTCCGACGATTGACAAAAGTCAATGCGACATGCGTCATTCGTCTTCCACCAATGGGCTAAATCTATGTGGAAAAGCAGCCAGTTGCTTGGGAAGATTGTTGTGTGGAGTACTGGTGTGAGAAAACCAGGAAATGCATGAGTAGGTGAACTGGCCGCCGTGATATAACTGAGAAATTGTTGAAAACGGCGTTAAACCCCATTCAGTCAATCAGGTGAGCGAACTAGGGCCATCATGGCCCTCTTGTTTGTCTCTATTTCGTCTTAAAAGTTATACATGGTATATAATACATTGAAAATTATGTTGCAGTAGTAATGCAGGTTTTAGTATTGTCTACTACATGGACAATTTGACATAAGTCTTGACCTTGGGTCTCGCAACATATCAATTGTTCACGTCCCTGGTAGTACAATACTAATACCTGTATTGCTACTGCAACATAATATTCCCTATATATTGGATTTTCCAGATTTTTTTTTTATGAGATGTTTTAAATCATGTTAGCACTTAAAAACTTTCTTTTGTGACCAAATATTTGCATAATGATTTTCACAATTTAACCCTTTTCACATACAAACACTTTCTGACATCTCTACATCTGACAACTTTTGTGACATATTAGACATTGCTTATAATGAGTAATTTTCCTTTTGTCACAATGTTTTCAACTCTATTCAACGATTAAAGTTTCATTAATAGAGGCTCACCATATTTTGGCTTAGATGATATTAAACTGAGAAACTGTGAGAAACAGTTAAATGAAGATTATTATATTCAACCAGAATGTATTTTCCTTTATATATATTCAGTGACAACAAACAACCTGGGACATTTACACCGTTCTCTGTTATCCTTGGCTCCACAATTAATGAGGTCCATAGATGTTTACTGTTAGCCCTGGTGTCAGAAGACTATCCTATAACATTAACACAATTGATCAAGGTACAACAATATTATAGGTCCTACAGGAAAAACCAACCTTGGTGTTTTTGTGTTATGTGGAAATGAAGATCATCCATCTTCTCATCCATGATGTGCGAAACAAATACACTCTCTTCGTTAGAAGTTTGTTTTTGATACCATTAAGTGAACAGTGCATACCCTGATTAATATGCACATGGTGATTTAAATCTACTTTTGTAGTAGAGTGGTCTGTCCCATCATCGATAGACAATATGTAGCTATGTGTTAGTACACAGGGTTACTTATACTGCCATGCTATAGAGCTAGGTTTTGTAGTGACTTTGTAGTGTGCACTCATATATTTTTATGAATCTGTATATAGTAAAAAATTGCCTAGTCTATTGGTGGCAAAACTTAAATTATGGCCATACTTTTTGACACATTGGAGATAAGAAGAACAGATTAAAACATTGCGTTAAAAAGAATATGCTGGCATTGAGCCGAAAGTTGTTTCTATTACAGAAAGGGTTCATTGCCAATGTTATGAGTTGATTTTCACTTTGATCTGTATTTATGAAAAAGATCTTGACCTTAACCCTTTCCCTCATATAGACGCTTTCTGACGCCTCTGCAGCAGACAGCTTTTTGAAAACATAGTGACAAAAGAAGAAATTGCACAAAACGTGCAATTTCTCCTTTTGCCACAATGTTTTCCACTTTTTGTCATAGGTTATCCATTCAATTATGGAGATTTTCTATTTTTTGACAAAATACGTTCAAAGTCGTCTGCTGCAGAATTGCCGTATGATGGAAAGGGTTAAGTAATAACCTTTGTTGTGTGTGATGTAAAAGGTTAATAATATAGACTGATATACTTTACAATTGATTGTGCAATGAGTTCTTACAACTACTATATATAACTCTATATCTCTGGGGTTTTGAAACTTGACCAGACCAAAGGCGAAGGCATTTGAACATATGGCAAAATCGAGTACTGATTTTAAAAGTCTCCAGGAAGCAAACATTGAGAGTGATTAATATAAGCTGAAAGATTGTTTCGCAATTGATGTTAAAGGAATAAGTTTAAACCAGACATATAGAGAAAGTATTAATTACCTCCCTTTATATAAATAAAATATGAATAAATATAATGCATTTAAATTCAATAGGACAGTTATAAAAATATGCATGATTTTGTTATTTATATGTTTCTGCTAATGCACAGTACACAAATTTGGAAAAATATATTGCTTACTAAATTTATGAGAAGAAAAATTGAACCCTGCACATAGTTCCTAATATAAATTACTACTATATATTGTCTTGGTCCTTGATTGTGAATAGGATGGTGGTAATGCTTGCTTTAAGGGGCTACAAACTTGGTACGTAGTTACTATAAAATGCCCTTGGGAAGGTCTGAGACTAGGGTCAGTTATAACTCTCCAGCAGGGAGGTCACATAACCTGTGATGCAGACAAACAAGAAATAGGCCATTATACTGCTAATACAGTATTTAGCTTGAGAATGTCTGTGGCTCGCTAGTAGAAGCATGATTTGCAAGGTAGCAGGATATTACTGCTATAACTCAATTCAGACTACTCTGCTTCCATCTTTTTACTTTGAACTTGTATATGCAGCATGATTTTTGAAAACATTGTGGCAAAAGGAATGAATGAATGAATGTATATTGTTTTATGGCGCATCGACAGCTAAGGTCATTTAGCGCGCAATTAAATTTAATTATTCATGATCCCTGGGTAAACAAACCAGTACTAGGCTAGAAAATGTGCCTTGCCCAAGGGCACTCCACCATGACCGTAGTGCCGCGACTGGGGATCGAACCCGGGACACCCGGTTTCGAAATCACCCACGCTAACCACTCGACCACAGCGGATTCCGTGGCAAAAGGAGAACTTACTCAAAATTAGAATTTATCCATTTGCCACATAGCTTAACTCTGCACAATATTTATACCTTCATCTTTAGATGAATTTCCATAATTTTGCCTAGATGTATTTAAAAATGTTTGATGCATATTTGTCATATATGGGAAAGGGATAAATATTTAGTCCTGATAAAAAAGTATTTACAAATTTAGTGGAAGAAACATTTTATCAAAATATTGGAATTTAATCAAGTTGATATTTCTCACTTAGGGCCCGTTTGTTGCGCATAAACAAATTTCGGTTTAAAACTAGTTTCGTAAACCATCCATTTGTTAATCAAACCAGTTTTAAAACTAAAACCAGTTTTTCCATTTGTTTACACAAACTTAAAACTGTTTTCTTAAACCGATCAAACCGCCCTCGAATGTGGTTTAGGGGGTTTGATGTATCTGAATACATGGTCACTTGGAAGAGAGAAAATGGCGACTGAACCGCTTAAATTAGCCCTTACATGTGGAAATGCACTAGACTGGGTTCAGACATTGTCTGATAATGGTATTAAGAATATATTTGGAATTTTAAACATATAAATCCTTTATTTACTCGTTTTATTCTGTAATTATGACCAGAAAATTAAAAGATAAAAACATTTGTATCAAAGTCAGCCATGTTGTTCTCAAAACTGGCCATTTGTGGCGAAACATCCAAACCCTGTAAACCAGTTTTGGTTTGATATTAAAATTTTGAAATCTTAAACCACAAACTAAAACCAGTTTAAGAGCAACAAATTGGCTCTTTGTCATACTTTTTGTAAGAATGGTTTGGCAGGGTGACACATACAGCTCACTTGTCTGTCACCTATCCATCAGTCATTCACATTATTTTGGAAAACTTGGTAAATGTTGTGCTAGTGTTTAGATAATTTACCCTTTACTTCATGTAAACAATTTTTTCGGCAGGTGACTTTTGATAAAATTATAGGAAAAGGAAAATCATGGAATTTATCCTTTTTCTACCTGTTTTCGACTCTGTATCAGTTTTTCTACTAGGTACATTTTTTCTCTAGAAGTTTTTAAAGATACATTTCTATATAAATTCATAAAAAAAAATGAGTAAAATAACAATTGTTTTCCCTTATAAACCTTTATGAGGTGATGCTTGATTCTAATTAGACTGTAGTATGAGAAAGCTTTTATATTTTAATTATTTAAATAAAATAGTTTTTTCCCTACTCGGTAGGTACCGATTAAGGAATTGCAAGAAATAACTGGACCGAATCACAACTAAATTATACCTCTTTAAAGGTTGGTGTCTAATACAAACATTGGGGGGATAAATGTACACAAGAAAACTGTTACAAAAATAATATATGCACAATAAGTGTGTTTATCTAGTGTTAAAGCATTATACAATTATGCTGTTTATGGGATATAAATGATTTCAGGTATGTCACAGAAAACTAACATTCTCTTATTTCCTAATAATGAAGACCCTGATCAGACTGCATAAGTACATACTGATCAGGATCTTCATTACTATGAAATAAGAGAATGTTTTTTTCTTCTGACATACCGGAAATCATCTAATAAACAGTATAATTAGTGTAGTACTAGATACAATTTACTTGACCGTCTTGATGGTGTTGTGGTAGCGTGTCCACCTCGGGTGCAGGAGGTCACAGGTTTGATCCCTGGCCGGGTCATACCACATTAAAAATGGTAGTAATGGCTGCCTTCCATGGCGCTGAACTTGAAGTTTGCAGGGTTAGCATTACGACTGTCTGGTTGATGTCAGGATAAATAGACCATTAGGACTGGTAACTTACCCAGGAAACTCCGTGATATAACATAAACAATGTTTAAAGTGGCATTTAACACTAAACAATAAACATTTACTTACTGCACAACTTAAGATGATTTCAGGTATGTAACAAACTGTGGAAATAAAATAATGTTAGTTTTCTGTGAAATAACAAATCATCTTTTTTCCATAGATAGCATTTATATTACTTTTAAAAGCACTAGATAAACATACATTTTGTGTATACTGTATACAATGTATATGCCTCATTGACTGAGAGTGTTTTTATAACAGTAATGTACATTTTATCTCACCACAGTTTGTATATGACACCCAACCTTTACATAGGTCTAATATAGTTATGTTTACGATTCTAAGCATTATGTTGTACAATTTTTGTAAATGAATGGGTCCGTTTTTAAAATCCTGAAATCTTGGAGAAAAGAATAATTTGTGAGTGTGTGCTCTTGTGTAACATGTTTGTGGTTAATCCCAAACCCATTCAGCTTCTTATTTTTAAATTGGTTTGAACTTTTTTTACATGAATTTCTTCACTCTGGATAGAAATGCCACTTTAAAGCAGAGAACCCTAAAATATCAAAATATTTAAATAGTTAATTATACAAACCTACTATTGTACGGTAGATAAATGAATGAGCATTGTGATATTTTTTAGTAAGATCATATCTTTTATTGTATTTCAGTGTTTTGGTACTGTTATAGCCAACGTACCATATCATAGAATGCGTCCAGGCCTCTTGAGCAGAATTGTGAAACAGATACGTCATTTCATAAATCATCGGGGTATGTTTATAGCTCTCAATCTTGACCCAATAAGACTGAATTTCATATGTCTTCATTTACTGTTGTCATACTATTACCAAGCCTTATTATACCCTGCTGAAGGTGGATGGTATTTTAGTTTGGCATCGTCAGTTGGTTTGTCCATGAAGCTTTACTGACATATTGGCAGGCATCGCATGTTTTCCTTTGATCATTTGTGTTATAGAGTTGGTAATGTAATGACAAAAGAAACCAAGGTTAACTAGTTTACCTATTTTCTGACAATTTACCCAATTTGGTAAGTAGTGTATAATTCTTTCGACAGATCCCAATGTAAGAGTTGCCTGTCTGACCTGTCTGGGAGCCATGGCGAGTATTCATCCGCCATTGATGGAAGTATGTCACATAATCCAGCCTCCTCGACCGCCTGTATCGGCAAGACAACCATCCACATCGGAGGTCGAAACAGGAGATCAGAACATTTTGAGAGAACCTGAACATAACCCACTGGGTAGAGAGGTGGATTCAGGTTTCAGCAGCAGTCCCAGTATTCACTCCCCTGGTGGTCCTCTTCAGTCTGAAGGTAAAATGAATGAGCATTCAGGGGGAACATCTCCTAGGAAAGGAACAAGCTCACCAGGAGTACAGACCCCCGTTTTCAGTGATCAGATGTTACAAGCACATGCCCGAGATATATCTTGGGTTGTAAAGCTGTGTGTGAGGAACATCCTTCCACAGCCAGCAGACTCCTCATACAGGAATGATGGGCCTTATGTGGAACCACTTCCAGTTAGACTTGAGTCTCTACAAGTGCTGGCCAATCTAACCAAGGTTTACTTTCCTATTATAAGGTAAACATTGCAAGATCTTTTAAAAATGATTTGCCTGACATACAGTTTTTGCTTAAATGAATTGAAATTAGGAAAATGTTGTATGAAAAAATGTCATCAAATTTGTGATATTGTCTTGCTTTGAAAAGCTAGGTTGATCATATATTAGTTTGAATAAAAGGGTTTGATTTTGACCAATATTTCTATAGTTTACATTCAAAAGAGTCCTCTTAATAGAAATATGTTTATTAGATAATTCCATCAAGTATAGCGCTTCTCAGCGCTCAGGGTTGTGGTGATAGCATTATGACTGGTGGGTTGATGTCAGGATAAGCTTATCACCAGTACTGGTAGTAAGGCTGAAATACTGTTGAAAGTGTCATCAAACACCATTCAAACAAACAAACCATCAGATATAGGTTTTAACTCTTACCCGTAAGCTGATGCATTTTGACACATTAGTAGCAGGTTGCGTTTGAAAATATTATGGAAAAGGAGGAATTGCACACAAAGTGTTTTCTACTCTACTAGAATTGTACTTTCATTTAGAAATGTTACCCTTATTTTCCTGCAGATTTTTTCAAAGTTGCCTGTTACATATTTCTTTGTGTTTGGCAAAGGATTAAAGGTGAATTCTTCTCTTGTTACATTTGTACATTACTTTCTGAACCTTATAAACCGCATGCTTATTTGTTTTCTTCAGAAACTGTGTTCCGTTACTTCAAGAATTGATACATAAATGTTACTGTGATTCAGACCCTGTGATCAAACTTCATACAGCTAAGGTGAGTGACAATCTATGAATTATTATGATACTGTGATACCTTACCTGTGAGAAAACTTCACTGTGATACCTTACCGGTGAGAAAACTTCACTATGATACCTCCTTACCTGTGAGAACACTTCTCTGATACTTTACCTGTGAGAAAACTTCAAACAGCTTAGGAGGATAACAAATCCAATAATAATATAGTATGATACATAAAGAGTACTGTGGTACATATAGAGTACTGTGATACCTACCCCTTGATTGAGCTAATTGATTAGAGTTGAACACATTGTGTCAAAAGAAGAAATTACTCATACAAAAATATTTTGGCTTTTGGCTTCAATATGATGTTGATAAGTTCTTACAAATCAATTAAAACTGATAAATGAGTAGTAGTTAAAAATGGAGACCAAAATTAGACTGCTCAAATGTGCAGCCTGGTCTTGGTTTGTTTTGTTCTCAATCACAGTTTAAAGTCATGCTTAAAGACATAAGCAAATATTGGTAATAGTTGTGTATACCAGATTAACGGTAAATGCAAATATGCAAACACATATGTTTACATACCTGTAGTCACATAATGCCTAAAAACTACATAGTATCATATGAAGGAAAAGTTGAAGATGCTAAAGAAATATTGTGACTGAAGAGAAGTTTTATTTGTTTACGGTTGAACTATATTGTGCATAGTTAGCCCCGAAGCCGATATGACATTTACTTAAGTGGCATCACAAACAAAAAATGGTAATTCAGGATGTTTATACATTTTGTTGTAGCATAGTAAACGTGAAAAGACAGAAAGTGTTGATTTGAACAAATGGCATTTTCTCCGACAATGCTTTCAATCCGGGGTTTGTGAGTTAAAACCCTCAGCTTGGCCAACATTCTTTCTGACGTTTGACAAAAGTCACTGATGAGCGTCATTTGTCTTCCTCCAATGGGCTAACAGTCTATGTTGAAAAGTAGCCAGTAGCTTGGAAAGTATGTTGTGTGGAGTACTGGTGTGAGAAAGCCTGGAAACACATTTATTGGTGAACTGGCTGCTGTGATATGACTGAAAAATTATTGAAAACGGCCTTAAACTCCAATCAATCAATCTTTTTTCTCCTATTTCAGTTGTTAGATGAGTTCACTCAAGTGTTGTTACATGATTTACAAAACACCCAGGTAGATAACTCGCCTGCTACAGATAGACTAGAGAAACAACAGGTAACCCTTATGTTAAAAAAACTGAATATGTAAAAAATTGTAATTAATTCGGAAAAAGAACATTAAAAATCACAAACATTGACTTCTAATCAATTTTTTCAGATCTGCAATTGTTTTCGAGGTTAATTGTTTAGATTTTAATTGTTAAATCCGTTAAGTTAATTTTGACATTAAACATCAGGCCCCAATTCCACAAACGATACTTCATGCTAAGTAATACTTAAATTCTTAAGAGCATATTTTATCATTTTTAGCTCAACTTTTTGAAGAAAAGGCTAGCTATACTACTCACCTCGGTGTCGGCATTGGTGTCTCACCTTGGTTAAGGTTTTTGTACCAATTCAATTTTTTGTTAAAACCGTTACAGATATTGCTTTGAAACTTACGACACTTATTCACCATCATTACCTCCATCAACAGACAAGAGTACATAACTCTGTCAAGGTTTTTGAAAGAATTATGGCCCTTTTTCGACTTAGAATTTTGGTTAAGTTTTTTGTACCAATTCCATATTTTGTCAAGACCATTACAGATATTGCTTTGTAACTTACAACACTTATTCACCATCATTACCTCCATCAACAGACAAGAGTACATAACTCTGTCCATGTTTTTGTAAGTATTTTGGCCCTTTTTCAACTTAGAATTTTGGTTAAGTTTTTCGTACCACCCCACTTTTTAGCTCACCTGAGCTTTGCTCAAGGTGAGTTATTGTGATCGCCTTTTGTCCGGCGTCCGTCGTCCGTCGTGCGTCGTGCGTCAACTTCTTCTCCTCAGTAACCAGTGGGTCAATTTGGATGAAACTTCACAGAAAGCATCCTCTCAATGACCTCACCAGAATTCCTTCAAATTTTTGGGATCCATGCAAAATTCTGGTTTCCATGGCAACGCAACCGAAAAAACTTCAAAATTCTTCTTCTCCCGAATTGGTTGGCAGATTTTCAAATAATTTTGTAGAAATGTTCCTTGGATGACCCTCTATCAGATTCCTTCAAGCCGTGTTGATTGGTCGAAAAACATGGCCGCCAGGGGGGGCGGGGCTATTTTGCCTTATATGGCTATAGTGAAAACTTAAAAAATCTTCTCCTCCGAAAGTGTAAGGCCGATTTTCAAATAATTTTGTAGAAATGTTCCTTGGGTGACCCTCTATCAGTTTCCTTCAAGCCATGTTGATTGGTCAAAAAACATGGCCACCAGGGGGGGCGGGGCTATTTTGCCTTATATGGCTATAGTGCAAACTTAAAAAATCTTCTCCTCCAAAAGTGTCAGGCCGATTTTCAAATAATTTTGTAGAAATGTTCCTTGGGTGATCCTCTATCTGATTCCTTCAAGCCATGTTGATTGGTCAAAAAACATGGCCGCCAGGGGGCGGGGCTATTTTGCCTTTTATGGCTATAATGAAAACTTAAAAAATCTTCTCCTCCATAAGTGTCAGGCCGATTTTCAAACTTAAAAAATCTTCAACATCTTCTCCTCAGTAACCAGTGGGTCAATTGGGATGAAACTTCACAGAAAGCATCCTCTTAATGACCTCACCAGAATTTCTTCAATTTTTTTGGGATCCATTCAGAATTCTTGTTTCCATGGCAACGAAACGAAAAAAACTTCAAAATTCTTCTTCTCCCAAACTGGTTGGCAGATTTTCAAATAATTTTGTAGAAATGTTCCTTGGATGACCCTCTACCAGATTCCTTCAAGCCATGTTGATTGGTCAAAAAACACGGCCGCCAGGGGGGCGGGGCTATTTTACATTATATGGCTATAGTGAAAACTTAAAAAATCTTCTTCTCCAAAAGTGTCGGCCCAATTTTCAAATAATTTTGTAGAAATGTTCCTTGGATGACCCACTTTCAGATTCCTTCAAGCCATGTTGATTGGTCAAAAAACATGGCCGCCAGTAGGCAGGGCTATTTTGCATTATATGGCTATAGTGAAAACTTAAAAAATCTTCTCCTCCAAAAGTATCTGGCCGATTTTCAAATAATTTTGTAGAAATGCTCCTAGGGTGACCCTCTATCAGATTCCTTCAAGCCAAGTTGATTGGTCGGAAACTATGGCTGCCAGGGGGGCGAGGCTTATATAGCTAAAGTGAAAAAAAAAAAAAATCAGGTGAGCGATTCAAGGGCCATCATGGCCCTCTTGTTTTCAAAACCATTAGAGATATAGCTTATATAAATACACTTATTAATATATCTATAGGTGCTACCTATTTACGAAAAAAACGCAAGATAATTATAAACAAAAATTTAAGAGCATACTTTGGCCATAAATAAGGATTTATAAATAATTGACTAGACAATAATAATGTTAATGGCATGTGTCTTGCATTATCAAAACATATTTGCAATTCTTATTGCTGTCGTCTATTATTACGAACAGAAAATAATAAAGTAAAGACTTTCAGAAAATCAAGGAATACATTTATAATGAACGAGGTTAAAACATGAGGGCCAAGATGATCCTTAATCGATCACCTGCATTATGGTAAAGAAGCAAATAGATCAGCCCTTTTCTGATGCCACCTGGGGACTGCCTTTTTCAAGCAGTCAATATGACTGGAACAAATTATGTAAGGGGTCACATTTCTGCTAAACCCTTTCCCTATTAGAGACGGTTTCTGAGGCCTATGATTTAGGAAAAGATTGTCGCAACAAGAACAATTGCTCCTTATGAGAAAGTTATCCTTTTGCCACAATGTTTGATAAATAATTATACTTTGAATGATTGAGTCAATAGCTCATGTATAGTTATTTGGGGTCTTTCATGTTAATACCACTTTTTTGCGGGAAACGACGTCGCTCCATTGACGTTACGCCAAGATGAAGTGTAGCGGAAATGACGTCACGTCCTTCTTTGGTTATGATACAGTCAAAATTTAGTTTCGGGTGTAGAAGGCTAATGCTGTCGTTTTTTTAACGAACGGGAAACATATTTCTTATAGATTTCCATTTATTTTTAACTTTTCGTACAAATGTTAATTCCAGCACTTTAATGATCTTAAATATCGATTTTAAAAAATTGATTAAAAAGACGACAATAATTTTCAATCCGTGTTTTTCTGCTCATTTTATACATACCCAAAATACCGATTTTAAAAAAAATGATTAAAAAGCCGACAATAATTTTCAATCTGTGTTTTACGTCTGCTTTTTATACATATCCAAAATGGCGGCCCCCATGGATTTTTTTCAGTTTCATTTCAGAAAGCTTCATGGGTTATTGAAAAAAAAAGAAAAAAAAAAAAAAAAAATCTCACGCCCGTTAACTATAAGCGAAAAAAACCATTCATGGGGTTTTTTCGTATTAAGCCTGTATCGTTTAATAACGCTTATTCGGATTGTACAAGTTCAGGAAGAACATAAAAAACCACACTGAATCAATTTTCATTATTGTCTCTTATTCGGTTAGTGATACACCATGTTGAATTCCAAACATCAATCAAGTTCAGTAGAAAACTGAAATAGAAAAATAAGCATTCCTGAGTCAACGCCTCAAAAAGTCAAAGACAACCAGTTGCTATTGAGTCATTCATCTAAATGGTGTCAAAGCAACTGGATATAACGCAGTTATGAGTAAAAGATTCAAAGAAAGTACGCTTCAGCATAGGTCATTAATACCACGAAGCTATATGGTAAACATAGTATGTATCGAAACCCGATGGGACGAATCGTTCTCCTGAGCGGTAGCGAACATAACCGGGTTTGAACATATAAGCTCTAAAAAATCTCTAAAACAATGAAATATGTCAAACAATGCATCTCATTTTTGTAAATCAATCATAAAAAACTTACTCTATGGGGGTTATTGACTCGAGAAAATCTTTAAACTGTGTTTATCGCCAAGCGATGTACAACAAAAGGCAAGCATGCCGTCTCGGAAACGTTATAAAAGTAAATGGCGAAATTCAAGGGCGATAATCCCGTCAAACCACCTGAAGTATTACTAAAATATGGATAATGTATTAATCGAGTATTACAGCAACGAATATAGAAAATCTCTATATCTTACAGACATGACACTTATAATACTTATTTACCATCATTATCTCCATCAACAGACAACAGTACATAACTCTGTCAATTTTTTTTAAGAATTATGGCCCTTTTACGATTTAGAATTTTGGTAAAGTTATAATTCATACCAAATCAATTTTTTTCAAAACAATTACAGATATAGGTTAAACACTTACAACATTCTTTTTTACCATCATTACCTCCACCAACAGCCAATCCCTCTTACAACTTATATAAAGTACTTTGCTTATAAATAACATGATAAAGTACCTGGTTATGTTTTCTGTACCACCCCAAAAAAAAGTTTTGTTTTATTGGCAAGCACGAAAAAGTCGAGCATGCTGTCCTCCGACAGCTGTTGTTTATTCCCTAATAAAAAATACAGAATATTTTATTTCTTAAAAAGTATTGTTAGCAAGATAAGTATTAATGTCAACTTAGTCATTAACTTAAATACATTCCACTATTTATGTTTTACAAAATATTTAGAGAAACAAAAATGATGAAGTATGCTCTTAAGAATTTAAGTATTATTTATCGCCAATTAAGGTTAGTGAAACTGGACCCTGATTGGATGCTATTATACGGCCGTTAATCTTGATAAACATTTTATACGCAGCTTTTAGCACCTATTGAGACAAAATGACATAAAAGAAAATGATGTCATGCGACAAAGAGACCCATTCAGTGTAATTTTGTTGACAGGTTGAAAAAACAAATCAATACATGTACATAACCGTTCAGACTTCCAGCCAAATCATACACATTTTAGTAAATTGATTCTCTGTTCTTGATTTGTTTTATCCGGATATCAGGAACATAGATTTGTGTATTAAAGGAAAACAATTAAGCAGACAAAATATGTTCCTTCAATTTCTTGTCCGGATCTTGAATTATTTGGATATTGCGCTGGGATTAATTGGCTCGACTGTATTTGCTTTTGCCACAAATATTTCATTTCTATTCAATATTTATACTTTCATTAATAGAGATTTTCAGTTTCTTTGTCGAAATGCTCTAAAAATCTTCTTCTGCAGATTTGTTGTATGTAGGAAACCCTTTCCCACTTGCAGACGCATTTGGTGCATTATTATGAGCAATTACTCCTTTACCACAATGTTTCTAAGGACTATACACATTCATTTATGGAGATTTTCTATATTTTACCCTTGATATTTTCAAAGTTGTCTGTTGCATATTTGTTGTATGTCAGAAAAGGCTAATAGACAAGTTTTACTTTCAGGTGTTAGAGTTCTGGCTTTCTTTACTGAATGGACCGATCCAGGATATATTACAGAATCTTAGTTATGGTACAGTCAGGGCAACTACCTGTGATTGCATTGCTAATATTGGAGATGAAATATTCACTTTATTACCTGTAAGTGTCGTGTATTTGTGTTAAGCTCACTTGAGCAGAAAGCTATTTCTCATCAACCATTGATTAGATTTAAATGTACATTCACTTGTTCCCACCAAGCTTAGTTGTGCATATTTACGGCTCATGTCACTTAGATAATTGTTCAGAGGGTTATGGAACTAACTATCTTATAAGCATAGTTTTGTTTCAAAGCTACCATCAAAATGTTAAGATAACTGTCTTGTCTAGTCAGTATTGTTGTAATTGTACCATGTCTGTATTCCGTCATGCATCAATGATCATGATATGTATATCATGGTAATTCTCTGTCATATGTGACCTGTTGTGCATCAGCAATTTTCTAACACATATTTTCTGTAACCACTTTTTAAACTATGCAGTGTTCGTCTGAAATATTCATACATGTCAGAATTTTGACAGATTCAAAGTTGTGACCAGTGCAGAACCAGACAAGCCTGTGTATCTGTGCAGTCTGATCAGAATCTTCCGTTTGCCAATGATTCTAACAGTTTTCAAGAAACTTCAGACAAACAGTACCGACTCAATAATGTAGTTATAGAGCATCCTCCTCAGGTTCATGAAGTTGGGATTTGATCCCCAGCTAGGTCTTACCAGGATGTGGAGTTATCATTACGACTAACTCTTTTGTGTCAGGACATATGGACCAATAGTACTGGTAACTTACTCGGGAAACATGGGGATATAAATAAAAAAAAAATGAAAAGGGCATTAGACACCAAACAAACATACACACTTATCAGACAAACAGTGTCTGTATGATTTAGATACCATGGTCCATGGATGTGTAGACTGATCTTCGTTACGTTTGTCACAATTACACAAATATCCATTTGGTTGAAATATCATGTTCTATAGACTGATCGTTATTTATGCTTTGCACTAATACAAAATGGATGGTTTTTTTTGAGTGGAGGTTTATTTGTTTCTTATAATGCTTTATGTTTGGTTTTCTGGTTAAAAATCGCATTTGCTGATCTGGATTACAAATGGTTAAAGGTTCACTTCCTGTGTTGTGCAACTCATTAACAGATCTTGTATTAGACAGTTGCAATGATTCATTTTTATGTCAGATTAATACATGGGGATCACTTCTATGTGTTCTGTCTGTCCATCAAACCTTCATGTACTATTTATTTCCTTATATTACAGATGGATAAGAGGGTCATGTGTTTAACTGTGGTTCTAGGGTTAGCTGGGGATGAAGATCGATTTATCAGGGCCTCTGCCATAAGGACTCTAGGCGTCTATGTGATGTATAAAAGCCTTCGAGAGGTTTGTTACTATTGTGTAGATTATTTGAAAAGTATGAGAAAGTTTTAAGTCTTATATATTGAGACTTTCTTTTCTAGGCGTCTATGTGATATATAAAAGCCTTAGAGAGGTTTGTTACTACTGTGTAGATTATTTGATAAAATGTAAGAAAGATTTAAGTAATATTTATTCAGACTTTCAGGTTTAACCTTTTCTCTGATGCAGATGACTTTAAAAGAATCTGCAGAAAATTTTACAAAAGTATGCTTTCGAATTTCCATCTGTTACTATGTTTTCCTACATGTGTTTGCAATTCAGATTACTCATGCATGCTTTTATTTCCTCTAGGATGTTTCTTTCATCACTGATTCAACAAGTGCAATACTGGAATCCGTCCAAGACAAGAATATAGCTGTACGAGTTAAAGCTGGTTGGTCGTTAGCCAATCTTTGTGATGCTGTAGCCTTGAACAGGTACACACTATGTATAGCTCAGGATGATGGACATATTTCATGGTCTAAATCTTTATTTGACCTACAAACCCAGTGTTGCTGGACCTCTCTCAAAAAGACTTATCTCATTAAGATGATTCTTCTGAATACCTTATTATGGCGTTAAGCAAATTGACTAAGTAGATAGACTTGATTTATCCTTGCAGACAATGAATTGTGCTTTAACAAAGGAAATGTAAATGAATGCTTCACCTTTCCCACATATAAACAGCAGACAACTTTGAAAACAAAAAGGCAAAAAAGAGGAAAATCTCTGTAAATAAAAATTTTATTATTAAATAGAAATGAAAACATTTTGACAAAAGGAGAAATTGCTCTTCACAATGTTTTCAAAAGTCATCTGCTGCAGAGGTATTTAAAAAGTGTTTGTTTGCGGTAAAGGCTTAATGTATCATTTACATCATGATGCTTTGTAAAACTTTGGTATATTTATATGACATCTGTTTCATGTTTACTGCTTCTGGCAATATGCAATTAATGTTTTGCCAAACACATTTGTACAACACATTCTGGTATTTTAAATTTTGTATAATGTTTTGACTTTTTATGTATGATTCAACACAAGTATTCTTAATTCATTAAATCTACTGGACATAGAAACATACCTTCCGAGTTTTTATAATCAATGTCAATTACAATGAACACTCTTATAGGTTGAATTATGTAAAATAGCTGGTTTGTTTTCTTATTCACAGAGAAGAAGGGGATACACAATTCATAGAAGAGTTTCCAGATGTTCTGTTACTCAATATTATCACTATGGCAACCAAAGTGTGTCATGACAGTGACAAGGTGAAGGCCAATGGTGTGCGGTCACTAGGCAACATATTGAGATATATTTTAAGAAAACATTTAGGTAAGGAGTTATATTGACAGGTGAGGAGGAACGAGGCACTCCATCTTTAATCTTAGCCAGTAGACTGTTCAGTTGTGACCTGTTCTTGACTTCGTGTTTAATCAACATATCATCAACATTTTTGAGCTCATGTGTCTTAACTTTACCTTCAAATAGACAATTTTTAATGCTTTATCCAAAGATTAATTTTGATGAGCTGTTAGTGTAAATAGAGGAAATTGCTCAAAATTATAATTTTCTTCCTTTTCCCCACAATATTTACAAGTATGCTTCTAAATTATGCTTATAATTTTCTAAATATTAAAATTATCATTTTATTCAATATTGAAACTTTATAGAGATTTAATGTTGCCTAGATGTCTGTTGCAGGTCTATGTGGAAGGGGGCTAATAGAAAATGCTGCATAAAACATATTCTGATGTTTAACCCTTTCCCACATACAGCAAATCTGCAGCAGTCGACTTTGAAAATGTCTACTAAAAATATGGAATATCTCTATAATTGTAGGTATGATTACTGAAAAAAGTTGAAAACTTTGTGACAAAGGGAGAAATTGCTCGTTTTGAGCAATTTCTCCTTTTGTCACAATGTTTTCAAAAGTTGTGGGTGGGAACAGGGTTAATTTTATTATACTGTTTTGTGTTGACTGGAGAACTTGATTTAAGTAATAAAGTGCAAGTATTACTTCTGATTCAGGTAAAGAAAGCTTCAATCAGGCTGTCAGTAATGGTATAAAATCTCTGATGAAAAATGTCAACACTGGAACAATGAAGGTAAGGAACCCAGATTTCTAGAACAACAAGTCTTTGTTGTGCACCATATATCTCTTGCTTGAGAATTAAACCACATTTTGTAGATACTCTAAAGAATCATATCAGTGAGACAATTATTTTCTCTTACCACGATATTGAGGATTTCATAACACGAGAAAGGCCCCCGTAATTTCTTTCCCTCATGCAACAATTCTGTAGCAGACGACTTTGAACATATTTCGTTAAAAAAGGGAAAATCTCTATAATTGAATGGATAACCTATGACTAAAAGTGGAAAACATTGTGGCAAAAGGAGAAATTGCTCGTTTTGAGCAATTTCTTCTTTTGTCACCGTTTTCAAAAAGCTGTCTGCTGCAGAGGCGTCTATATGAGGGAAAGGGTTAAACAAGGCTTTTTGTCAAGTTCCCCGTCGTATTACTCTTTTCAATTATATGTTGTGTGCTCTAAAGAATAAATACTGACAGGTTTATATGTATTCTTGCTTGGAAGATGTAAGATTCGACCTTTAATGGCATGATTCAATGATTAGGTTTTTGTTTAGATAAACAGGGATGTATCGTATTGGAACTAGACACACATTTAACATCACTTTAACCATATCCCAAATGTAGACATGTGTAGATGCATCTGTAATAGAAGACTTTTAAAAACATTGTGACAAAAGGAGAAAATTCTTATTATGAGTAATGTTAAATTTTGTCACAATATTTTGAATTCATTTTATTAGCTCGACTTTTCGTCTTAGAATTTTGGTTAAGTTTTTTGTACCAGTTCCCTTTTTTTCAAAACCATTACAGATATTACTTCGAAACTTACAACACTTTTCCACCATCATTACCTCCAGCAACAGTCAAGAGTATATAACTCTGTCCATGTTTTTGTAAGAATTATGGCCCTTTTTCAACTTAGAATTTTGGTTAAGTTTTTCGTACAACCCCCCTCTTTTTTAAAGCCATTAGAGATATAGCTTAAACACTTACAATACTTATTTACCATCATTACCTCCATCAACAGACAACAGTACATAACTGTCAATTTTTTTTTAAGAATTATGGCCCTTTTATGATTTAGAATTTTGGTAAAGTTATAATTCATACCAAACCAATTTTTTTCAAAACAATTAGAGATGGAGCTTGAACACTTACACATTTTTTTTTAACCATCATTACCTCCACCAACAGCCAAGAATATGTAATTCAGTAAAGGTTTTTGTAAGAATTATGACCCTTTTTCGACTAATAAAGCACTTTGCTTATAAATAATATGATAAAGTACTTGGTTATGTTTTCTGTACAACCCAAAAAAGTTTTGGTTTATTGGCAAGCATAAAAAAGTCGAGCGCACTGTCCTCCAATAGCTCTTGTTATTTATGCTTTCATTTTATAAAGATTTTATAAATCTTTGCCTAAATGTTTCTGTTTGCAGTAAACATTAATCTTTTACTCACAGGTAAGGTGGAATGCATGCTATGCTATAAGTAATCTTTACAAGAATACAGATCTTAATCCTGGAGCATCACCATGGAACGTAAGTATGCTGTTGTTGGTAATGATAGGAATACAGAAACATATAATCTTGTAACTAATTAAAATATGTTGGGAAATGGAGAAATTGCAGAAATTAAGCAAATCATATTGTTTTCAAAAGCGGTCTTTTGCAAAGGAGTCCAATGTCATCTGTATCTGGTAAATTCTTTATCATATTGCAACTTGTACTCGATGACCGGATGATTGATTTACCATGAATAAACAACTAGTAACATGCAAATTCTTGTTTGTTTCAAAGTATTGAGTTCTTGAAAAACCTTGGCTGAAGTACAATTTTTAGCCTCTATTAAATTGTAGACAATGAAAAAAGAAAGGTGACATATGCAAGACTGATTTTCAGAGAGATTAGAAAGCTTCATTTGAACTGGAGAAAGCCTTCGTCAGAACAGTTTCTTATTTATTATGTTTTAATTCACCCTGTTTGTAAAACTTTGATAATTATGGACCATATATGACTTGTGTTTAACTCATTTCAATGATTATACTTAATAAAAAGAGCTTTTCTATAATCTTGTTCGGAGGATTTCATAGTTGTCTGTTGCAAATTTGTTGTATGTTGGAAATGGTTATACAATATATAACAGTTTAAAAAACTGTCTTGATCGTGTAGAAAGACCAGAATTCATTAACATTACAGGTGGAGCTTATGAACTCATTGTGTGTCGTGGTCAAAGACTGTAAGAATTTCAAAGTCCGTATCAATGCAGCTACAGCATTATCATCCCCTAAAGAAAGATGTCAGTATGGAGATTCAGACTTGTACTGCAGGGTGTGGAGAGGCGTGATTGAGGCATTTGCAACTGCAGAAGATATCGCAGATTATATTGATTTCAGATACAGGGATACATTGACAGATCAGGTTTGTATCCATGATATTTTTATCTCACCCGATCACAAACCTCGGTCGCTCAAACCCTCAGGGTGCTCAATAAATAGTTCAACCTATTGGTAATTTGAGGTATTCAATTTTGGATGTTACAACAAGGGAGAAGTGTTTTATCTTGACTATATTCATGTAGTTTGTGTAATTGAAATGAAATCACATAAGTAATAATACCAGTGTGTTTTCTTGTGATCGCAGATACATTTATGTCGTGGAGATTAAGTACTAATGAAGAAACAAAGTTAATCAACATTGTTCTCTTTATTTTCATATAATACTTTATGTACATATACCAATCAACATTGCAAATAAAATAAGAAATGCACTTTATGCATGTTTATATCCATTCTGTTTGTATCATTGCATTCAAGTAAACTAAAGCACCCTTTTAGTGTTTAACCCTTTCCCTCATATAGACGCTTTCTGACGCCTCTGCAGCAGACGGCTTTTTGAAAACATAGTGACAAAAGAAGAAATTGCACAAAACGTGCAATTTCTCCTTTTGCCACAATGTTTTCCACTTTTTGTCATAGGTTATCCATTCAATTATGGAGATTTTCTATTTTTTGACAAAATATGTTCAAAGTCGTCTCCTGCAGAATTGTCGTATGAGGGAAAGGGTTAAACTTCTAAAGGAAATACTATAAACTGGGTGTATGCTGCAATCTTCTCTGATCATCAGCTAAAATTTGGTAAACATCATTCTTTGCATGGCCTTGTAAAGTTAAAACATGCTTTCCTTTTTTATTCATGTTGATGTTAATAATCACAGGAGGTTTAATAATTGAGCATTTATGATTCTTTTGTAAGATTACGTTGCTCTAGATTGAATGTTTAGCAATTTTATTGTAGTCTAAAAGTTAATACTGTCATTAACCCCCACATACAACCAACATGCAGTAGAAGAATTTGAAAATATTAAATAAAAACTATGGAAACACACTACAAATGAAAGAAGATTTATTGAATAAAGTTTAAAACATTATAGCAAAAGGAATTATGGGCGCAATTTCTCCTTTTGCCACAATGTTTTCAAAAGTCGTCTGCTGCAGATGTGTCATAAAGCGTCTTCATGTTGAAAAGGGTTAAGGCTGTATTTTTGTCATTTTGCTTGACATCTTGTGCTTTTAAACTGCTTTTGTTGATTAAACCCATTAATGTTTTTTTAAGATCTGCATCACAGTATTCCATCTAATAAATCTCCTGAAGACGGAAGACCTGGATAAATTATCAACATTGTTACAGCATAAAGCTGATGAACTATGCACTCACATGGATAAATATTTCACTGCCAGGCCTACTGTTTCTCAACTAGGTTAGTACCAACATGTGTGTTAATAATATTAATTGGATGTGTTATCCAAAAATGAACTTATTTTTGATTTTCAAAATGTTCTATCTACATTTACAAGCATGAACAAAAATAAACATGCAAACCATTCAGGTTGTTAGCAACATAGGCAATAAGAGCTTATAGATGGGTTCAAATCATTTGGCAAAGTTTTATGTAATCACTGTATTTCTATTGGGCTAAGGGAGATAATCCCTGTGACCTTATTAATTTAATATTGGGTTATGTTTGCTTGGATACTCTTTGATTGTATAGTTTGGTGGTTAAACAAAAGCATATGTTTCAGCAATGTCTTAGTGATAATAATTCGATCCCAGCGTTATCAGCAGATGCATTTTGAAGTATCTGCAGCAGAACACTTTTGAAAGACTTGTGGTTTATTAAGTTTATTAACCCTTTTCCTCATATAGATGCTTTCTGACGCCTCTGCAGCAGACAGCTTTTTGAAAACATAGTGACAAAAGAAGAAATTGCAAAAAAACGTGCAATTTCTCCTTTTGCCACAATGTTTTCCACTTTTTGTCATAGGTTATCCATTCAATTATGGAGATTTTCTATTTTTTGACAAAATACGTTCAAAGTCGTCTGCTGCAGAATTGCCGTATGAGGGAAAGGGTTAAATGAGAAATTGCTCATAACATATTAAGAAAACATAGAACATGAACTAAACTTTTTTATATCAGAAGATAGAGACAACCTGATCAATTTGTCGTTATCGTCATCAGGTTTACCAAAAATGTGTGTCTCAGATTCATTTGATATTTATACCTAATATGATAATTTTACACTTACCTCTTCTATGGAAGAATATTTCTAATAGCTGGTAAACGAAAAAAATATGTCTAATTTAGACACACAGTTGAAAACACTGTGAGAACATAAAAAATAGTTGGCTTTGAGTGGTTCTACTCTTTCAAATTGTTTTCAATATGTGCTGTCTGTCAAGGCATCAAACGTTTGTTTCTGTATAAGGAAGGCAAATCAATGGATATAAATACAACAGGACATATTCTGCACTAATTTATTTTTATTTTCCACCAGATTCCCATTTAAGTTGTGCAGTTACAAGATTAGAGGCCTTGTCTACTGAATCGCTGACCGATGATCAATCCTTCTCTGTTCAGACATTGACCAACATGTGTAAACAGTTAATATTAGGTCAGTGTTCATAATTTCTCCTTGAAGCAACAAGTCGAGTCCCAGTAGCTCAGTCGGTAACGACGCGGGCTGTCAATCCAGGGGTTGTGAGTTCGAATTCCGGCTCAACCAACTTTCTTTCCGACGTTTGACAAAAGTCATTGCGACATGCGTCATTCGTCTTCCACCAATGGGCTATAAGTCTATGTGGAAAAGCAGCCAGTTGCTTGGGAAGATTGTTGTGTGGAGTACTGGTGTGAGAAAAATCAGTAAACACATGAGTAGGTGAAATGGCCGCTGTGATATGACTAGAGAAAGTGTTAAAAACGGCGTTAAACCCAAATCAATCAATCAACCTTGAAGCAACAAACATAATCTTGTACAAGTTGATTTCATAACTTTTTAATCCTTCTCTTCTATAGATGACATATTTTCATTTGTCTACTTTCAAAAACATTTTGGTAAAATGAGAAAGTGCTAAAAAGGAGCACATTTGACCATGAATTCAACTTCATATGAAAACCATTGTTAGCTCGTCTGTTTTTTGAAGAAAAAAAGTTAAGCTATTGTGATACCCTTGGCATCATCTGCGTCGTTACAAAACTTTAACCTTACCTCATAACTAAAGAAACATTAAAAATTTAAACTTGGTACACATGTTCCTAGGAAAAAACGCATTACTGTACTAAGTCACATCACTCTGACTTTAATAATTATTCAGTAATGCCCCTTTTTCGACTTAGAAAAAAACAGATGAGCGTTGGCTTTCGCTCTGCGGCGCTCTTGTCAAGATGTTACATTTACTTTCCTCAGAGTATGCAA
Source organism: Serripes groenlandicus (assembly GCA_031761405.1). Taxonomy (NCBI): domain Eukaryota; kingdom Metazoa; phylum Mollusca; class Bivalvia; order Cardiida; family Cardiidae; genus Serripes; species Serripes groenlandicus. Next base: position 9,613,864 of record JASEVX010000003.1, read on the forward strand.
AGTTTACCTTGTAAGGCAGAGTGACACATAGGGATCACTTCTCTGTTTGTTCTGTCTGTCATGTTTTGTTATAGTAATTGGTTATTGCCATGCAAATGAACGACCTGTACACTATTTTTTTCTCTAATGTCAAGGCATTTTAGTATGAGTACGTGTGATTATGCTTCATATCACATCCAATCTATAAAGGACAGTGAATCAAACTATATGACTTTCATAAGTTTACACATATTTTTAATAAGAAAACAAGTAAACGCTTCCGAAGAATTTGTTGCAGACAACTTTTAAAACAAACCATGGAAAAACCTCAATAAATGAAGAATACTGACTGGAAAAAGTTGAAAACATTTGTTATCAAAAGTCATCTGCTCTTGAGGTGTCAGAAAGCGTCTATATGTGGGAAAGGGTTAAAGGTGCAATAATTTGTAATTTTACTTTCTATTTACAGCTACTGACATTACTATAGAGAAGCCTCTACCAAAGACATCGTTCTTACAGACTTATGACTAAAACCATACAATTTCGCTTGTAGCATGTCTACACATTGATGGGTCAATAACTTCTTTGGGTTCAGCACATCTTGTCTACACATTGATCTTGAAGGGTCAATTCGTTGATTTGGATCAACACATCTCCTCTCCACTTTGATTGGTCAAAGACACACTGTTTTTACAACTGGATCCAGGTTGCTCGAAAATAAACCTTTTGAAGTGTTGGCATTTGTTATTGTTATCATATTATAAATGTAATTGAGTAGCTTTATTATAGCCATATATATTGTAATAGAATATAAAAGAAATAGTATAGTGCAGGTCTCCTGGCAAACAGGAAATACCCTGGTCAAATTGGGAGAAAATTATAAACGGCCCTGTGTTCAATTCCTAGACGCTTTCTGACGCCTCTGCAGCAGACGACTTTTTGAAAACATAGTGACAAAAGAAGAAATAGCTCAAAACGAGCAATTTCCCCTTTTGCTACAATGTTTTCCACTGATGGGTATGCTCAAGAATGATCTGGAACTGATAATATGATCTATTATTTGTAAAAAAAATTATATTATGATGGAGTTCTCATTCTAGATAAAAGTAACTTTATACTTTAAAACTGATCTAGTCTTTGCTGCAAAATATTTCCTAATGGTCAAACTACGCCAAATACATCTGCGGCCATCTTGGTCCAAATAGTCCCTAAAAAAACTTTATTTGCGTAGAATGAGTGTATAACTTCTCAAGAATGCATTGAATATATGACATTGAGTTTAAGTTTCTTTGTAAATATGTATAGGATGCACTGGAAATGATTGAATTGATTATTTTTGAAGAGCCCGCTTGCGATAAGTTAGATATAGCGGTCACAATGGTGGTTTGGTGTATGTATATGCGTGTGTCTGTGAGTCCTTCCGGGCCACATCTTAACCATGCATCATATGATTTCCAAAACCTGGCAAAAACTTTCACCATGATGAGGCGGCTCGTCATGCACAAGACCCAGACCTGAACCTCAAATGTCAAGGTCACACTAAGAGGTCAAAGGTCAAAATGAGTACTGTTTGATAGGACTGTACGTTGTCTGGCTCACATCTCAACCATGCATCTTAATTCACAATTTTACAATTTTTATTGTATTACAAGTCCACCGACCCATATACATACTTATAAACTACATAAATACTAACATCATTTGTTGCTATGGTTTGAAGCTAACTTGATTTCAGTTGTTCATTTCATCAAGGCATAATATATAAACATGGAATGTCATATCCGTACTTGCCATTAGTATGTAAAATGTATCCAAATTAGGATGCTTGTACAGTTTTTGAGGGATATATTTGAGACGCATAACAAAATGAAAATCACATTCAACAACATTATTACAGAATATACAACTAATGACAAATATGATTCAACAGCAAAATAAGGTTTAAAGTAACAATAGTAAAACAGCTTACTGCTATTACTGCAGACGTCGTGCCATATTTGGTAGAATTGGTTTTTCAACTTTCTTTCATAAAATGAAATAAAGTGTTTTTTGTTAGATACATGTTGACTCTCCCAATTTTGATACCCATTACCATCTAATAGTTTTGACGTTAAGTAACATTTTTTAACGTATATTTCATTATGCATGTCTAGAATTTTCAACCAATATTTGATACATCGCTTAGATGCTGATATGTATAGCAGGAATCTTCCACAATCACCCAATACGGCATAATTAACAGAATTAGGATTCCCAAGTTACTGGGCACACATGTTCACCATGATGAGGTTGTGTATCGTGCACACAAATTAGGTCTGTACATTAAATGTCAAGGTCCACTGTGTTGTTTCTCAATAGAACCATCTTCTAGTCGTATCTAGAGATCTGATACTAAATCAGATTATTGTAAAACTCTGCTTAGCACACTTCAACATTATAATTTGTTTTACCTCACCTAGGTTCAAATTAATCAAGGTGTGCTATTGTGATCATCCCGTATCTGGTATCCATTACGGTGTTTGTTCAACAATTTCATAAAAGAAAATTTCTTCAACCACTGTTCCCATTTCAACCAAAGTTCAAAGATATATTCATTCTGTCGTCCACTTTCAAAATTAATCAAATAATGAAATTCTTGTTAGAACTCTACATGCTGTGGCATCAAAAGGCGGGAAACGACTAAACTTTGAAAGTCTTCTCCTCTGAAACTGCTTGTCTGATTTAAGATAAGTTTGAAGAATTGGACCGTAAGCGACTATCTACAAAGACTTGTCCAAGCAAGACAGAGTTTGGTTTTTAGCCCTATTGGCTGTAAGCTAGTCAAGCTCATGTCAGGGTGAAGTCTGTTGTGCATGCATGTTTGTGTGCCTTAACTGTTTGCTTCAAACAATTCTCCTCTGTACCCACTGGGCTGATTAGGATGAATCTTCTCAGGTAGCACCCTTTCAATGTCCTCTTATATATTGTATTTGAAACATTCAACTAATTTGTGTTTTATTATTTAGGTGGTTTTTAAGCAATTTTCTGTTGTTTAAATTGTTTATCTTTTTCGTATTATTAACATTAATGTATGTTGCATGTTCTTGGGTTCACATGGAAGATTGGGACTCCCAAATTGTTTTGCCTTATAAAATATAGTTTTAATTATATATTCAAGTTTTAATTTGTATTGTACCATCAAAAGTAGTAAGATTTTCAGTGGTTAAAAGGAAAGCATAACTGTGAAGAGAGTTGACGGAAATCCAGTATTTGGTGTTAACCATGTCCTTCATGTCATGTTCACCTATAGTAACAAATTAAAAAAATATCTGAAACTAAAGTGAGCCAGATACAAGCTTATATTTTCTCTCTGCAGAAGATGGTTTAAACGACTGTAACCACTGCTCCATTTGGGATGTAAATTCATAGGTAGCATCCTCTCCCAAATTCCGCTATAGCTTGACTATTCAGAGAATTTGAGAACTATTCTATTCACCCTGTCATCGACGTCAGCGTCCAAGTCACACCTTGGTTATGGTTTTGCATGCAAGTACATATATTTCACCAAAACTCAGTAACTACTATATGCATTGTATTGAAACTTTCTACAATACTTTCCAACTATCCCACCTATGTAAATAGTCAAGTTTGATAACTCTATCCTGCATTAAATGCAAGTTGTGGCCCTTTTTTCACTTAGAAATTCTGGTTAAAGTTTTGCGTGCAACTTCATTAAGAGCCCACATCTCAGTAACTACCGTATGCATTGAATTGATACTTAATACAACCCTTCCCAACTAACACATATATGTAAATTATTAAGTGAGATAACTATATCCTGCATTTAATGCAAGTTATGTTGGGTTTTTTTACATAGAAATTCTGGTTAAAGTTTTGCGTGCAACTACATTAAGAGTCCATATCTAAGTAATTACTTCATGCATTGCATTGAAACTTAATACAGTCCATCCCAACCATCATACCTATGTCAACAATCAAGTTTGATAACCCTATCACACATTTAATGCAAGTTATGGCCCATTTTTGAGATAGAAATTCTGGTTAAAGTTTTGTTTGCAACTACATGTACATTAAGAGTCCATATCCCAGTAACTACTTAAAGCATTGTATTGAAACTTTATACAAACCTTCCAAACCATCACACCTATATACACAGTCAATTAAGATAACACTATCCTGCATACAATGCAAATATTGGCCCCTTTATTACTTACAAGTTCTTGTTAAAGTTAGTATGTGTGCAACTACATTGACAGTCCATATCTCAGTAGCTACTTGAAGCATTGTATTGAAACTGTATACAACCCTTCCCAACCAGCACACCTATGTAATTAATCAAGGTGGATAACTCTATCCTTCATAAAATGAAAATAAAGTTTTGAATGCAACTACATTAGAGTCCATATCTCAGTAACTAAACAGCGGTGAGATAGTCGAGGACAGCTCTTGTTTTTTAATCCATGCAAGTCATACAAGTCTAATTTCCATGTCAACCGAAAACAAGTTAAAAAATCTTCTCTCAAGCTGGTTGGCACTTTCTTTTTTAGAATTTTGTAGAATTCCTTGGGTGACCCTCTATTATGGACTCTGCGTAAAGTATCGACTCTGCGTAAAGTATCGACCCGGATCAGCCTAAGCATGCCGCACAGGCTTACCCGGACAGACACCTTCGCCTCCTGTGGCTTTTTATGTTTCAGGAATCATTATTCTATTCCTATATCGCCCCGAGACGAAAAGGTCGGCAGGCTGATCTGGATTGATACATTACGCAGAGGCCATACTGTTGGCTTTCTTGCGGGACGGCTCATTTGCTTGTTAAGGAGATAAGATTATGATCTTAAACCATATGGCCGTTTCATCATTGATCAGGCCATTTGACTGTATCCCACCCGTCAGTGAACATAGAATGCTTTCATCTTTGCAGACGACACAAAATAATCTTTCATTGTTTGACCCAGAAGCTCTTTAGGACACATTACACCAAATAAAGTCCTCCTTTGTTTCTATGTAAATCAACAAAATGCAACCCTCAATTGTCACAGACCGCCCCGGTGGTGTAGTGCTAGAGCGGCCGGTTCCATCCCCGGCCAGGTCATACCAAAGACTTATGGATGCCCTCCTTTGCGCTCAGGGTTGGCTATCATTACGAGTGACTGGCTTGGATCAAGATAAATGGACCAGCAGTACTGGTAACTTACACAGGAAACGTCGTGATAAATCTAAAAGATTGTTGAAAGCAGTGTTTAACACCAAACAATGAATCTACTACAACAAGTGGTTTAAGCTCGTCCGATTCGACTGTCAAGCTTTTCGGCTGGTTAGTACAGCTGTAGTAATTGAAACCCCGGCTAATTAATGCAGCCGGAGAAGATTACAATAGATCACCTTGAGCCTTCAGACGAGATGACCTTCAATTTGGTGGCAAACACAAAAAGCTAGTCACGACGAATATTGTCAATCACCTAAAGGAATAAATGAAATAGCAGAGGTTCAAACTCGTGACCCTTTTGGTTTTAACACTCATCGTAAGTGACTGGTCTATTTTTTCACGACCCAAAGGAATTAAGACACTTGCAGATAATAATGAGCCGTCCCGCGAGAAAACCAAAATTGTGGACTCTGCGTAAAGTATCGACCCAGATCAGTCTTAGTATGCTGCGCAGGCTTATCGGATAGACATTGTTCGCCTCCTGTGGATTTTCTGTTTCAGATATCATTACTCTATACCTATATCCCCGAGACGGAATGTGTCGGTCCGGATCAGTCTGCGCAGGCTGTTCTGGGTCGATTCATTACGCAGATGCTCAATTATGTGGCTTTTGATCAGTTAAACGTTTCCCACAGTCGGACACATTATGATGCATTGAGTATTCTTGCAACAGGATGAATGCTCAACATCTCCTTTTGCCACTCCGTTATCGACTTTATTCAATAATTACATTTTTTCCATATAGTTCCCTTGATATTTTCAAAGTCATAGGCTGCAGAACTGTTGTATTTTGGAATGGGTTAAACGTATTCTTCCTTTGCGAAAAGAATACATTTAAGACGAGAATGGCAATTGCATAACATAATTAATCACAATTATGAGCTCAAGAATAATAATTTATGGACAAAAGAGACAATTTGCCATGCTCAGATTTTTGTTTTCCCTGTTACCACAGCAAACACATTTGATAAATCTTCAGCATGAGAAATGACTCCATTTGCCGCATTGTTTTTCAATAAATTAACTGTAACGTGTATCGGCGTTAAACCATCGCGGGTCACCCATCGAGGCACTAATCGCCGCGATGAACGTTGCTTAACTGCAAGAAAATGTCAACCACTCGACCAACGTCGCTATAAAAGACGGCTTCTACGACAAGGCCGTAGAAGTGGTATTTACACATATTTCCCGTTTCATTTCTCCCTCTTTCTCTTGACTTCGACCCGAATTCACACAACTGAACACAAGCATTACACTAGAGCGGAGTCTATGTAACATCATTGGGAACCACCGGGGATGATGGTGATATCAACCCCAAATCCCACCGCTGCCACCATTTGTAACTCGTACCAGCGTTAAGCCATCGCGGGTCAGCCGTCAGGCACTAACCGCGATGAACGTTGCTTAACTTTAAAGAAACGGTCTACCACTTTACCAACGTCGCTATAAACGCCTACTTCCACAGCAAGGCTGTAGAAGTGGTATTTATACCTATACCCCGTTCCCGTTACGTTTCTCCTTCTTTTCTCTTGACTTCGACCCGAAGTCACACAACTGAACACAAGCAGTATACCAGAACGGAGTCTATGTAACATCACTGGGAACCACTGGGGTCCGCGGATGATGTTGATATATGTACCTATACCCCGTTCCCGTTACATTTCTCCCTCTTTCTCTTGACTTCGACACGAAGTCACACAACTGAACACAAGCAGTATACCAGAACGGAGTCTATGTAACATCACTGGGAACCACCAGCGATGATGGTGATATCAACCCCAAATCCCACCCCTGCCATCATTTGTAATGTGTACCGGCGTTAAGCCATCGCGGGTCACCCATCCAGGCACTAACCGCGATGAACGTTGCTTAACTTTAAGTAAAGGTCAACCACTCTACCAACGTCGCTATAAAAGCCGGCTTTCTACGACAAGGCAGTAGAAGTGGTATTTACACCTATACCCCGTTCCCGTTACAGAACTTTCCTTTACAGATATTATTCAAAGACATATTTGGAGACATCTGCTACATATTTGCTGAATGTGGGAAAGGATTAATATCTTTGAAAACATATGTAAATGAAAGGTTTTTTTTAATATAGTTTGAAACATTTTGGCAAAAGTAGAAATCTCACTGTTTTCAAACGTCGTCTACTGCAGAGGCGCCAACATTTATTTGTATAAGGTTAAGATTTCTGTTCCTGATTTGATCATACAGATATCAGGAAATATACATATTTGACCAACGTATGATATTTACTGTCATGATTCCTAAATCATGATTTCCGTCGGTTGGTCGGTCATGCATAGATGAAATAATATAATTATTTGATAGATTTGAAAACATGGAAATTTAAAATTGTTCATTAAGACCAGCTGCATATACTTAAACATGTCTCTGCAAGTGGAAAAAGGTTAAACATTCTATTTTGGTTAGTCACCAAAAAAAGTTCCATAACATACGATTTGATGAACAAATAACACTTGAAGCTTTTTCCACATGCAGACACTTATTAGTTATTAAATTATTGTAGCAAAAGAGCAATTGAAAAATCCCTTATGTTACAATGTTTAATTTCTAAATGTGTTAAAAGGCGTCTGCTGTTTATTTCTAGTTGTTGTTGTATCTGAGGAAGGGTTGGTTAGGTACATCAAATATGTAAACTCTTTATTGGAGACATTCTGAATTTCAAGTATCATGACGACACATAGATTGCAAAGATAAAGATATTTCTTATTAATTTACATTATATTATAATTTACAAACGATATATATGAGTTATTTCGTCGGAATTGCTCAATAGTTTAACATGGTTTCACATGCAAATATTTTGAAAACATTTAGACAAAACTATGGAAACTGTATTTCATTTATACAAATGTCTCCTTCTTCCTGCAAATGTGGTAAACAATAGATTGCACAATGCAACTTAAGTCGAGTTTTGATGTCCCCAGATAAAGTCCATTGCTATGAATATGTAGGTAACCGGTTTTGAAGTCGGTGTGCGTAACAGTTTTGAATCTTACTATTTACCGTAACACAAATAGGTACCAAATCCGTCTTCTACATTTACCATAGACATGCACGAACATGTGTAGCAGTTACGTTGGGCATAATCAAAATTCAGTTTGCCGTCGTAATATCGAGTACTGGTATTACCCTCTCGAGCACGTGAACTTGTTGTATTTATTTCGCCAGCAGTCCTGACAATATCACAAATGAGAAACAACATGTTAAAAAACCATTACTCTGTAATATTTACAAAGTGTGCAGGAAATAAAAAATCCGTGCCGTATGTTGTACAAACCCCACTCGAGGCTAGTCTGTTTAGCGGATTAACTGGGCAAGGCTAAACGCAGCCAGTATGTTATTGGCTATTTTCCTCGAGGAACCTCACTTGAGTGGAGAGTTGTTGAAGCGACCCATCAAGAGCCTTGTTTTATTTTAATTAAGGAAATAACACTTTCATTGACAATAAAATTGAACGAGAATTGGGAGATATCCGGGAAATTGTCCTTTATACGAAGCGGGAGACCAGGGTTGATCCCCGGTCAAGTTATGACTGAAATGCTATTGTAAGGGGCGTAAAACACATTCAAACAAAACAAAAGATCTTATCTGCATTCTCATTAACTCTTTTAAATGCACTTCATTAATTAACATTATAGGTTATTGACCCTGTACTGTGAAATCATCGATGGATCGAGTTCTTTGGTTGACGTTGCCGAGCTTGCGAGGCTATGTTCGCCAAAGAACGAGGTCCAACGATGATTTCACAGTACAGGGTCAATAACCTTTTTATTGCATACTTTCATATTGTGAATTATCTTGTTTTACACGTTTGACGTTTTTCTTTGTTACATTTAACATGTATATTACAAAAATAAAACTTACATTTTCATTCATAAGGGCGTGTTTTGTGTGTGCAGAGTAATATTCAGTTTATGAATATATGAATATTAATGAGCCGGTGCTCTAAATGTTCTAAATATTAATGAGCCGGTGCTCTAAATGTTCTAAATATTAATGAGCCGATGCATTCTGTAATCTAGCGTTCGGATTGAAACAAACAATGCCGATTCTATTTAATCGAGCAAATATTTGGCATAACTATTTATTCACAGGGTCAAAATAAAACTACGGCTTTCGATTTATCTCGTCGTTTTCCACCGATCGATATAAACATTGAAAATCATCCGTGATAAATAATAGTGTAGTAGTACCCGGATAAATTGCTATCCGGATAACAACATTGAAAAGGCAGGACTGCAATCCATTTTGAAGATAAAGCTGTAAAAAACACAATTATAACACAATTCAACGGTTTACTAATATATCAATAAAAAAATAATAACAAATGAAAATGATTTTTTATGTTCACTCTTTAGATAATAGCAGCAGTCTTTTGATCTTTTATGTTAACAGTCATCTGCAGTACTGCATTTTTACTGACACAAAATCATGAAAAAGTACTGGATATCTAACTCAAAATTAAATGTACAGTTATGAAATGTGGAGCCAGCTAAAACAGAATGAATACCATTTGTCTTGGGTTCATGTGTAGGATGCGATACATTGAAAGAAGGAGATGGGGAAGATAAGTGCTGGCTATTCTGGGACTGTCCTTGTACAATACTACACATTTTCTTCTGTTCACACTCAGTCAAGGAAGAATCATAATGTGTAATAGATTGTATATTTATGTGACAAGTAATCTTCATGAATTTCTGAGGATGTACACCAGCTTGAAAAAGCTTAGTAACTGTAGTTTTCCTCGCACTATGACTGGTTACTTTTGTCTGGATATTGGCCTCTTTAGTAAATTTCCGAGACAATTGTGACCCATGGGTCTGGGATAGTACCTGAAAAAAGTGTTTGGTTTTAAAGTAATCTTATTTTATTTCATTTATGGGACACCCTTTATACAAACGGAGTACATTTTTCAGACACTTGAACAACTAATGGAGAATTACATCTGCACTCATATGTGTGATTAATTAACAATATTCTATTTGATCAAAACAACACTTATAATAGTTATTGAGAATTATATCATCACATGATGTGTGTCATCAAACAATAATCACCTACTTAACCAAACAACATTTAAAATTAAGTTTTTATTGTTTTTTTAAGTACTTTATTTGTTATCAAAACTATTTTCAGACACCTGAACACATCCATTGAGAGTTACAACTTCACACATGTGTGTGTTTAATAAACAACCATCTGTTTGATCAAACCAACATTTAAAATTGACTTTTTACTTTTAAAGCATACTTTTTGATGAACATTGAAAATCATTTTCAGACATCTGAACACATCCATTGAGAGTTAAACCAGTGCACATCTATGTAATTAATAAATAACAAACACATTTAAAATGAGTGTTTTTTCAATGAAAGTGAATACCCCTTTTTCAGAAACTTTAACATTTAAATTAATATTTACACCATTACACAGTACTATGTGAGAAAGTAGTCAGTGACTTCGAAAGAATGTTGTGTAAGTACTGGTGTGAGAAAGCCAGGAAAACATGGGTAGGTGCACTGACCGCCGTGATATGACCAAAGCTGTTGAAAGCGGCGTTAAACTCCAAACAAACAAACAAAAATTACACAGTACTACAAATGTTTGTGAGTTATGAAAATGCATCTGCTAGATTAATAGAAATCGGATAAAGACATATTTCTGTGCTTAGCATATATTATACTAACAGCAAGTACTAAGAACAATATTGTTGATTTTAACACTTTTAACTTTAACATCGATGATATATTGTACTTTATCAGAAATTATGAAAATAACTGACAATTTATGATTTGTGGTGATTTAAATAGCAGGGTCGGCAAAAAAAAGAGACTATATTGAAGATAATTTTTAAATCAAATTAATATGATGCCGGAGGACATATGCTCTGATATTGCATTACATAGAACAAACAAAGACTTCAAAGTAAATGAGAATGGCAAACTACTATTGGGGTCAAAATACGCCAAACACATCATGCCAAATAGTTCCCAAAACAAACTTTGTTTGCATAGAAATGAGGGTATACCATCACCGGATTGCATTGCATATTTAACATTGAGTTGAAATTCATTGTACATGAAAAACTGCAGGGAAAGGTAAAGTATATCGTACTAGCAGCTATGGTGAACGATGCGTCAACTGAAGAATATTCAAAGAGTGAATCCGAAAATGGGGTAAAGCGACAAAAGTAGTACCAGGTTAGTTTGACAAAAAACAATGGGTTGTACGTACTATTCCGACTTCCTATTTTTACCTCTAACTCCAAATTTAGTTTTGCTGAGTGAGCTTTACTTTTTATTTGAATTTTAGGAAACACACATGACATATCTGAACATGTTATAGTAAGTTTTGTTGAAACAGTTCTGGAATTGAATTTAGGTCCAGTGTATATGATTTCCTATATTGCAAGGTGACATAGCTTGACAAATATAAAATGCCATTGGCATATGATAAGCACATACACAACGTTATCAGAATCACTTCATAAAAGTCCCGGAATATATTTTGTGCTAAATTATGAAAACCTATTAAAAGGTATTAGCCAAATCCTTTCACAAGAACGTTGTTATCTTGTTAAGAGAGTTAAGTACTTGGCAGTGAAGGTCAAATTCCGAATGGAAAGAAGGCACACGATCTTGTTTATACTTAACTTTGTGATTAAATTAAAGCCGATTCATTATACAATCCATGTTATAAGCTTAATATGAGCCGTCCCATGAGACAACCAATATTATGGTATCTGCGTAATATATCGACCAAGATCAGCCTGCGCAGTCCGCGCAGTCTAATCCGGGCCGATACATTCCGTCTCAGGGGGATAGAGGTATAGTGTAATGATTCCTGTAACAGAAAATCAACAGGAGGCGAAACGTGTCTGTCCGGGTTAGCCTGCGCGGCATTCTTATGCTGATCTGAGTCGATACTTTACGCAGTGTCCACAATGTTGGTTTTCTCAAGGGACGGCTCATATGTGTATATTGTTTGAGGGATGCTTAGCAATTTCGGTCAAGGAGAATTTTTAGACCTGCCAGCGTGATCACATATCTTGATTTCTCTTTGTCCTTACTAAGTACATTAATTTAAGGTAATGACTTTTAAAACATCACTTTTACACTCTATATACATGTGTGATTTTACAAATTAAAAACAAAAGACAAAGGCCAGTATATTAATTGAATGTATGTACATTTTTATTTAAAGGAAATTCATACTGTATCTAGTCTAAACAGTAAAATAGAGAACCCTTCTGTTGAATTGGTAAATGTAGTTTGGTTCCTTACATCCTATTACGCAGTAATTAGACGAAGAAGCCACGTCCCGTATTCACTAAACTTTTCAATTAGATTTTTGACTAAATCTAAATCTTAATATTTAGTCCACGTTTTAGATTTAATCCTTATTCACCAACGCGTTTTAAACCGATCTCAATTTAGTCTAGTTTGTAAATGTCGTAAGCGGCCGCGCAGCGACTTTGGTTCCCGAATCAAGTTAGGAGCTAAAATAAAAGACAGTACCATTCATCTATTTATAGATTTCATTTTTATCGTAATTTCACATACATTTTTCATTTGCTTTGCTTTTAATAATCTGACTTTCATGTTCAGTACATACTTGATTCAAAGTTAACTTTGAGTACAATTGTCATCGCAAAATGGAGACATGAAAAGATTTAAACCACAGAAATATCTGTTTCAAGATAAATTTCGTTCTTTTTCGCTGTTGCAGTTTCATATTCACGAATATCGCGGTAACCACGATATCGGTGTATTTTGCCTAGCCGACCAGATGCGATGTGAACATCCAGAAAACTTAAATGAAATGAAATCTTCTGGTTCTTACAAACAAAGTGTGATCGGATTAACTTAACTTATCACTGTAAATGTAGACAGCATTTCAACTTTTATATCAACTGGTAACTTTTTCAATTTGAGAAATAAATTCAACGTTTTCAAAAAAATTGAAACTAGTTCCTATGTTAAGCCTTTCCCACGTACAACAGATATGTAGCACATTAAGTAAAACTTGGAACATCTTGCTAAATGAAGGTATAATTTATGGACATAAAGTAGAAAACATTGTAGCAAAAGGATAAATTCCTCGTGATCAATTTCTCTTTTTGTCAAAAAGTTTTCAAAAGTCGCTGCAGCTCTTGTCAGTTTTTCGGATTACGTGTACATTGAAATACGTTTCCTTGATTTTCTAAATGCTAATCACGACACGAGTTCACATCAGTTTCGTCAACACGAGATTTTCGTTTGTAATCCGACAGCTTTGATTTTTAATTGCTCAATTTGATACAATAATTTCAACTCTTTTCAATTATCTTACTATCATTTATAGAGATTTTCTATGATTTGTACTTCATGATTTTAAAGTCTGTCAAGGTAAACATCATTGAAATCATTGTGGAAAAAGGAGAAATTGCTCATAATGAGCAATATCTGCATTTGCCACAATAATTTCAACACTTTTCAATTATCATACGATCATTTAAAGAGATTTTTCTATATTTATTTTTTATCCACTATCATGAAAAACAGATTTTCTGTGTGTCAGCATTATTTGATAAAACATTATCATAACAGGGCGGGTGTTCAAACACAAATATTTGATTGTTTTTGGTACTAATTTAAATTTATCATAACCTCTTGTCCATTTATCTTTAGTATTATATGTCATTTTTCATGATCAGTTTAACTCTAAATTATCTCATTCGCTTAAAACACTGACCCTGCCAGGTTAAATATCCTACATAAAACTTATATCTTCAATAACCGATATCAGTATTACTGACTACAGATTAAATTGTTCTAATGTTTGTGGATTTAAATGATCTTTTTTCTTATTTCTTCATATTGCGGCTTCTCTTTGATGCTGTGCATCAAACATTCGTCTTGGCAGTTCTCTTACATTATATGTTATTCATTGAAAGGAGTTGAGTAAACGTTGTAGTATTGAGAACTTCCCACAAGTTTACCGGTATGTACCGCTGGAAAATGCTAGAAGAGTTTGATTATATTTAACTCAACCCGTGGAGACATAGAAGCAATAATTAGATTTGGAAACTTCAAAATATATAAGTACATAGTAAGAGTTCCTACAGCGGAGTAATGTATATAGAGTTTATTTGATTTAATCTTAAGCCACTTCACACGAATATCCGACACTCAGACAGCTTTAACCCTTTCCCACATACAACACTGAAATCTGCGCAGACGACTTTGAAAATAGAGTGTAAAAAAACTAAAATATCTCAATAAAAGATAGCTTGAAAGTTGAAAACACTGTGGCCAAAGGAGAAATTACTCATTATGAGCAATTTTACCTTTGGCCACAATGTTTTCAAATGTCGTCTGCTGCTATTGCGTCAAAATGTGTCTGCAGGTGATAAACGGTTAAGGACCTAATTGTACAATTTGTTTAATTGACGCCGCGTTGAAGCGCGGCGTCAGTATGGGATAGATTTTAATTTTGTACCATGGGGTGACGTAATCGAAAAGGGAGCAACCAACAAATATTATTGTAAAGAAAAACTCTGTAATATGTTTGAAAAAACAGCCTTTATGATTGAATAAATTGTATTAACTGATTTAAGAAATAACAAAATACAAAATATGTACATCGTTTACCGTTGTTACAAAACTTAAGACACATTTAAATTGTTTTTAATAACTGTTCCCCAACTAACTAGGCTAAGTTTTTTTTATGAGTTGGTTTACGGAGTTCACTAGGCTACGCTTTTTTAATTGTTTGGTTTACTGCTCTGACGACTTGATTCATCAAAGCTCAGAAAAAAGATTCGGATGATGTTTTTTCCTATTTATTTCTGTTGTATTACTAAACTTAAAACGTTCCTCCCCATACAGTTGTTCATTCAGACCATTGTAATCTTGCTATATGTTGACTATACATGAGAACTTTTTCTTTTAATTTCATATATGCTTAATTTTGATATTAAATATCTTTAAACTTGTTAGAATTATTTGTATTTTTTGTTTATATACTCTCGTTTTTTGTTATCATACTTCTGCTCAACTGGAAGGAGAATAGACTTCCCTCTCTCCTTCCAAAGCTTGTGTCACACTTAACTTATAACTAGAGGCATTAACACTTAAGTTAATATCTGTTAATATTTCAGTATCTATGTTTTTTGTTTATCTAATTGATCTAGTTAGAGCAGATTTAAAATTAAGAAACTTCAGCTTGTATGACACTTTAGTGTTGCAGTCAATGTTAAGCAAGCGGTAAACCAAAAGGTTTGATGATTAAACTTTACATGCTGAATATCACATAAATCGTAGCATATAAAGTGTATAATCCCTACGTCAAAATTGACCCTTTTTTGCTCTTGATAACATTTTATTATAGACTATGGTATCCAGATGAGCAATAAAGGAACATCCTGGCCTTCTTGTTTAAGATAAAGGTACATTTGGCCTTCTTGTTCAAAATATTTACATCCTGTCCGTTTGCACAGGTTATTTAAATGTATTGAACTGCATCTGCTCCCCTTTAAGTCATGCTTTAAAAGCATGCGCGGCGTCTTTGATGCCTAGCATCAAAATTCGTCTTGTTATTCTTTGGTACAGGTTTTAAAAATAACATTCGTAATTCATGGTGTTTACAACATATGAGCCGTCCCGCGAGAAAATCAACATTGTGGTCTCTGCGTAAAGTATTGACCCGGATCAGCATAAGCATGCCGCGCAGGCTAACCCGGACAAACACTTTTCGCCTCCTGTGAATTTTCTGTTTCAAGAATCATTACTCTGTACCTCTATCCCCCTAAGACGGAATGTGTCGGCCCGGATTAGCCTGCGCGGACTGCGAAAGCTGATCTGGGTCGATACATTACGCAGAGACCAAAATGTTGGTTTTCTCGTGGGACGGCTCATATTACATTCGATAGCATGATCTTCAATTTCCCTTTGATTACATATGTTTTTCTATGGACACAATTGTAAACTTCAAACTCATGATTCAGTTTTGCATGGGTAAGGGTACATCATAATCGGTTTTCTTTTCAAAAGCCTGGTTACCGATGCTTTTTGTGTTTCTTCTGAAATGCAATTGTCCAACATATTGAATAGTAAGTGTAATTTAAATATTTTATCAGCATATCAGATGCATTATAAAAAGCTAGACTTCTTCTTGAGATATGTTGATACTGACTGATCTATGCTACTTTCAGTGGTCTTTACTGTTGTAAATGGCATTGGTGTATGTATTTATAGTAAAACAACTTCAAACAAAGGTAACACAACATAGCAAGCAGAAACAAATGACATGTTCCCATTTCTATAAAATTGTACACAAATTATGTCAGAATATCCTAGAAAATGTAATTTAAACTTGCATAAGTCACTTAAATGTCTCAAGACCTATTATATTTTGGGTACAGTATTGATTGAAATAGATGACCGGAATTAACGTATAAGTTTAAAAGAATTGTAACAAGGACAGTGAAAATTAACGTGTGTTAATGCCCCGAGTCCTTTTCGCATGCTGATTCATCATCCTACCTGCTTCACATACACAAAACGATCAAGTTCAGTATTGAAGGCTATATTGATCACCATCACGAGTCCCTTTCGCATCTAGATAAATCACCCTACCAGCTTCACATACACAAAACGATCAAGTTCAGTATCGAAGACTACATTTATCACCATCACGAGTCCCTTTCGCATCTAAATAAATCACCCTACCAGCTTTACATACACAAAACGATCAAGTTCAGTATCGAAGGCTATATTTATTACAATCACGAGTCCCTTTCGCATCTTGATAAATCACCCTACCAGCTTCACATACACACAACGGTCAAGTTCAGTATCGAAGGCTATATTTATCACCATCACGAGTCCCTTTCGCATGCTGATTCATCATCCTACCTGCTTCGCATAAACAAAACGATCAAGTTCAGTATCGAAGGCTATATTTATCACCATCACGAGTCCCTTTCGCATCTTGATCAATTATCCTACCAGCTTCACATACACAAAACGATCAAGTTCAGTATCGGAGGCTATATTTATCATCATCACGAGTCCCTTTCGCATCTAGATAAATCACCCTACCAGCTTCACATACACACAACGATCAAGTTCAGTATCGGAGGCTATATTTATCACCATCACGAGTCCCTTTCGCATCTTGATAAATCACCCTACCAGCTTCACATAAACAAAACGATCAAGTTCAGTATCGAAGGCTATATTTATCACGATCACGAGTCCCTTTCGCATCTAGATAAATCACCCTACCAGCTTCACATACACAAAACGATCAAGTTCAGTATCGGAGGCTATATTTATCACCATCACGAGTCCCTTTCGCATCTTGATAAATCACCCTACCAGCTTCACATACACAAAACGATCAAGTTCAGTATCGGAGGCTATATTTATCACCATCACGAGTCCCTTTCGCATCTTGATAAATCACCCTACCAGCTTCTCATAAACAAAACGATCAAGTTCAGTATCGAAAGCTATATTTATCACCATCACGAGTCCCGTTCGCATCTAGATAAATCAACCTACTATATGCATATAAAGAAACTGATAAAATAGAAATTGTGTAACTGCTAATACGAACCAAAATTTGGAGATGTTTTAAGACAATGTTAGTATGTTTAGCATCGAAGAATATAATTCACACATTCACGAGTCCCTTTCGCATGTACCTATGAGCCGTCCCGCGAGAAAACCAACATTATGGCCTCTGCGTAATGTATCGATCCAGATCAGCCTGGGCATGAGGCTTAAAGTGTCTCTCCGGATAAGCCTGCGCGTCATGCTTAGGCTGATCCGGATCGATACTTACGCAGAGTCCACAATGTTGGTTTTATCGCAGGACGGCTCATATTAAAAAAATCACAATTGGCCAGTGCTCTACGATAACCAACCATAGGATATGTGCGACTAGTGGAGACCGGGATCAGTTTTATCTGGCTTTCCCCTTTTCGCCAATTAGTCACAGAGAGCTTTAAGTAATCTCTAAAGAACAATGTCCATATGCTTCGGGTACAATGAATATACAACATCCATTTACTTTCAATTGTATTAATTACGTAATCTTTTATCTTCCAAGAGATCCGCTCAAATTCAATTCATGGGATGGTCATAGAAAAACAGTTATCCGGAAAGGATATTCTGCTTAAGATAGCTTTATGCGGATAGTTCTTCATATAATTTCCTAACGTCATAAAGTGTGTCTTGTATCTGTATATACTTATAAACGTGTGCATATATAATCATATATATATATATGAGCCGTTCATCGAGAAAACCAACATTATTGACCCTGCGTAATGTAACCGCAGTCTAATCCTGGCCAACACATTCCGTCTCAAGGGGATAGAGGTATAGAGTAGGATGTCATGAAAACAGAAATTCCACATATGGCGCAGAGTGTCTGCCCAGGTTAGCCTGCACGGCATGCCTTGGCTGATCCGGGTCGATTCTTTACGCAGAGTCCACGATGTTGGTTTTCTTGTGGAACGCTTCATATATTTGTTTGTATGCACGTGCCTACATACGTGTTTATGAAGCAAAGGCAGGGTACGGTGACGGTTGGTGTTATGGATAGATGCCATTGTTATTGGAAGCTTCTTGTTGGAATGCTTTGAAATTTAGCGCATGGAGATATATAGACCTGCCCGTGTGACCATATATCGGGATTTCTCTTTGTCCTTACTAAGTATATTAATTTAAGGTAAATTACTTTTAAATATTAAAAAGACAAAGGCCGGTATATTAATTTAATGTAAGTAAATTCATGCTGTATCTAGTCTAAACAGTTAAATAGAGAACCATACTTTTGAATTGGTTACCTGCCCTATTCGCTTTATCATTTATCAATAGTATCTCAAACCGGGAACCAAAAATGTAGCTAAATGTAGTCTGGTTCCTTACATCTTATGATATATTACGCAGTAGTTAGAGGAAGAAGCCAGGGCTCGTATTCACCAAACTTTTCAATTTAGATGTTTGACTAAATCTAAATCTAAATATTTAGTCTATTTTTTATATTCCCGGCGTTTTTGATTTGCCTATCACAAAATTGACTTTAAATTTGTGTAATATAAAAGTACTCTAAAGTCACGATTTTACAGTTGTAGGAATAATTTAAATGTTCCTTTTTCTTATTTCTTCATGTGCAACGACATATTGCGGCTTCTCTTTGATGCTTTGCGTCAAACATTCGCCTTGTTGTCTGCTGATGGATGCATATCTAATAAGTATCTGTAAAACGACATCGATTTATTTCTGGTTCAAAACCCGTATCCATTGACTATTTAATAGCAGTTCAGGAAAAACATATAGTAGGAAAATACTCTCATTCAGATATTTACCTGATTTCAGCTATTTGATAATATTTCATTTCAAACAATGGTTGTCTCTCTCATTATAATAATTATGTTTCGTGCATGTTACTGTTCATCTATTGTTTCAAAATATTCTCAAATTTCTGCATTTGATGGATACATATGCAGTACGGACGAAATTGTATTCGCACAAAACGCACCTAATACAGTGATATGCTCAAGTCTTTGTTCATTGAATTCGTCTTGTGCTGGGATCTTTTACAAAGGTGGCAACGAATCCTGTGTAGGCTGTTCAAGCATTGGGACTGAGGAGGGAAGAACCACTTTACGCAAAGATTCTGGAACAGTATTTATCTACGGTGAGATTGTGTTACGTTTTGTTAAGTGATTCATATTATATATGTAGTATTACCTAATTCATTTTAATGTTATATTCAATCACAAAATGAATACGCTACATATTGATAGCAAAGACCTTTTCAAAACGGGAAACGTACGTATAATACAGTGTGCGCGTCAAGGTGTCTGTTATTCAGTTCTTCCTCCTCCTTATTCATAGTAGGTACATTTACAGGCAGCACAACCGGTATTTATATAGGGTATGCGATCTAAACTTTGAAGGGAACTTTGGAAATGATATTCCCATGATTAAATCAAGGAATGCAACTTCGAGCCATTGAAATCGCCGTTTACACTCTTGTAATTCGCCTTGCAGTGTGTAACAAATAATCAAATTCAGACCGCCGCGTTGGTGTATTGGTAGAGCATCCATCTCGGGCGCGGGAGGTCGTGGGTTCGAGCACCGACCGGGTTACACCAAATACTTGATAGTAAAATGGATGTCCTCCTTAGAGCTCTGGGTTTCGAATTGGCATTACGACCGACTGGCTGGTGTCAGGATAAATGGACTAGTAGAACTGGTAACTTACACATGACTGAAACGCCGTGATATTACTGATTTTTGTTGAAAGCGGCGTAAAACACCAATCTATCAATCAATCAATAAAGTTCAACGGACCTATGAGATTAACAAACTATTTAATATTTACTTCAGACACACACGAAACAACACTGACACATCCAACGTCTAACAATATTAACTTTACTGATTCAGCGCCAAAGGCAATATTCCGGTTTCTGCAAACAATACTGATTCAGGCGAGTCAGCTCGTAACGAGCTGTCTCACCTGAAATCAGCATTGTTTGCCTTTAAGTTATCAAAATAATCCAAAAATTGTATTATATGAGAAATAGAAACGCCCGATTTTGAACATGGAGGAGTCTACTTTAAACAATTTGGCGCTGAAAGAGTTAAACTGTATACTTTCATATTAATCCATTTATATTCATATGAACAAAAGATGCAGTATCTGTTATATTGCATGCAGTGATATTGCAAGAATCTATATTGCACTAAGATCCCTTTCAGGTGCTTCTAAGGATATGTTAATTAAAACAAATAAAATATTCTTTTTTTTTTTTCTGTAAGAGAACAAATCGGGTTCATGATGAATTCTTCTTTTTATATTATCAATTATGAAAGAATACTGCTTTAAATGAGAATTGTTTGCAGTAAGCGCTTAGAGCATATTTGAAAATAAACTAAAAGTGAAAGGCATATTGAAGAGAAGACAATCCTTATGCTTATGTCACAACAGGAAATATGACGGGAAAAGCATATCAAGAAATTGTTAACAATTAATAAAAAATGATACAGTTTATTGAATTGAATCTATCTGGATTGTTCACAAACTTCTTTGAAAATAGCAGTGGAGCATATAGTTATAATTAAAAGGAGCTGTCCCGCGATAAAACCAACATTGTGGACCCGGATCAGCCTAATCATGCCGCGCAGGCTTATCCGGATAGACACTTTTCGCCTCCTGCGGATTTTCTGTTTCGGAAATCATGACTCTATACCTCTATTCCCCTGAGACGGAATGTGTCGGCCCGGATCAGTTTGCGCAGGCTGATCTGGGTCGATACATTACGCAAAGGCCATACTGTTGGTTTTCTCGCGTGACGGATCAAATGTTATGTTGATTTTTTTCTCTATTCCATTACTGATTGCAGAGTTTGAAATCCTTTTGGAAGTGACTGAACACGTGACATACTGCTGTTAATTAATCCATAATAGTTGGTCTTTGGCTATTTCTCCAACCGTTTATACACTCTTTATAAAGGGTTTGAAAACAGTATGGGGACGGGGATACTTTTCCTTTGATCAATTAGCTGTTTTTAGAAAAAAATGTTAATGCGACAACAAATGCAGTAACGTATTATTCATTTGAGCTTATTCCCACTTCTTTCATTCCAATTTGGTCAACCTTTGGTCGTGTTTTTGACATTCTGAATTAAAACAATTAAACAATTTTGTTTTAAAATTATATATTGTTTATCATTTTTATTTGTCATAGATTTTGAATAACTTTAGATCGATACATAGAAAGATAGATATTTATTTGACAAGCACATACATGTAAGTACATAGTCATATATACATGTTTATTAAACATATGCACTACAAAAGGTTCTCAGCAAAAATATTGAAAACCTCTAAAATGGAAAGTGCATTTATCTAAAAAAGATGATAACTCTGTGCCAAAAAAGAAATTGCTATTGATGAGCAATTTCTTCTTTTGCCACAAAATATTTAAAAAGTCGTCTGCTGCAGAGGCGTCAGAAAGCGTGTCTATATTTGGAAGGGTTACAGAGAAATAGTATCCATGCGAAAATACCAGAATAAGGTTTCTCATCTATGTATATACATGTTAATTTGTTAAACCGCCATGTTAATATGTTTATGTCAATGCTATATAAATGTGTATGCTGAATAACTAATCTTGAAACTTGATAACATATTTTCACACGATTTTATTTCGAGTACATGATGGCGTCGAAGAATGTTTTTATTTTCGTCGACGCTAGTAACCATAGGGAAGGATAATAATTGGGAAATAGATTGTAAATGTGAATTAAACAAAACAATTTAAAACAAAAGTTAATTTTCCAAAAGCTCGAAGTTTTTTAACTACATATAATGAATTTTCTAAATATACAATATTAAAATTTAAAATAAAAAGGTTATTGCATGCATATGGGAACTATAGTGTTTGGACTCTTGCCTTCGCAGGAGTTCTGCCAAGGGAATTCGTCAAAAACAATGGTTTCCCAATCAAATGAAATAACATATGGCATATATATTATTGTTTTTTTATTTGGTTTTATAAGATTGTTATGATATTCTGTTTAAGTTCTGAGATTATTTGCATTGGATGTATATGTTTTTTATATGTAACAGGTCTATTTGTAAATTTATTTATACATCGAACCCTCCTGAAATCGTGTAAAGGTTATACATGATTGATAGTTAATCTTAATAAACCCAGGTCAATAATATAAAAACAGATCGACTATGGTTCGAATATGTAGGGTAGACGGTAGTAAAAGTGTCCAAATACAAACTCTTCCTCAAATTTCCGGAGACTGAGGTTGCTTTGAAACGTTTACGAATTTTTTTAAATGTAGTCCCCGTTGGATGCAACGTTTACATGATAACGACACTACTGATTCTCGTTTTGATCTGGTCTTCGTTGCCCTAATAGTGTGCATGCTTCCAATGTTACAAAGGTCTCACAAACTGACAAGTTCACACTGATGTTGAAATTTAGTTATTTTGACACAATTCAAGACTGAGTGTCCTCAATATTAAGACGATTGTATTGAATGTATAGAGGTTGGTGGCCCACATACTCGTAATTTAAACATGTGACGTGTTGGTTGCTTTGTTTCAGAACACAAACCATTGGGTGAATCCAGGACGTATGATGATTCGCAATACACTTTGTCCATTGAAAAAAAAACATTTTATGAAGCCAGGGTAAGTACTATAGGTTATTGCATCTATATGGGAAAATATTGTGATGGACGAATTCCTTCGGCTGAGTTGCCCGAGCTTGCGAGGTTAGAACCCCGCCGAAAAAACCTTTTCATTTTATAATTTGAAGCACTTCACTATTAAGAAAATTAACACTCGTTTTTGATTGTTTAGATAAATAAACATTAACGACCTACCACGCAAGTATACTTTCCTTTCCGTTGGTTGCTAGGGTCGTGGAAAATATGATTTACGCACCGCCATTGTTGTTCTCGACTCGAAATTGAATCGTCGACAAAAATGATATGTAATGCTGTTTCTAACAGTGTATTTCATAAAAAACTCGTTTATCATCTTAATCTGGTATTAACACCTGGATATTTGTGTTCTTTATTACGATTTAGATGCCCCTTTTGACCTCACAGTATTTTCAGTAAAGCGAACACACTTTCTATTCTGCGTTCATAAACTT
The DNA here is from genome assembly GCA_031761405.1 of Serripes groenlandicus. Lineage (NCBI taxonomy): Eukaryota > Metazoa > Mollusca > Bivalvia > Cardiida > Cardiidae > Serripes > Serripes groenlandicus. Next base: position 9,637,766 of record JASEVX010000003.1, read on the forward strand.
CACGCCGGAGAATGACAAAAATAATCAGAACGCATACCTTTAAAACAATTATTTGTACATACATCCTCGCAGTTATTATATCCCATTTGATTTTGTTCGTCATGTTTTATTGAGATAAACTTATATAGATCGTCAATGACTATCAAAAACAACTATGAATATAGCGAATATCTGGCAAAATATGTACAGTCTGCAAATACCGATGTCATTGAAACACACCATATATTACGTCAGAAACTATGTATGTATTAACAGTTTACATACGTGGATAATGCTAATTAAACTGGATTGGGTTTTTTGTACGTCTACCGATTCATGTACAAGGGATTTATCAAACATTGGTAGCTGGTCTCTAAACTCATCATAGTTTGGATGGGAGCGCTCTGTAACGTTACTGTATGGAAATAGTTCCGTCCTTAGCTGCACGTGAAAACGATCTGAGTGCAATATCAATGCGTGCAATATCAACCCGTTTATTATATCAAAGTATACAATAAATTGTAATATTAGATACTAATTCAAAGAACATGTTTTGAAATGAGCACTTTACTTTACATGATGACTTGAGTCGACCATTTAATGCTTATGCATTCGCAACAAATATTTGCAGATAAATTTATTGTTTTTGTTTGATTTTCATTGACAATACTGCCACATTACTTTGTATCACTTTATTAGACAATTTTATTTGTAAATATGTAAAAGAACATGTTGTGTGTTGAAGCGTATCTTACTTAGACATGCAAGGTCACAATTCAAATGTTTATTATTTTAAAAGGTTATTTGGACCTCATATGACTAATGCCGATATTGAACTAAGGGGCGTTCGCCTTATTTTTTACACCGACCTTTTGGCTTTAATGACTTGTTTACTTTCGCTTATTACGTGTCCAAGTCTTAAAAACAAATATTTAATTTACAAAATATCTTGTTATTACTAATTTTAAAAACAGTTACTTGTTAGATTTATGCAGTATTTTGGTATTTTTACATTTTATTCAGTTTGATCTCGTAAGCCGGTGCACTACCATGTGTCTTTTTCAGTTTCGGTTTCAGTCGTATGAGGTCCAAATAACCTTTTATAATGATAATGTTATTCACCCGAGAAATGTATTAAAAGAGTAAATTTAACACTGAAACAAAGTTAACCATGCTTTTGAAGTGTATTTCGGCAAATTTCGGGTTTTCTAGTAACCTTCCCAACATGATTGAGCTAAAACACAGGTTCAACTTCCGTGAACATTGGCTTCACTTTCCTCGAAAAAACGGTAAAAAACTGTGGGAACAAAAGGTCTCGTGCTCCTGCATTGCACATATTTTCAGCCACCTTTAACTTCACGGCGCTAATGCGTCGTGTAACAATGCCCCGGGATGCCGTCAGGATCTCTGAACACAAAATAATATAAATATACCACGTGTTTGTGATGATGACGTGCTTACTAGAACTTGAACATCTTTCACTTTGGATAAACACAATTCGATCGACACTTTCATAATTTCCATTATTTCAAATTTGTACCAAGACATGGATACGTATATATGTTTGTAATCCTTATTTCAATAGTCACCATTAGTATATTTTACTAAATGCTGATGAACACTTTTATATAACGAAAGTTTACACATTTTACACACGTTTACGTAATTTTCTACATGTGCATCATTTTATGTTATATAAGTCTCATCGCATTGCCATAGTTTATTTAAATCTTGTAAAATCTGCTTGTTCCAGACTGCTTGTTCTGTAAATTAGTTTTAAGGTCAATTCAACTTTTGTCAAATACGCTCGTGTCGTTCTCCAGGAATGAACTAACTACATGTTGACCTAATAAACAAAGAGATAAAGTTTAGCTCTCATTCACTCCGATATGAATCATTATTTCTGTGAATGAATTATAGATGCATATATAAGAAAGTTCTGACAGACGCTGGACATTAAGATCCGAAGGTTTGCAGGCGCATATGTATATATTTCTATACGGTCTTCGTGCCTAATTAGCTTTATATTTGACTGTCATGAACCTATGTTGGGCCTATTTTTGGTCGATCTTACAATTGTGTACTTGTTAATTGAAATTATGCATGCTATGTGTTATGCTAATGGGAAGTATATATATATATATATATATATATATATATATATATTAAGACAGAGTTTGAACTTCAACTCATCTTTTGACACACATTTAAACACTAGGTGCATGTCTCGTGTCAGTTGCAAATCCAAGACGTTAGATATGGAGGGGAATTATGTTGCCCAGTCAACAAGCTACACATACCATTCACAACAACATGTATTATTTTCTTATTTTATTACAAAACCAAAACCATTCTCGAGAACATCGTCATGTATAAGGAAATGCTATAGAAACTACATTGTAATTGTAGAACTTGTTAACGATGGTCTCTCCACAAACGGACCTTGTGCCCCCCCCCCCCCCCACCCCACCCCACCCCCCATTGAATACCAATAAAACCGTCTACTAATACCGTAATAAAACTCTTGTTTTTAAATGATTTTTGGAAATGTGTTTGAAACCAATCACGCTTTTTCATTGGATTTCTGAAAGAAAAGAGAGAAAATAAACGTCCAAGGTCAACGGTCGATCAAAATTATAGATAAATCAAATCACCATAAAGTGGTACAGCTATGTGTCCTGTCCCCAATACAAGTTTCAAGTTGCCCGGCTACAGTCCAGCGATTCCGGATCTTTTTAAGTCACATGTTTCTTGTTGAGTTTCTGGACGAAAAGAGGAAACACTAACTTCCAATTTCAGAGACTGATACTAATTATGGTAATGTAACTGACAAACATTTCAGTTTAGTGAAAATAAATGTACAACATAATAATATTCATGTATGTCTTTATAAGCTAGCTGTCCTTGTGGCACTCAAAACGTATCAACATTCGCAGCGAAAATATTAAACATTTGGCATTGCCGCAAGATTGTTTATGCTGAACTATATGAGCCGTTTCACGAGAAAACCAACATTAAGATTTCTGCGTAATGTATCGACCCTCATTAGCCTGCGCAGTCCGTGCAGGCTAATCCGGGCCAACACATTTCGTCTCAGGGGATATAGGTATAGAGTAATGATTCCTGAAACAGAAAATCCACAGGAGGCGAAAAGTGTCTGTCCAGGTTAGCTTTCGCGGCATGCTTAGGCTGATCCGGGTCGATACTGAACGCAGAGTCCACACTGTTGGTTTTCTCGTGGAACAGCTCATATCTATGCTATGTTTAATGTTACGGTGAATTTACCGCGTATGTGTTTTAATTGTTTTTCCGTGCAGGCGGGCGGTGGGTTTTATTTTGGAGTGGTAAGAAAGATAAAAAATAACATTATAATTCATATCATTGTGTCGTATGATAGCCATGTTTCTTTTCATTGCATACAGGCCTCGTGTCTTTGTCATAGTGCTGATTTGGTACAAATAGACTCAAGTGATGAGCAAAGCTTTCTCCGTAACTGGATGGAATCAGGTAAACTGTTATATCAACCAGATAGTCCTTGCTTGAATATATTTCTAATTCGTTTACTTTGAACTCTTATTTGATAGAACGACTTCTCGTATGCTTACAACTATTTGTATAAAACGATAACGCAGGGAAAACATTTCTATATTATCATAGTACACCAGAGTAGATAACAATTTGTAAATTCAATGCCCACAAAATGTATGTTATAAACTTTATGTCATGACTACTACTGACAAAACACACAGTCTCCCTTGAAAAATGCATCTATGTCATACTAATAATATGTATTCCTTAAGAAGAGAAACGTCATTACGGAACTATTCATTCCTTAATTGTGTTTTTTATGGATTTTCACATTTCAGTCTATACGGTTTAAAAACATTCATAAGGGAACACATCATACCACGACCCGTATGTTTATGTATCAAGTATTTTCTTGTTAAGAAATGTTCGGTCGTTATATATGATTCTGTATCAGTTATAGTACAGTGACAAATCAAGAAAAAGTCGCTTATTTTGAGAGTTTAATGGACCGACTTACCTCACGGCTGAAAATCGACATATGGATAGATTAAACATTATTCTTTCAATTTAGCCCTGTCGTAGAGCTTTCCCATGGTGCATTTTTTTGTAAAATCGTGAAAAAGGGAGGCTTTCCATTTTTTTTCATTTTCATTTTTAAACCCGGGTAGGGTTGTGAATAATTCCCTAATGATTGTTTTAGCAAAATTGTGCTATGAAATGAAACACCAATGTATCAGCTTTTATTTAACGAAAAACTAAGATTCGTATGAAAATAAATTTTGAATTAATTAAGTGGTTTTTTAATAAATGTGACATTTTTCAAGCTTACGTGTCTGCTAAATTATATATGTTTGTTTACATAAGTATGTCATCCGTAGTCTATTTTCACACAAAAAAGTTAAACAACCAAAGCTCAAGAAGTTTAAATTCATCAACAAATGACGGAACATATGAATCAACCTTTAACCTGCATTTCCTGGGTAACTGTTATCTTATCGACTACGTCACTGGCTACGTGTATCTGGCTAGTAAAACAACGATGTTACGCAACTACAGTGTGTTAGGAGCCTTTCATTTGGGATATACATAGTCACTATATACTAGTATACATGTTCAAAATACAGGATATTTCATTGAGTGCTTATTTATTATCACTTTTATTAAACGTGTTAACTAAGATGATGTGCTGCGAGCCTTGGCGAGCTTAGTTAACGAGTTTATTAAAAGTGATTATAAATAAACACGAATGAGATATTCTTTTTATCACATAAAGTGATTTATGAGGCGTCTTTCGAAATAATGTACTAACGTTTACCATATTTCTACATGCAACTTACCGGTTTTGGCGCCAAAGTGACTAACGTTATGAGGTGAAACCGCTGACGTGACGTCATTTTCATAGTTTGGTTTCCGCGTTGTCACAAAGACTTGAGTGTAAGACTTGAAACCAAACTAGTAGTAGTGTCATATGATTTTTGTGTAGTGTCATATGATATTTATGTAATGGCATTTTGACACTCCCAGAGAGAATTGATGTGATAATGATGAATTATGAATTCAACCAGAATAATTTCATTACATCAAATAAATTATCATAGGTCGTGTTATGCTAGTAACACATTTTGGAAACATTTCAAATAGTACAAGACCAATGCAAACCAGTCTGTGCTGGACGTTCCGTTGTTGAATCAACTTGCTTTAAGACATGCTCCATGGTATTACAATTAGACTGGTCGCAATGCTTTTTCTGAAGACAACAATCTTATAAACGAGATAAGCAATTAATATGGCGTGTCGATTCGACTGATACAAAAGGAAACTGGTCATGATGCCTCACACGAGTCTGAGCATGATTTTGCTGTTCATAGACTCACAGAAAGTTTACACGATGATTTGTCGTTTCAATGTCGTTTTTGCTAGAAACGTATTGTTCGATCCTTTCTTCCAGAACAGAAGAAATTGAGAGCAATTATACAACTGCTAAACTGTAACGTAAACCAGAAAATCACTTAGGTGATTACATGGCTGTACACACTCAAAGAGGACAGGGTATATTAAACATGATTTGAGAAGAAAATTTGGATCGTTTGAAATTTCAAATGATTACTATCTATTTGCATCAGACGTTTCCATCTCTACAGCATCACAATTTATTCCTAGCTCTCTGATCAATTGTCTTGCCTGGTTAGTAGATGACAATTAATTTCACATGGAAGATAATTACAAAGAACTCTCCCTTTCATTTAGCATTGGCTTTTCAGCTGCATCATGAATATGGTTCGAAAAATCTTATTCAAACTTTACATTCACATCGCCGTAATATGTGAGAATGTTGCTGGCGACTTCTGTAAATCACGAAATTATCAGATCCCAAAACGGGTCATACCAAAATGGAATATGTCCTCAAATGTTAGGTGGAGGTTTCATTCAAGGATGGTCAGAGAACGTCGATCTGAATACAGAACTAATTGACGGCAAAAATACATTCCATTCTATGGCTCGAGTAGTATTTCAGGTTGATGACAAACCGACTTCTCTGACACAAATGGCTACAGTCAAAATGAAACGCGGTCAATGCACTGAATGAGAAAATTACTGGGCTCATGTCGTGTTTGCCTTTCTGTAAGCCAAACGTAAGATTTGGCCAGCCTAGATGCTTAGATCCATACAGGCGAATTGAATCATGTTCAACCAACAAAAATGACGTGTCTGATATAGCTTGGGTACTGCTCCGATCAAATGCACGCGACATTGTTGAACTACCTGTGATTCGAATTTAACAAAACAAGTAATACCGTTTCGGACAGGCTTCCACAAAGGAATATCTGACATAAAAGCAATGTACGTGGTCATTGCCTATCTCCAACCATAGACGCCCAACCCGCTGACATGGCGACAGTATACATAACAATGCAGAAATGCCTCGAGATGTCAGAGACAGTAGGCTAGAATAATCCGGTGCAGACCTTTGACCAACAGCCTTATACAAGTAAAGTGGTCAATTTTCAAAGCGCACGTGGTAAGGTTAGGTGGATGCCATACGGTATCGTGTTACATATCAGCAATCTGGAAGATCTGGGCATCAGCTGGACTTCGTGATTCAGGTGCATATGCAGGTTGTACTGTAGATCAGATACTTCAAGGCAAGCAGTTTAACCGTGTTATGAGAGCATACACGCTAGCGTAAGAAACTATCATGGTACTATGGTGCAAGGCATATTTCCAATGGTGTATAAGTCAAGGAAATATTGCTAACATGAAGGACACTTCTGGCAAACGATGCTTGCCTGTCATGACGCATTCGATGACCTTAATGCGAACGTAATATATCTCTCAAAGTTCTTTTATCCTTTTACGGGAGCAACTTTATCCGTTGAGTTCTACTTTCAGAGAGTATTGTTATAAAGCATCTCCAATTTTTTGAAAATGTTTTTACGAGCCGTAGAAGTAATGGTCATGAATGTCAGAGCAGAGTGTGATGGAAATTGGACTTAACATCTACAATCTGTGTCTTCTATGTTGCCATATTTCCTTCATATGCAAAGAGTCGGTCAATATTAGGGAGAGATGGTATGGGTATTGTGCAAAGTCTTCATGTCAAACGATACAACAGTGTTGGCGATTTGGCTAAGGACTACTTTAAAACCCTTACAGCTTGTTTTAAAACTTATGGCTGTGTTTGATCGGTAAGATGTGGTACATTCTACAAAATCAGCAGTAATAATCAGAAGGTCAAGTATTTCAAGTGGTGGTAATGTTTTTCATGTACTTGAAGGCAGATCAATTCCAGATTAGAAGAAATTTCTATTTTCACCCGAAAATAAACAGTGTTTGGTCAAATGTCTAAGTGACTATGCGCTCAAGCACTACAATGAATTGGCGTTGCAAGACCACAGCGAAATATTCATGGCTGAATATTTTCAAAGTCCTGAGACTGTGAAACAATTCTGTGCCGGGACTGTAGCTGACTGTACCCAGCTGCTTAGTACGCATGCAGAGGCAGACACGATCATTATACTGCATTCTCTGTTCGCTAATGAACTGATGTTAAATAGAAACTCTAGTAGTGGCCGTATCGTTATAAAGTCATCAGACATTGATATTTAACTACTTTGTGTAAACTATTTCGCACAAATGTCAACATTTTTAATTATGGTTCCAAACTGGATGCGTTGCTCCAACCAAAGACGCAAGACATTCACAAAGTTATTGGGCCAGTAATGTCTAGCACACTACCAGCTGCTCACGCTCTGACAGAATGCAACACAACGTCTTCTTTTAATGGCATTTGCAAAAAGAGGTTTATCAGGCGTTTGTTTTCATCGCTGATCTGTATGACCCCAAAAGCAAGGTAACATGTGTACATGAAGATCTCAATAAACTCAATAAAGAATGAAGTTGGCGGTATCTAAAGATGCTTCCTTAGTGAGCCTACCTCCTTCAGAGGCATCATTCTGACATATCCTTCGAGTCTCACGCCAAATGTACGCCTGGATGAATGCTCATATTGCCAAAGCACCACCCAGATCACCTTGGATTGCAAATGGAAAATAGCTCCATATTTCCAATATATTTTTAAGGTCCAATGTCTTCTGACTTTTTATAGGATCTTGTTTGCGCGTGCAAAGGCAAAACTATTTGTAACAAATCTTGCGGATGCTACGAACATAATTTGTCGTGCAAAAACATATGTTATTGTCAGGGCAATGATGATTGCAGAAACCAGCCTACTCATCAGACTGTTTTAGAAGATCGCGACGATGATAATACTGATTGAACAATTGGTCTCTCTGTTTCCCGTTCTCTCTCTCTCTCTCTCTCTCTCTCTCTCTCTCTTTCTCTATCTGCAGCTCTTTCTCTCCACACCGCTTTCTCTCTCTCTCTCTCTCTGTCGCTCTGTCTCTCTCTCTGTCACTCTCTCTGTCTCTGTCTCTGTCTGTCTGTCTGTCTGTCTGTCTCTCTCTGTCTCTCTGTCTCTGTCTGTCTGTCTCTCTATGTATGTCTCTCTGTCTCTCTCTCTCTCTCCCCGAAAAAACAACAACATATCAGTGTTCTCCGACCTTGACGTGGTTGGTGGGCTTGTACAGTATATTGTGCAATACTAGCTATACACCATTGTATAATCGACATTTCAAATCGGTTTAACCTAAGACTCTGCTATATATATTCAATGTTATGCTATTTCACATAAGTTTTCAAAATGTTGTTTCTCTTTTAATTAATTACCTATTTGCCTGAAAACTTCATACAATATCGTTTACATGCTGTTGTCTTTCAAGCATCAATATTATTTTTATGTTTCCTATCTATTTGTGGTTTAAATAACCAAAACGAAAGGAATCATGGATTATCTGAAAATGTCTATAAATGTTGTCAAATACTATTGCATAGCTTAATCTAAAATATAGTTATTTTTGTTGAAAATTTACGTAGATAAAGGTAAATCTTGTTATTTTCTTACATGTTGGATGTGGGGCTATATCTCTCTAACATCTGGCAATAAGGCGTAGATATGACAAGCTGAATTCATGTAATATTGCCAGAGCATATTACCGAGAAATTATCAAAATTGTAAAGAAAAATATATTTTTGAAAATCCACCCTTCTGATCTTTGACCTCACTTTGCAAAAATCTGCACCACATCAGTACTTCACGACAGGCCTTAATCAAATGTCATTTTATTTATCTTTAAAATAAAACCAAAATCAGCCGTGAGGTAGTTCGGTCCATTAAATTTTTTAATTTTCCCTTCTTGTCACCGCACTATTAATGGCTCATAGCTCATAACGGAATTCAAGTATGAATAACATAACAACATAAATGTTGGACAACACGTTCCGGTTCCACACCTTCGTCATTTATCACAACGAGTTCTGGAAAGACAAGTATAACCCTACTAGTATAAAGGTCCAATTCCGGTTAGTCCGTTAATCAGGATTTGACTTAACGATGACCAATGCCTTCATTGTATGAGATAGCTCCTGGTAAATCAAATGATGTAGAATTCAAGATCAAATTGTTTATTTGCTTAGTTTGTTCGAAGGTCCTGTTGGTTTTTATCGAATAACTTTGATACATATAATTTATTGGTATATATGTAGAAACGTGTAAAAGGAATCCTAAATTTGGTGCGACGGTGACTTATTAATACTACATACAGTATTGACTAAGAATAACTTTCGGAGTATGACTTTGTGAAGTAAAGTGTTAATGCTGGTTAGGCATTATTTTGACTGTTCAATCTATTTACAGTAAGCTTTCGTGATCATATTTACATCGGACTAACAGATATAGAAACTGAAGGCGAATATCGATGGGTGGACGATGGGACAAAAGCCCTGTTTTATGACTGGGGCACAAACCAACCAAATACGGGCATTCCTAATATTGAAGACTGCGCCATCCTACGGTTTGGGGACAATTTCCGGTGGCATGATAATTTGTGTATCCTGAAAAGAGCCTTTATATGTGAAAAGAAGTAGAGTCTTGTTGAAAATAATACTTTAGATCTATTAATATTGGTGATAAGATAAGATAAAAAATTGTTTATTAAAGTGACATGTGTGAAACATATTTTGTTTAACAGTATGACATGAAAAAAAAAACCAATTACCACACCCGGCCCTTTGGGCCTATAAGTCACTTATATTTGTTTTCGCAAGACAGGTTTCTTTTTCAAAGTCTAATGCAGGGAAGGTAAATACCAATCGGATTAGTTACGATACATGGCTGATCTCCTCATTCGATAACCCTTCACAATAAATTTAGCACATTTACGAGGGTTCATAAGGTATCCCATTTTATGGTTAAAGTTAGCATCATTCAGTTGTAGTATTCTCATCATAAACATATAGTGTAATGAACTATACTAGAGGCGAGATGTACATTTATTTATCAATCAATCCGGTGGCATGATACTCTGTGTATCCAAGAAACAGCCTTTATATGTGAAAAGAAGCAATGAAAATAATACTTAAGTTCAATTAAGGTTGGTGATAGTATTCTCATCATAAAAAATGATTGAATGTACTATACTAGAGGCGAGATGTTCATTTATTTATTAATCAATATTAACAGAAAATGAAATACACTTTATGAATAATAGAATTTGGTCAAGCTTACAATAATCCACATACGCCACCTGTTGTGTATAGTTAACGTTGCTTGAAAAGATACGTGCGTAGAACATGAAACTTTTAACATTTTATATATATTCGATAGTTTATTAAAGTCTCATCAATACATCATATATACATCACATAATAAAATATAGCTTAAAACATGTATTGCCACTCAATGTATGAGTTATAAGAGACTATAGTAAGAACATTACTATACATAACTAATACAACATCTTAATTCGATATATATACAACACATAATATTGCACATATTGGAAACAATATATCAATATTTACAAAACTAAGAAACTAGAAACAAATGCTAATCTTGTTTTAAAACTTAATTAAATCAAACACAATAAAATACTGAAAACATGAACGCGCACAATCGTGCATAATTAAGAACTGGGTGTAAAAAAATCGATTATCACCCCGGTCAGACCGTAGATGAACTGATTAGCATTAATTTCTAGCTATACGTAAGATAACACAATACAATATTATAATAAAACAACAACATTACTTACACAAATAAAACATCCTAGTATTAAGAATATCATTGCAGGTTTTGGCACTAAGTCTTGACAACATATTATTTGCTAAGATATAAGACAACTTATCTATATCAGACATACTTTGAAATAACGGATTAATAGCGTTCGCCTTTTCTAACAATGGCATTCGTATAATATTATACAACCTACAATAGAATAGCACATGTATTTCTGATTCAACAGTGTTGCAAAAAAGGCAAAGACGATCATTTAGGGCAAGATTTTCATATCGGCCCGTTTCAACTCGAATAGGGGCTACACCACATCTAAACTTACTTAACGCTGCCCTATGTTTTGGCGGCATAATCAATTCACAATAATTTTCAACAGAATAGTTAATTTTGTACTTGCAATAGTTTCTTAACTTATTTCTACCCCTTCCACGTATACCTTCCGGTCTATTTATAGAGTCGTGCCAATCATTGACATACGCAGACATCATTTTATCATATAACTGGCTAACAACAGTGGATTTTGGTACATTGCCATTCATATTAGTATATGTATCTAAATCAAGGCTTAACATTTTCTCATTTACATAATAAAACCAAGATTTGTATGTACTACATGCTTTGCCGTTTGCCCATATTGCTATTCGTTTATTGACACGAGACACAGGTGTATTACATAACCTAGACCAATGTCCGAATATTGACTTCCACTGACGGATAATCGGTGGTACCCATGGCATTTCGCCTCTTTTATATGTTACACTCCAACTCGGATATACCAGTATGTATACATGTATAAAAAACGTTACATACCTTTTCTTTTCTTCACTTAATTTAACAATTCTTTAAAAGTGTTTGGTATTAAAATTTTCCAGGTTTTTTAACGTGTGATAAGTAGCGGATAAGTAGCGGTTTTCGTTTTTTTTTTAAATCACAACAGGTTTTGGCCTGAGGCTTTAGCCCTTGGTCATAGTAGTAATAACATTGTTTCGGAGTTGGCAGCCTGACAATTTATGTTAACAACCTACAACGCATTTTAGGGTGAGACTGCGCGAACAAATAGTTCATCATGGATTCAACAAAACTGCATTTAAAAGGTAAAGATCATCCAAAATAGATTATTATCATTAAATCATTATAATATTGTTAGAACATAAGTAAAAATCTTAAGGAGTGAGTACTCCAATATATGTTTAAGAAATGCTTAGAAATGAATGCGCCGGGAGATCAAATATGGAAGCTAAAAGTACGACTATGTTCGAGTATTTACGGAGATTGTCCAATTCAGTTTAAATGGAGTAATTTGACATGTGAAACAAATCATCATGCAAGATTTTACCATTATGATTTGCGACGAAAAATTAATGGTAAACAAAGAAGTCACGAGTGGATTTGTCTAACCCTTAGCTCCATAATACCGCATGTCCCTACACCCAATAAAGCAGGCATTTGAAAACAGTGGAAGGAGATATCAGATTGCTCGTTACGAACAGTCTGAACTCTTCCTGCAATGATGTCCACTATGTCAGTAAATGGAACCATAATTTTCACTTATTACTGATAAGTGGTGAATTACTGCTTTCAATTTGGATGAGTCCAAGAAAATGTTTATGGAGTAAAGGGTTAAATATTTGTCATATGTGTCAAAACAAAGTCACTTGCATAAAGAACAGTAGCGGTACATCTGGCCTTCGGTCAGCCATAAAGTGCATACAGCCATATAGTGCAGTTTTCGCATGTCTAATATTGAACACTTTGTTCCAGAAATACACATTTCATGCACCCAAAACAGAAAGTCATTACAAAACGGGAAAGGCGGAGTTCAGAATGCTCATAATGAGCCATATGATCTCTCCGTGCACTGTTTTCCAGACTGTAAATAATGGCCTTATTCGCCCATAACTGATAACTGATGAATTAATGATACTTAATTCTTTAAATTTTTAGGGGTAGGAAAATGCTTGTGAAGCAATCTAAACTATTGCTATTTTTAAATGCCTGCTTTCATTAGCTGTAGGGAAATGCAGTATAATGGAGCAAAGGGTTACTATCACTTTCTCGTAGTAATGCACCTTTTAATATTTATCCATTCACACTGTGCTGTAAATAGTTGTAAATTAAAGTGTCTGTTTTGTTACATTAGCAAAACAATGTTTTTCCTCTTCTTTAGTGGTCACAGTTGCATGATATTTCCATGAATCTAGCATATACGGTACCCATGATGCAATGCTTCTATATTTTTATGTATGCACCTTTTCAGATCACCTGGACATGACGGCTCAAGGTGATCTATTGGGAACACAATCTGTCATTGTCTGCAATGTTTGCTACAGCAATTTTGTCAGAAGTTTTGTCTTAATGATATCTAGGTCAAGTCCGAATATGGGTCATATTGGGTCAGAAACGTTTGTCAAATTGAAGAGAAATCTTATTAACACTATAGAAGCCGCATGTGTTCGCTTATGTGCTCTCATGTGCTTGTCTTGTATTAATTCGTTCACTATGTGCTGTCAATTGTTATCAATACTTGTTTATGTCCAGTGTAGCCATGATCAAACAGTTGCTCCTAGTCTAGTCATGGTCTAGAGAATTATTTTCTTTCAAACCTTTTTTTCCAACATCATTACCAGTTCAGTTTATTGCATTGGTGCAGATTTTTAGTTTTCTATTTAATCATCATGCAACCTTTTCATACTTTTTGTTTCTCATGTACTTTGGGTCTTGTTCAAAACTGTCCAATTTGCTCGAACTATGTCATTTGTCAAAGCATAACAATGTAATAGTTCATGGGGACTAGATGACCATCGTGCATTTTTCACACAAATGCTACATAACCATGTGCTCCATAAATACACATTGTCCCAATCCCTTACCAGTACGATATTAAAAACGATATACTAAGGGTTCAGAATTCTCTTATCTTTCTGAACTCTTACTCCACTATTTTCCACTCTGTCCGTAAAAGTGGACCCTATCAATCCATAACTGATACATGATGAATTAATTATTTCAATGTGTAGGAGTAACACATGCTTATGGAGTGCAGCATACTGCTCTTTGTGAAACTTCTTATTTTTCATTCATTCACATTGTTCTGTAACTAGTTGTAAGTAATAGTGTATGTCTTTTAATCTGTTCATTATGTTAGTTGCTGGATCCAATTGCATATATAGTTTCTTGTTTACCCAATACTACGCTAAATTACACTTATCAGTTTCGACCACATCTGTGGTCATCCTTAAACAACGAATTATGTATTTAATATGCTAGTTTATTTGTGGTCCTGTAACCTAAGATTTTTTTTAGATCACCTGAGCCAAGGACTCTGGATGATCTATTGGACGCACTCACTGTCCGTAGCTCTCCTCAAAAACCACTGGTTTCAAGTTGATAAAACTTGGCATGGATGTTCCTTAAACGGCCCGCGTTTACAGTCGTTCACATAATACCATTCAGTGCACAACTTGTTGCCATGACGACAAAAAGAAAAACTATTAAATTCTTCTTGTCAGAAGCTACTGGCCTAGCCGGATTTCAAAATAGTTTTTTTGAAATGTTCCTTGACTGAACCTCTCCCAACCTGCACTAAGTTTGCTCGAGTGGGTGTAATTTGTAAAACACACAGAAACTACTTGATGGAAGTTGATTTAACATCTACATGTTTCTTAATATAATAATGCAGAAACTTCAAAATGTTTCTGCCTAAACCGGCTGTCAAATTTTCCTTTGATTATACATGTTTTTTAATGTGTATACTTGTGAGCTCTTGCATTCAGGTGAGCGATATAGGGCCAACAAGGTCCTCCTAATTTCAAATTGTCAGTTTCATTATATTTACTATTTATGATATGATCTTTCAATTTCTTAACAATAAATACATAAATATAAGCTGCAATTGTTATTATGTCACATTTTCCCTTCTTCTCCAGCCTCCCTGCAAGCCCAGGCCGTCAGAACTTTCAGTGCTTTGGTTATTTCCTGTCTCTGTTCGTTCATGTAACATATTCACATTCTAGTTCATGACGTGAAACATAAGCTAACATGTTTAAGTAATACATTCCAAATATATACAATAACACAAGAAACGCGCCACTAAAATAGCAGGGTGTTCCACGATTAATCGAGGGATGTTCCTGTATTGTGTTTGTAAACTTATACACTTATTGAAAAGTGCAGTTTTGTATGTGCTCATTACGAACAATTGACTATGCTTGGAATGGACAAGTGTTTTTTTATTGATAAGTCAATTAAGGGACGTAGATAAGATCTACGTCCCTGGTTAATTCAAGCTATTAATAAAACTAATAAAACAGTAGTACAACATTGTTTCATTTTAAGTGGTCCTACGTTCAATAACACAGAAACAGAAACATCTTTCGAGAAAAAATAAATACACTTCTGCCAATATCCATGGATAACGATTCCGTCTCACGTTTAACGGAAACGTGTTTTGTCTATTTACAAGGATTGAGTTTAGTTTACGTTAGAAAAGAATACCACCTGGTTAAACCAACCAATATGGTCAGCAAATGTTCATTGCCTATGGCGTGTAATACTGAAATGTCTCAAAGAAAGTTTTTTTTCAAAATCGCAAATTGCTTACCGGTAGAAAAAGAGAAGTTTTACAATTTAAGTTAAACATCAAAGAGACCGGTTATTTGTATGCGACAACATATATATTTGTATTCAAATTCCTTGTATCTAATTGTTTTCTGGTTACAATCTCACAGTTGTATGTGAATGAGTATACACGTGAATAAAACTTTTGAAATGTAAAGTCAAGTTGTATAGATATAGTTCAAAATAAATATTGTAAAAGTAAAATCTTTTCCCCAAATCTTTTACTTTTCCATTAATCAATTTATTTACCTGAATCGCTTATCAAACAGAAATCGATTTGTTTGACGTTTGTCACGTGACCTACATTTCTGAGACACGCTTTTACTAGATACATTTTGTCGATATATAACTTCATTATTAAAATAACATGATCTCTGTTCTGGAAACAAGTTTTTGAAGTTCATCGGCGTTGAACGTTCCTGGGCCGATTTGCGTGGTTTAGCCCTTCTCCTAATACAGACGCTTTCTGACGCCTCTGCAGCAGACGACTTTTTGAAAACATGTCACCAAAGAAGAAATTGCTGAAGACGAGTAATTTCTCTTTTGTCACCGTGTTTTCAACTCTTACAATATTGTACCTTCATTTAAAGGATGTTTCCATTTCTTTTCGGGTATTTTTTTTTTAAGTTGTCTGTTTCAGATGTGTTGTATGTGGGAACGGGTTGAGGCAAAATCAAGGATCCCGCGTTTTCTTTTGTTTCCGGTTAGAAATGAAACAAAGGCGTCTTCGGCTCATCGCTCAGTGTTTGGTTGTTTATGGCAAAAAAAACTACGTAATCACGATGTCAGTGTGAATATATAGAAAGATTGAAGATCTGTGCAGTAACTGCTATCGTTTATTGATATTATGTGTGTTTTAGGACATTGGACATTTTGAAAAAAAAACTGATCCAAATATGTTTGCAGCATTCTGTTTGCTGAACTAATTTATAAAATTAGTTGTTTGAAATATTAAGGACTGTGATTGATACGGACTAAACGCCATTTCAACAGTTTTTCAGTCATATCAGGGCGGCCAGTTTATCTACATCAGTACACCACACAACATTCTTTCAAAACAACTGGCTGCTTTTCCACATAGACTTTAAGTCCATTGGTGGAAGACGAATGACGCTTGTCACAGTGACTTTTTTCTAGTGTCGAGAATAATATCTGCAGAGCTAGAGTACGAACTCACAACCCTTAGATTGACAGCCCTTGTCACTACCGCATTAGCTACTGGGGCTCGGCAATAAGCAGTGCAGACACTGATCAGATGTTTTTCAATAAGGTTAACACGCTGATTTATGGTGCCTATTCCTATGATTGATTTTTGTTTTATCAATTTAGATATTTACCACTTGTAATATTCGATGAATAAAGGTTTAGCTGTCTGCAACAGGCAGAACAATCTCATTTCACACCCGGCTTATTAATGTGTTTGCTAATGGTTGTTTTAGCTCATTGCTTTTACTGAATTCATAAATTTGTAAATTGGTTTACAAAGCCAACTCATGCAGGACCGTTATTGAGTGATTAAATGAATTATTGATGTGTCTAGTGCCATGCCTATCTTTTCCTCTCTGTTTTTTTGTTACCATCATTCGAAGTAAACACAACACTAAAGCCCAAGCAACACAGTGCGCGATACGGCCACGCGTGACTAAGTTTCCCGTTTGACCGTGTTTCAAACGATTCAATTATGAGCGCACTTGATGTTTTAGTTCAGGTATACTTCTAACCTGATTAAATGCAGTTCAATCGACCATTAACTAACGATAACCTGCCTGAGCTCGTTATATGAATACATGTAATTGATATTGTTCCTGTAAACGGAGCTCACGCGAAAGATAAACGAAATACTTCTGTAAAACATAAACATCAATGCGCCTTGCAAAGGTACTCTAAATGGTATATATTTTCTTTAATATGTGTTTTTCGTAAATAACCAGGGAAACTAGCCGATTTATCATTGTTTTTGCAAGATATACAAAATGTGTGGTCGTCTGCATCGCCGATTCCAAATTTGTTTTTTAATGTCCTCAAAAAATACGACACCAAGAATGACAGACAGTATACCACATGAAATCGGAAATCATGCGGCGTACCGTGGGCTAGGTCTTGTTTTAATTCGATTCAAGTTAATAAAGAAAACTTCAAAAACATACGTGTTGTTGTCTCAATTTCTCCGTGGTCGTTCGCATTTGTGGTCACGTGATTTTGTTTGCTCCCTCACAGTGCATAAGATAATACGGATATATCTTTCGATGATTTAAGCTTGACAATTTCTTGTAAGCGGAGCGTGTTTGCATTAATTCAAGAGTCGAGCACTCTAGTGGCATTTATATTCTCATTCGAGATTTGAAAACTTACAGCACGGTTTCACAGTACGGAAATAACTATATTTAAACATATCTTGGTCTATTTTCAAATTATTATTGTAGGTTTATCGTTTGATCAAAGAAGTTATATTGCTGTTGATCAATTACATGTAAGTAAATAAAGCTATTAAACCACTGCATTATACAATATTCGACACGTTTTGTAACATATTTGTTATTGCATTGTATTATATTTTGTAATTGCCTTTTGTCCGTCATGGAATCAGGTTGTAGCAGGTCCCTAAAGTTTAGTCTTATGAGCTATTATGGTAAAGTGTCAAGAAAAGAAATCAGGTCTTACTCCTCTGTCGATGGAGACCTGTCCTACGTTGACATTGATACCGTGCATTTAACACGTCCGACATTGATAACGGGCACTTAACACGTCCGACATTGATAACGGGCACTTAACAAGTCCGACATTGATACCGTGCATTTAACACGTAGGACATTGATACCGTGCATTTAACACGTCGGACATTGATACCGTGCATTTAACACGTCGGACATTGATACCGGGCATTTAACACGTCGGGCATTGATACCGTGCATTTAACACGTCGGACATTGATACCGTGCATTTAACACGTCGGACATTGATACCGTGCATTTAACACGTCGGACATTGATACCGTGCATTTAACACGTCGGACATTGATACCGGGCATTTAACACGTCGGACATTGATAACGGGCACTTAACACGTCCGACATTTATATCGGGCACTTAACAAGTCCGACATTGATACCGTGCATTTAACATGTCGGACATTTATACCGACCATTTAACACGTCCGACATTGATACCGTGCATTTAACACGTCCGACATTGATACCGGGCATTTAACACGTCCGCCATTGATACCGGGCACTTACCACGTCCGACATTGATAACGGGCATTTAACACGTCCGACTTTGATACCGGGCACTTAACACGCTCGACGGATAGCAGCACTGACAAACTACCATTGACATATTCTCAGTACGATGCCATGATGTCGATACTTAAATTATTTGTAAAAGTAAATTAGACAAATTGGACAAACGTGGGGAACTTGAGTAGTAGTTGAAATCAATGAACGTTATACTGGTTTAATTTACTAAATAGACTGAGTGTCACCGATACTACTACAAATGATCTACGGGTAACCAATGTGACGAGTATAATAGCCATGGATAGAGTAATGATGTAAAATCATAAACCACTGAAAAGGATATGCGAGAACTCAAGCAGGGAAACAGTTAACTGAAGTAATGCCTTAACGAACTGTGAATGATAATTCACCTCACGCTCCTGCCTTGCATGGAAACGGGAGAAGGAATAGTTTCTATCAAATGTAAAGAAAATATTTTCTTCCCGAGGCTTAGACCATTGTTGAGCCCGTTTTAATTTGACCACTTCATATGCTTATGTTAACAAAATCAACACTTCGAAGCCCGTTGAAAAGACAGATGTTGTAACCAAGACGAATGTTGCTGTTGAGACCAATAAAGGATCCACATTGTTCTCATCTCTTGATCTTTCTGTTTGTATCCCTTACATATTTGTTGACTTTTCACGGAAAGCTATAGAAGATGTACTACATGGTAGTGATCATTTCCCTATAGCTGTCACTGAAGCTGGGTCTTCTGTCCAGAAGCTTCCGTGGTGATGGAAGGTCCTCAAAGAAAACTGGTATTTATTTGGGTTGTGATGACCATTCACAGTCTTTCACTTCATATTTATTTATCTGGCATCTAACGAAGAAATTTCCCGAACTTCGACAACTCAAAAACAGAATTACAAACCTTGGTTTGATGATGAATGCAACATGGCTATAGGTACGTGCAAATTTACTATAAGACAGATTGACCTGATGCCAACACAGGAAAACCATGGAACATTTATAATAGTTCAAGCAAAAGCTCGCAAAAGCATTAATCAAAACGTGTGTCTTGGCGACGGAATGTATCTATAATAAACTTTAGATCATCCGTCAAGAAGACATGGGACATTAAAAATGTTCGCTTAGTGTAAATCATCTGAACACCCCAGACGGTATCACAACTTCCAAAAAGTATATTGCCAGTGATTTGGCAGATTCCTTTACGTCCTCTTCAAAATGTTCTCCAACGTTTCGAAAACTTCAACAACAGAAGGAGAAACAGAAACTAATCTTTAAAATCAAAGACTACAGTTGCCTACAACATACCTTTTACATTAGCATAATTAAAAACGGCTCTCAGGAAAAGTCATGATAAAGCTGCTTGGTTGGATGATATACACTATCAACTTCTTAAGCATTTGCCTTTCCGATCTCTTCTTTGTTGAGTTGACGTCTATAATAAAGTTTGGCAAACGGAAAATCTCACGAGGTTTTGGAAAAACGCCATCGCTTTTCCAGTTCCCAAACCAACCTGGTAAAGATGCAACTAATCCTGGTAACTATAGTCCTTTAGACTTAAAAAGCTGTATGTGTAATGGCAGACGATTTGGTAAACATGGAAGTACAGTGGATCATTTGAACCGCAATGAAACTTTTATCCGTGAAGCATTTATAAATAGAGGGAGCATGTTGGCTCCGTTTTATTTAACTTAGAAAGTCCATTAGACACTGCATGGAAGTATGGAATTATGAATTACCTCTATGATTTTAACATGATCGTCTTGTTTATTTTATTTCTGCATTTATAAATGACCATGAGTTTAAAATTTGTTTGCAGTCCATGGGTAACGTGTATGGAATTTGCTTAAAAATGTATCCAAATAGTGTAATGGCGCAATCACGATATTCCAACGTTTTGATTTGATGAAAATGAAATTTTCAAAACAAAAATATTTCTAGAGTTACTCGATAAAGGAATGAAAACAAGGAATCTGATATATGATAATTTGCGTACAATCATACTCGTTGTATAATATTAAAATGTTTTCCAAGTTTGATGTGTAAGTGTGACGTCATTGTAATGCAAATGATGAATAAATACCCAAAAGGAAAACGGCAGAAATGTTAGGAAAGAACAGTTTGACTGGTAAATGACGATCCGTAAATTATGAAACTTTCATTGGAAGTACTATATAAAGGGCAAATCGATTATTTTTGTACATGTCATCGTTATTTCATGGTCTCGATATCTTGGTCATATATTAATATGATTTAATAGATGAGGATTTTTAGTTTATTTGCATAGGACGATAGCATTCGTTAATAACTTATAAAAATATCTCTTATGTGTCATGATAACCCGCATCACAATTTACATTTGTTTGTTTAAACCTATACTCATACTCATCTGATCAAATATGTCATCGCTTGAGTTGAATGGATTTCATATGTTGAGGTTTTCTGTATTGTTACAGATCTAAACATATGCATACAATTGCATGACAGTTGCAGCAATGTTTCAATAATATGCAAACATTGTTAAACAAAAATGGCTTTGAGTTTTCTAAAAGCAAAATCAAATGTATGCAATTTTGCCAATATCGTTAACAATCACTTAAATCCTGATTTAACTCTAGATGGGACTCATATCGAAGTCGTGACTGAATTTGAATTCCTTGCTCTATTATTTCCCCCTAAACTGACTCTTATACCTCATATCAATTATCTCAAAGACAATGGTCAAACGGTTTTTAACTATTTTACTAGTTTGACCAATATGGACTGGGAGCTTCCGTTAAGTCCCCAAGCGACCCAACAGTAATACGATCAAAAGGAGACAGTGTATATCATCTATGGCTCGGCATGAATGTCATACATTGCAAAACTGAATAACATCCCCATCATGGTTTTCGGCTAGGCTTGAGCGCTCTAAAAATATATGTGTGAACCAATTAACCATCCTTATACTAACGCCGTTCAAAAACTAGTTATGCAGCATTTTTCAAACTGAATAACATCACCATCATGATTTTCGGCTAGGCTTGAGCGCTCAAAAACTATATGTGTGAGCCAATTAACCATCCTTATATTAACGCCGTCAAAAACTAGCTATGCAGCATTTTTCAAACTAAAAAAATCTATCATTTAACATCCCACACATAGAGTTGTTTGAAACCCTTTATACAAAGGGTTGTTTTTAAAAAAGAAAGTGTTATTCAGCCATTTGGTATCCGTTACGGACATGAAGTCGATACACTTGATGTCGATCCTGACGCCATCGCGGAGCGAAATATTTCGGAGGTTCCACCCTGGACTCTTATACATTCATCTACGATCTTGCATGCGATAAGAAAGCCTCCCCATACATTATTGTTTTTAAAGATAAGTATATGGAAATTAAAAGTATTTGTATTTGTGCCACATCACATGTTGTATTTTGCTAGATCCACAGTGCATAAAAGGTTATGAGAATGCAGACAAAGATGCAAAATAATATTGTCTCAGGAACGATTACCTGTTTTAAAAACGCCTTTACATATTTTAAACCGCTGAATAATTCATTCATTCACGATGTTTTGCAAAGTTAATGAATGCTCCACTGAGTGACACCCACAATAAGTTATATTCCCGCATGCGCATTTGGCACACTTGTATTAAATAAGTCAATTACTAAACGAAGTCCTCAGTGTGTCCCCTGTTGTACAATCCCTTCAGCACAGCCCTCGCTTCTTAGACGAGCTGATTTTGCACTGACTCGTGTCCGGTTTTATAAGGCTCAAAGTAATGTGTCAGCTCTTTGAGTCTGTCAAACCGAATTAATAAGAAAAAAAACCATAAATGTGTGAGACTTTTTTTTGTCAATAATCAATGAAGCTTTCTGAAATGAAACCGGCTAAAATCATGGGATTCGCCATTTTGGGTATAAAACGACAAGAAATACACGGATTGAAAATTATTGTCGTCTTATTAATATTTTTTTTAATGCTGTGTTATTTTCGTGTGAATTAACATTTGTACGATAGAAATTGAAAATAAATGGAACTGTGTACGGAATATGTTATCCCGTTTGTCAAAAAAGACAACAGCAATATACTACTGCGTCCGAACCGAAATGATGACTGTACCGTAGCCAAGAACGACGACGCGTCATTTCCGTATCACTTCATTTAGGCGTAAAGTCAAATGGATCGACGTTGTTTCCCGCAAAAAAGGTGGGATCAACATGAAAGACCCCAAATGCCTATACATGAGCACTAGATTCACTAATACAAAGTTGTTATGAAATATATACGTTGTGTAGTGTTAGATCAGATCAGTTGTGTATGAACAGGTCAATCTTGAACCCCATACGCAACAAATACATAAAGGCCCACTCATATCCTTACAGGTTTTATAAGTCCTATAAATAAACAAACTGAAACAAATAAAAATAAAATTATAAAACAACTTGGCAAGGAGATAAAACATCTATAAATGAAAGTATAATTATTTATCCGACATTGTGGTAAAAGGATAATTTTCTCATAAAGAGCAATTGTTCGTTTGGTTACAATCTTTTCATAAGTCGTCTGCTGCAAAGGCGTCAGAAACCGTCTCTATTAGGTATGCAGTCACGATTCTGCTACCCTTTGATTGGATGAAAAGAAATTATTGAAACAAAAAAAACTTCTAGAGGAAATAATTAAATATGATAATACGTACTCGATAAAGGAACGAGCACAAGCAATTTTATGTGTGATAATTTCCGTTTAATAACCCTCGTCGTCTATTTCTAAAACGAGTTCAAATAAAACTCGTAAGGGTTTTTTGACCTTTGACATTCTGGAAGTTATAAATCCAAATTCCTGTAATATGACGTCATAATATGACGTCATTCTATTAGTGGTGCAGAGGTAGAGCGTCGGCCTCTTGTATCAAAGGTCCCTGGTTCGAGTCCCGTGATGAGCGGGTCCTGACTTTGGGATTTTTTTGTTTTTTTTTTGTTTCACAATCGATGTAAAATAAATAAGTTTAAACTAAATGAACCGAAAGGAAAACGACAGAAATTATAGGAAACGTTAGTTTGGCTTGTCACAAATGTAGTTCCGTGAATTATTGAATCGTTTTATTTGAAGTACTTTATGAAGGGCAAGTTGATTATTTGTTGTACCTGTCATCATATTGTCATGGATGTAAACTCTTGGCTATATTTAATATAAGCTTAACCTGATGATGATTTTTATTTTATTTGCTTAGGTCGGTAGGACTCGTAATTGACGTAAATAACTGATCGTGCTGCAAGCAAGGGGCTAACTGCAGTTCGCGGGGAATTATTCACTGATCACAACATATAATAAATGTTTGCCCGAAAATAGGTGGCACCTATACTCATATTATGTGTCATATTACGAAAAACAACAACATAAATGGGTTTTTTCGCTTATAGGTAACAGGTGTGAGATTTTTTTTTTTTTTCAATAACCCATGAAGCTTTCTGAAATGAAACTGAAAAAAATCCATGGGGGCCGCCATTTTGGATATGTATAAAAAGCAGACGTAAAACACAGATTGAAAATTATTGTCGGCTTTTTAATCATTTTTTTTAAAATCGGTATTTTGGGTATGTATAAAATGAGCAGAAAAACACGGATTGAAAATTATTGTCGTCTTTTTAATCATTTTTTTTTAAATCGATATTTAAGATCATTAAAGTGCTGTGTCATGTGGGAATTAACATGTGTACGTAAAGTTAAAAATAAATGGAAATCTGTAAGAAATATGTTTTCCCGTTCGTCAAAAAAACGACAGCATTAGCCTTCTACGCCCGAAACTAAATTGTGACAATATCGTAGCCAAAGAAGGACGTGACGTCATTTCCGTTACACTTCATCTTGGCGTAACGTCAATGGAGCGACGTCGTTTCCCGCAAAAAAGTGGTATCAACATGAAAGACCCCAAATTCCTATACATGAGCTATTGACTCACTCATTCAAAGTATAATTATTTATCAAACATTGTGGCAAAAGGATAACTTTCTCATAAGGAGCAATTGTTCTTGTGGCGACAATATTTTCCTAAATCGTCTGTTGCATAGGCCTCAGAAACCGTCTCTATTAGGGAAAGGGTTTAGCAGAAATGTGACCCGTTACATAATTTGTTCCAGTCATATTGACTGGTTGAAAAAGGCAGTCGCCAGATGGCATCAGAAAAGGGCTGATCTATTTGCTTCTTTACCATAATGCAGGTGATCGATTAAGGATCATCTTGGCCGTCATGTTTTAACCTCGTTCATTATAAATGTATTCCTTGATTTTCTGAAAGTCTTTACTTTATTATTTTCTGTTCAAATAATAGACAACAGCAATACGAATTCCAAATATGTTTTAATAATGCAAGAAACATGACATTAACATTATTATTGTCTAGTCAATTACTTATAAATCCTTTTTTATGGCCAAAGTATGCTCTTTAATTTTTGTTTATAATTATCTTGCGGTTTTTTTCGTAAGTAGGTAGCACCTATATATATATATATTATATGTGTCATATTATATATTTATTTCTTATATTATTTCAGCTGATAATCGGGAAAATAGTGGAAGATTGAGGATTTTTAACGATAACATTGTGTTTCGTAAATCAAAATGGCTGACGTGAAATTTCTGTTTATAATGCGGCCCTATCGTACATCCTGAACGAGTAATACACTGAATTCTCTCTCTATTATGCGTCCACTAATTGATTACGTGTGATCAACAGATAAGTGTCTATATACTTACTAAAAAGTAAAGACAGTGGTGCAGAGGTAGAGCGTCGGCCTCTCACATCAAAGGTCCCTGGTTCGAGTCCCGTGATGAGCGGGTCCTGACTTTGGGATTTTTCCACACAATCGGCGCGAGTACTGGTTAAGTATCCAGGAAGCAGACATCGAGCGTGATTAATATAAGCTTAAAGCTTGTTTCGCAATCGATTTGAAATAAAAAAGTTTAAACTAAAACTAATTCATATGAAATTAAAGAGAGTGTGTAGTTACTACATTCCGCAAAAAATAGAATCAAGCTATACCATATTTGCATATTTTTTTAAAAACATGCAAAAATATTTTAACTTATAAAAATAAATATATCCTGATATAGTTCACAAAATGCATTTTGCGAAATATTGTATCCAGGCCACACCACGTGGAGGAACTCTATCATGGCCCAACATTTAATGTTTGGATCTAAATGATATCATTTGGGGAATTTTTATTCTATGTTTTCTCATTTTAGGTTACCAAAATAGAGCCTGTGCGCCTAACGAGGACCCGAGCCGTAAAATACCCTACACAGACCTCCATATTTTTGAATTTTTATTCTATGATTTTGGTTATATGTACCTTTATTTGATAGAGATTCAAAGCACGGCCGAGCAGCAGCACCCAGCTACCGGCCGTGTCTGCACCACTGTCGAGCGTGCTAGCTTAGGGTGCACCCAGCGCTTGTTTAGCATGCAGAAATTGCCGACATGTGAACCCGGGGCCAACATTAACCGCGAAACCTATAAGTCAATATAGAAATTATAAATATAAACTAGGGCTTACTGACTATTTTATTAACAAATATAGTGCAGATATGTCAACTGTAAAACAGTTAATTACGGATTATTACGGTAATGTCTGGTCACGTGATATTCAAAATGTGCCTAAACTTCGAAGCTATAAACGTTTTAAACACTCATTTGGTTGTGAGCAGTATGTTGTCACCAATTTAAAGAAATATGAACGATCTATTTTTTGTCAATTTAGGTGTGGTATATTACCTATAAGAATAGAGACTGGATGATATATCGGTGAAAACCCCAGAACAGAGATTATGTAGATTTTGTGATACGCAATCCGTTGAGGCTGAGATACAGTTTTTGTTACATTGTGGACTATATAATCATATCAGAGAAAACGTGTTCCAAGATATATTAAAGATGTGTTTATGAATAATAACTTTGAAGGAAAAATGACGTATTTAATTCAAACATTCCCAAGAAAAGTTGCCAAGTATCTTGTTCAAGCCTATCTCCAGCGTAGAAACGTTATATATATATATATTAACTAATCTCATAATTGATCATGTTGAATAATTCTATCATACAATTCAGTCATATTATACTTATGTAAATATGTAGTAAACTTGACTATACGTCTATGTCTGTGTCTGTCTCTCTCTGTGTGTGTCTCTGTCTGTGTGTGTCTCTCTCTCTCTGTCTCTCTGTCTCTCTCTGTCTCTCTGTCTCTCTGTCTCTCTGTCTGTCTGTCTGTCTGTCTGTCTGTCTGTCTGTCTGTCTGTCTGTCTGTCTGTCTGTCTCTCTCTCTCTCTCTCTCTCTCTCTCTCTCTCTCTCTCTCTCTCTCTCTCTCTCTCTCTCTCTCTCTTCTCGAATATGTTCGAATATGGGTCATATTGGGTCAGAAACTAGGTCACTAGATATTTTGCTTCAAGAGCTTGAAATTGAGTCAGAATGTTGAGCTGAATAATATCTAGGCCAAGTTCGGATATGGGTCATGCCGTGTCAAAAACTAGGTCACTAGATCAAATTGAAGGAACATGTTGTTAACACTTTGGATGCCACATTCTTTGCTTTAGCAGCTTGAAATTTAGTCAGAATGTTTGTCTAAATGATATCTAGGCCAAGTTCGAATATGGGTCATGCCGGGTTAAAAACTAGGTCACTAGGCCAAATTTAAGGGTGGTCTTGTTAACACTCTGGATATTGCATTTTTAACTTGAGCATAATGAAACTTTATCAGAATGTTTTCTTGATGATATGTAGGCCAAATTCGAATATGGGTCATGCTGGGTCGAAAAATAGGTCACTAGGTCAAATTGAAGGAAAACCTGTTAACACTCTAGAGGCCACATGTTTTGCTTCAGAAGTTTGAAATTTTATCAGAATGTTGGTCTTAAAGATATCTAGGTCAAGTTTAAATATGGGTCATATAAAAAAAGAAACTAGGTCACTAGGTCACATAGAGAAAATATTGTTAACTCTGTAGAAGCCCCATTTTTTGCTACAGCAGCTTGACATTTAATGAGAATGTTTATCTCAATGATATCTAAGCCAAGTTCGAATATGGGTCATGTAGGGTCAAAAACTAAGTCACTAGGCCAAATTGAAGGAAAATCTTGTTAACACTTTGGATGCCGCAAATTTTGCTTCAGCAGCTTGACATTTTGTTAGAATGTTTGTCTTAAAGATATCTAGGTCAAGTTCGAATATGGGTCATATTACATGTAGGTCAGAAACAAGGTCAATGAATGAAAATATTGTTCAAACTCCGGAGGCCGCATTTTTACTTTGAGCAAGTTGAAACTTTGTCAGAATGTTGTCTTGATGATATCTAGTCCATGTTGGAATATGGGTCATATCAGGTAAAAAAATATAGATCACTAGGCCAAATGAATAAAAATATTGTTAACACTGTGGAGGTTGCATTCAGAATAATTGCCTTGATGTGTTTTGCATTGCGGTACATTGTATAATTAAGGTGAGCGGTGTCCAGCTCATGTCGACGTAAAGGGAAATGAGCTAGCAGATAGGGCGGCAAAGGACGGACTGAGTTGCTCTGTAGTTGATATTATACCCCTGGCAAAATCTGAAATTTACTCCATAATTAGGAGCTGTAAAAAACAAAAATGGAGTAAAGGGCTGGCAGATTCTACACATAGCCAGCCCATTCCATCAGAGGGAGCCAGTCTTAGCGGGCCACACAGATACTCAACCTGTAAAAAGGTGGATAAATGCGTGACCAGGCTGAGACTGGGTTACAATCTGCTGCCGGGGAGTATGGGACGATTCATGTTGGGAAAACCAAAATCATGTCCCAAATGTGTCGTCCCGGATACTACAGAGCATTTCCTGTTGCATTGTGGTGTTCACGGGGAAGCAAGAAAACAGCTCTCCGATGTCATACTGAGGTCTGGCGGTCAAATGGACATATGTAATTTACTTTTTCCTTCCAAGGCCCGCCGGACTTCTACGTTTATGGCATTGGAGAGCTATATTTTGGATTGTCAGATGACAGACAAGATATAGGTGTCATCTGCATATCATTTTCTAGTCGTTTTTTATTTTTCCGAATTCAGTGCAATCTTTGAAATTTATTTTACTTCCTTTTCGCCAATGTTTGTCTGTTTGGGGGTGCGTTCCATCGCGTCCGCGCCCTTAAATATTTAAGGATTGACCTAACTCGTCCTTGACCTACATTGGTTGAAGTATGATCCACTTTCTTAATTACTGACCTACATCTCTAAATTACCCAAGACTGGGGCTTTAGATCGCGTCCGCACTCTGTCTCATCTTATCCTTTTTCACATTGTTTACATTAATATTTTATATGCATCAAAGGGATACTATCTACATACCCTTACAATATTTATTTTTAAATACTTTACATAAATATCTATTTAATGAAATTTGACAGAGCGGACAAAAAGCCCAAAGCATCAAACCATTGAAAACAAATTTGCGCTCAGATGTAGGTTTTCTTCCAAGTCTTCTCAAATTTTTTACCTTGAAATTGCACTGTTTTCTGCCCTGGCCGGTACTACACGGGATATAATATCAATAACATGGGCTCCTGAGTCATAAGTCGGCAATGGCACACGCTTTTTCCGTGTGCTGTTGCAATGGTCTCGCGGACTGAGCTGTCTGGTGGATGGAGTTTGCTACATGGGGGTACCCGTCTGCGCGTGTGCGGCACCCTTCATTTGCGTGACGGGGGGATGGCGATGTCTGGGTCATTTACGAAAGATGTCCTCCCCGTCAGCTTTTGTTGGGGGTGCGCGCGCGGTCGGGGGCTCGCATGGGCAAGTGTACAGGGAGCATGGCTGCGAAATCCATCAGGCGGCTGGTTGGTGGGACTAGATATGACAAAGGAGCCCACTCATAAATAAGCACCAGTGTTGCAATCAAGTCAAAAAAAAATTAAATTATGTAAATATTTTATTCTACAGGGCTGGCACAGTGTGGGATTTATGTACATAGCACTAGTTTTATCTTTTAAGCCATATGTTTTAACCACACTGTGCCACTACGCTGTAACATTTGTTTTATGTTATTTTTCATATATATCAGTCTTAGTTCTTCATTTTTTATTGATTATTTATAAAACAAGTTCGCCCTTTGCCCACAACGGGGCCAGTGATTGGCTGCGCGCTAGATCTGGTCGACTCGTCCTTCAACATAGAATTATGAGTGAAGGTCGAGCTCGGCCGGAAAAGCGGATTGAAATTCGGCCAATCGGGGACGCCGTTGTGGAGGAGGGTTTGGGAGTGCTTTTTTGGCACATCTTTTTGTTTTTCTACATATTTTTTGTTCTACATTTTTTCATCTTAATACTTTACTTCTAAATAATAGTAAAAAAAGAAAAGATTTTTCTCTTTAAATTTTTTTATCCTTATGTGTAATTTTAAAAAAAAATATATATATTCGCCCTTTGCCCATCTACATCGGCTAAAGGGTAAAACAGTTACCTGCACAACGGGGCCTGTGATTGGCTGGACGCTAAATCTGGTCAAGTCGTCTGTCACCATAGATTTGTGTGTGAAAGTCGAGCTTGACCAGAAAAGCGGATTGAAATTCGGCCAATCAGGGGCGCCGTTGTGGAGGTCTGTTAGGTAGTGCCTTTTTTTGCACTTTTTCTTTTACATTTTTTTTTTTTTTTTTTTTTTTATCAATTGTTTAAAACAAAAAAAATATCTTATAAACACACACACCTATATACCCACATACAATAATGAACCTATAAACAGAAAGCGGGATATGCAACAATGAAATATAAGCAGTCAGTGTCAAAAGTCATATATATTATAATAAAAACATTGAAAAAAACACATATATAGTCTACCCCCATTAATAAAAAAAAATTGGAGAGAGAATAATAGCTGCTCGCCAAATGGCTTTATGCCGATAGGCGAGGGTAAACAACCACATAAGAAGAAGAAGAACAATGATATCTAAGCCAAGTTCGAATATGGGTCATGTAGGGTCAAAAACTAAGTCACTAGGCCAAATTGAAGGAAAATCTTGTTAACACTTTGGATGCCGCAAATTTTGGTTCAGCAGCTTGACATTTTGTTAGAATGTTTGTCTTAAAGATATCTAGGTCAAGTTCGAATATGGGTCATATTACATGTAGGTCAGAAACAAGGTCAATGAATGAAAATATTGTTCAAACTCCGGAGGCCGCATTTTTACTTTGAGCAAGTTGAAACTTTGTCAGAATGTTGTCTTGATGATATCTAGTCCATGTTGGAATATGGGTCATATCAGGTAAAAAAATATAGATCACTAGGCCAAATGAATGAAAATATTGTTAACACTGTGGAGGTTGCATTCAGAATAATTGCCTTGATGTGTTTTGCATTGCGGTACATTGTATAATTAAGGTGAGCGATCCAGGGCCATCATGGCCCTCTTGTTTATTTTCAATTGTGTATGTTTTGCAATTGTTCACGTGTTTGCGCGTGCCGAGTTTTCGTGCAATTCTCGTAATAGAGGGTAATGTTAGTTGCTTATCTGTTGATGTGATGTTTGACTTGAGCGACTTAAAGTTCAATACTTTCATAAATCGTCTTGACTTTACAAGTCGAAAACTCTTCGTCGGAACCAAAAATTAATTTACTCTGGTCGATGTCACTTAATTTATCCTGCAATTTCATATGAATTACATTTAAGTAATTATATAACTTTCTAAGCATTTGGTTTAATTAATGTTAATGACATATAAAACATAAAATTATTCCAATCTAGTAGTTTTTATGCATAACATCCTGGTAATTATAACACTTATCTGTTGATCACACCTAGTCAATCAGTTGGCGCATAATAGAGAGAGAATTTAGTGTATTACTCGTTCAGGATGTACGATAGGGCCGCATTATAAACAGAAATTTCACGTTAGCCATTTTTATTTACAAAACACAATGTTATCGTTAAAAATCCTCAATCTTCCACTATTTTCCCGATTATCAGCTGAAATAATATAAGAAATAAATATATAATATGAAACATATAAATCAAATTAAACTTTTTATAACTTAAAAATCGTATAAAACTTTGTACTTATTGCTTAATAATGACCAGTGTCCGTGTTCACGCATATACTATTTCTATATTCACTCGAAAATGAACTAAAATAGGCAAATACCATTTTTATTTTTATTTATATGATACAATAACACTTCATCTTATTCATTTCAATACACAAACACAACAAGACAGTGATATAATGGGATATTTGACGACCAGACTCTACCAGACTCTACCGGACTCTACCAGACTCTGTTTAGTGATACCCGCCAGGTGGCATAAAAAAAGAGCTGAAATAAACAAATTTCCCCCGATATTATCAGTAATACATTTGCTTCTTTACCACAATGCAGGTGATCGATTAAGGATCATCTTGACCCTCATGTTTCAACCCTCGTTCATTAAAAATGTATTCCTTGATTTTCTGAAAGTCTTTACTTTATTATTTTTTATTTATTATTATGTTATGACCACTAGGGGTCTAAAACGAAATATATGTGTAAAAATATCACTAAATTTCCAAGCTTTCGGCCTGACGGCCTTCTTCAGGAACTTTAAATTCGATTACTTCAAAAGCATATATGGTAGCTAGTTCAATACTAAAAGTATTTTATTATTATTTTATGACCACTAGGGGTCTAAAACTAAATATATGTGTAAAATATCACTCAATTTTCATTTTTCAAGCTTTCGGCCTGACGGCCTTCTTCAGGAACTTTAAAATCGATTACTTCAAAAGCATGTATGGTATGTATGTATGCATGTATGCATTTTATATTTTTATTATTATTTTCTGTTCGTAAGAATAGACGACAGCAATACGAATTCTGACCATTTTGTGATCATGTAAAAAAAACATGACATTTACATTATCATCGTCTACTTTAAAAATAATTTTGTTATGGCCAATATGCTCTTTAATTTACGTTTACAATCATTTTACGTTTTATCGTAAATAGGTAGCATCTATAGTTATATTATTTGATTTTCTTATGGAAAATCTTTTCAAACAGTGAAATGAAAAATATTTTGCATAGTTATTATATCACCTTGTTTATGCGTATTTATTACACTAATTTATTTTTGATAATCATCTATATTGCAATTTTATCTTCATGTTAAGTATCAAATTATTATTATATTAGTGACCCTACATTTAACATTTGTTCGGAACTCGTCAGTTTAGTGTATGCGGAGGATGCTGTAAAATTTATTATTATTTTTTCTATTGAACACATTCGCTGAAGATTGCACTAAGTGGAAGTTAAACATTAAATAAAAAAATATCTTAGTTTTTTAAAATAGAATAAGTAAAAAAAAAAAAAATTGATACATTGCACTAAGTGGAAATTAAACATAAAATAAAACAAATGTTTTAGTTTAAAAAAAAATAAAAAATAGGAAAACAATAATATGAACAATAATAAAAGTTAATGTAAGCTGAATAATTTGATTCTACAATTTTGCCTTTATTGACTTATGTGTGAGCGATGTGGTTGTGGCGACAAAATCAGGAAAAGCACACATCATATCATGTAACACGGAGATTTAGGCCGATATGGTTCGTGTATATACTGTCATTTCGTTTTTTATTTTTACACAAGAAACACGATAACAAAGCCATTTGCTTATTTTTTTTTTTTTTTTTGAAAACATAAAAACGAAAAAGGATTCCGTATACCGTATATACCGTTTTTCGTTTTTCGTTTTTTTCCATTTCAAACCGCAGAAGCCAGTCTCGGTTAAAATCTAAAAATAGTATTTGACTATATATTGACAAGGTACGTTTCCTTTAGTATCCAACCATAGTAGCTAGGTGTATAGAAAACTCGAAATTGACTCGTGTAATATATATCAGCCAATTAAATATATGTGTGTTAACATTTATTTATACAATCATTTCATTCGTTTATATATATTTGACAGTTGTTTGTTATGATTTCACAGCTCGTTCGACATAATGAACCGTCGTTTTTGTAGAACAATCAAAGGTCATAGAAACAATCAAATTTCCGGTAGTGGTCGGACGCTACTGTAATGGTCATTCAATGTAATAGGATCTGTCGGCGAGTCTTTTGAGCAGGCATAATTCGACCCATTCCCTACATACTCTGGAGTTGGCGGTAAAGAGATTTTCCATATTAGTCATCTGCTGCAGATTTGGTGTATGTTGAAAAGGGAGAATTGAAATGGTTAATTTTGACCAAATTTCCAAAAGGATTTTTGTTGTAAGACTTTTATATTATATATTGAAGAAAAATTCTCAAACCTGTATAAATATACCTTTTAATTCCAAATGAAATCGTCCAATTTTTAAAATCGTTACTTGTTTTTAGTTGAATGTATTTTACCACAATTCATTACCTCCAAATACAAGACACGGGAAAGTTTATGAAGAATGAGAACAGCATAGCTTCGGATGTTTTTACACAAATGGGCCACGTCACACACACATCGCAATTCGGAGGTCATATTGTGAATTGCAAATAAGATCAAATTGTATATTTGTATGGTCGGTTTATCGTCAGGATGCGTCTGCAGAGGCTTACTGTACCGCTCAAAAGCTAAAACAATTTTCAGCCATGCCTATAAAGGCTTTCTTACACCGGCACTACACACAACACTACAATCTCTATGACAGCAAATACATGTATAAATAAAGTTGTAAACGTTGTGACAAAAGGCGTAATTCACAGATTAATCGAAAATTAAAAACATGGTACCGTTTTTTATTGAAAACCAATTAAAGGTCATAAAACCCAATCATATTTCCGGTAGCAGTCAGACACTACTTATGATCTACCAACAAAGCACCGCCGAGGCTTTGATGCGCTGATCATGAGCAGCAGCCGACTAGGGGTAATAAACAGCGAGTCAACTAATTAGGGGTAATAAAATAATTAATTGACCATCATGCAAGGCGTGTAAAATGTTACAGCAGTCAAAAGACGTCAGTTCGTTTGAAAACATTCGAGTTAGCTTTTCCTGTATAATTAATAACTGCAATACTGTTACGTCTTTCACAGCCTTATGTTGAATTACTGCCCAAAACATCAGGAATTTGATGATGATCAAATGCAAACAAGGACAGCACTGGCTGTAATCGACCATGTTCAAACCCTTGGTCGACAACAGCGAAACTATTTATGTGGTGAAAAGATCTATAGGCAGGCATTTTCAAAACTTACCAATTAATCAGAACAGAGAAGAGGAAAAACCTTGTGAGGCAGAGATCAGACTGATCATGAATTGTTGTGTTTGCTTTTAGTTGTGAATTACACTGTTTGTTTCTTGGGAAGATTCATGACCAAATAAATACCACACAAGTATGCGATTTGATCTTATTATGAAATTAACACTGAAACAATCCAAATGCGGAATTTGTGCTGACGCGGTTCATTTGAGTAAAATCCCCACGCGCTATGACGTAAGCATTTCCCATAGGCTCTCCCAAAATTCGGTGTTAAAATCTGTGACCTTTTATGTTTGTGAAATTGGACGATTTCATTTGGATTATAAGGGATTTTTATGCAGGTTTGTGAGAAATCATTTGGATTATAAGGGATTTTTATGCAGGTTTGTGAGAAATTATTGTACGATTTATTCTTTAACAAACAAATAAATCTTTTGAAAGTTTGGTCAAATATAAAAAAATGAATTTACCCTTTTATTGAACACGTCGACCATTTTCTTGTTGAAGACGCGTTTGTAGCAGACGACTTTTGAAAAACATCTTGAATAAAGGGGACATTGCTCAAAATTAGCAGTTTTTAACGATTTTTTTTTCTCAAAAAATAATACAGTTAA
Source organism: Serripes groenlandicus (assembly GCA_031761405.1). Lineage (NCBI taxonomy): Eukaryota > Metazoa > Mollusca > Bivalvia > Cardiida > Cardiidae > Serripes > Serripes groenlandicus. The sequence continues at coordinate 9,673,595 of JASEVX010000003.1, forward strand.
CGCGATCGTGTTTGTTTGCGGAAGTCACGGTTAAACTACACACACTTCCGCTTAGAATACACATTCGCTGCACCGAAATAGTCCTAGTATTTTTTCGATATTAAAATGACTTCTACGTGTTATTTCAATACAGTGAAGTCATAATTATACTATCGAATCATCATAGATAATCAATTTTCTAGAAAATATCAAATTAACAGTACGCGCATATATATTTCATTTGTCGGCAGGTACGTATAAGGCACGAGTATGAATTTTAGTCGTATGCCCATTCACTAGAAGTCGACCCCACGCTGTATAGAACAATGTTAATCTCACAAATATGCCACCACGCAGAGCTCAGTGAAATAGTCAGTGTGCATTTTAAACGCTCGCATCGCCGTTGTTTCTCCTTTTTCCAACATGATAACGATGATCAAAGGGGCTTTCTAATTATAGATCATGGTTTACATACGCGCGCATTCAGTTAGCTATATATATATATACGAAAGTAACGCTCTAATGTTGTATCAAAGTACCGTGGTGTAATGGAGAGCGTATAAAACTACTAATCATGGACTACCTATCGACGCGAGTTCGAGTCCCAATAGGAACTGTCCTTTTTTTTTTTTTAATTCTTATTTTATGCGATTTGTTAAACATTATAGATTTATAATAATTAATTCACTCACATGAAACATATTTATAATATAAGCCGAAATCCTGGATCCGCCCCTGGTGACGAAAACAAATCGAACTAACAATGTAAATCTCACAAATATGCCATGGGTGTTTTGACAGACTTTACGCAGAGCTCAGTGAAAGAGTTAGTGTGCATGTTAAACGCTCGCATCGCCGTTGAAATGCTACATTTACTAAAACTGTCCACTGATAAAAAAATTCTCTGGACAAAAATATTAATAATAATAAAATAGACTAAATTGTGCAATAGCATGATCAATTGCATTCATAAATTAGATTTTACAATACATGTTCAAAATAATTCGTTACGAGTACTTTCAGTACTTTGATTCCTTTTACCGTAATGTTTTCAACATTACCATTATGTTTTCAAATGTTTGCAATGATTATACTTTAGAGAATTTCCTAATTTCTTATGTTTTTTACACATGCCAAGGTCGTGTTTACGGTTTACCTTCCATCGCCTTTTTTGTTACTGATAAATAGAGAATAACTAACTGCATGTTTTTGATATAGAATTCATGTCACAAGGGAAAAAAGGGGTAATTTGGTTAAAATCACGAAACCGTAGGTTGAGTGATTTTACACCAAATTACCCCTTTGTTCCCGAGTGACATAAATTCGATATCAAAAACATGCAGTTAGTTATTCTATTTATTATATATCTGGAATAAATCTCCCCTTTATTTTAAAGAAACATATAAAAAAAAAATGACTTGGCCTTAGGCGTATGAATGTTACGTAACTAAATACTGCTGCTTCTATTTGGCGCCAAATGACTAGCGTTATGACGTCAAAACCGCTGACGTGACGTCATTTTCCTAGTATTCGGTTTCAGTTTTTTTAAAATTCCTAGTATTAAACCCACTTTAAATTCCAAAGATGTTCCAAATCTAAAAAAAGTAGTTCCGGCAAAAATGATATCATCACTAGTGATGATATAAAAAAAACTAAAAGTGTTATTGTCACAGTGTTAGTTATCATTTTTTTTAAAATTTATATTGATTTTATGTCACTTAAATTTCAATGCAAAATTTGGATAGGTATGTAATAAATTAAATTAACGGCAATTACGTTCTCAAACTTTTCTATTATCGAATTCAATAAATTAACGGCAATTACGTTCTCAAATTATCTAATTAAGGAAGTTTAAATAAACATTCAAAGCAAACTGTAATCTATTATATCACGGATCAATTTACCGCCGAAACAAACATACATGTATACAATATTTACACCATTAAACTTCAAAAAGTGGTCCTTCCTCATAATCGGCCTTTTTGTTGCAGACATTTTGGGAAATTGGCCTTTTTTTCTGGACCTATAATCGGCCTTTTTGGACTGGCCTTTTACGCATTCGGCCAATTTTGACCTATACCTAAGATAAGATAGCGATCTGAAAATTTAGTTATCCATACGGTGTTAATCGGAAGTGGGTAACTGACGTCACAGGAAGTTGATTATAAGCAAAGATGGCGGCGCCCATAGGCGATCGATATCGACGTGAAAACACAAACTTTAAAAGCATATATCTTGGTAGTGCAAGCATGTAAAAAAAAAAGTCATTACATCAAAATGATACATTACTGTAGTGCTATTTAGTCATATAGTTTAAATTTCAGCCGATCGAGATGGGTCATCTTTTTTACAAAGAGATATTTGGTGAACTATTTTGAAGTTATTCTTGTCTGAAACCGAAATGCCTAGAGCTAAGATATTTGTTGTGTAGCAATGTCTAGTAGTCCTCTACAAATACTGGTCAAATTATATAGGGAATGTTTTTGAAAGTCTTCTTGTCTGAAACAGAAGCCTATCGCTTAGATACTTAATTGGTATGTATATTAAACAATTGCTTTTTGTTACATGTATGCAAATAATTATAATTATGTATATGACGATGAACATTCTGTTCAAGTCAAATGAAAATAAAGATTCTGATTCTGATTATGTAATATTGTCTAGTGGTTCTCCTTCATGATTGTTAACCATTTACCCCTTGCGTCAAAATTAGTGTCACCTGTTTAACAAAGAAATATATAGGGAAAACTGTGAAAATATTGATCTCAGAAACTAAAAGGCCTATACCTTAAATAATTGGTATATAGCATTGTCTAGTGATCCTCTTTCAAGATTGTTAAAGTTGTGTGCACTCATTATCGAACAAAATGAAAGGTTTACAACCTTCAATCGGGCGAGCGATTCAGGGTCAACTTGGCCCTCCTGCTACTAGAAATAATACGACTCGGTCCTACAGAAACAGATTTTTGATATGCTTTACAAAAAAGCCTTCCATCTTTTTGTGTACATACTGGTCGCATGATCAACATAGTAAGATGACGTCAGCTATTTAAAGAATGAGCAAACCATCCAGCGTAAAGATGACGCAGTAAATTGATCTGACTTGAATTAGACGTAAATAGTTATCTCCCTTGCCTAATCCCTTTGATGTAGAATTGTTTTATGATCACATTATCTTAAATATTAGTAACTCTACCATTGGAATAAAGCTCAAAGCTCATGCATAATTCCATACGGTTATAAGTGATTCTGTTGTTTGTTTTCGCCTTGACGGTATTTAATGATTAATGTACCATGTTAAATATCGAAAAGAATGTTGGCCAAGCTGGGGTTCGAATTTACAACACAAAGATGATGAGTAGTTCTCTTCAAAGATAAATTTGGGATATTTGAGACTGTTGTAGATCTAGATGTACCTGCGATTGAAGACAGTTTAGGTTTGTTCTGCACTAACCCCCAACATAGCACAGAAGAGTTGCTTTAATAGTTAGGAAAATGTCGAACACTTTCATCAGGCTGCGTGGATTCTCTAGCAAATATTGTACTATTTTTTAGGGGCATGAATAAGCTGTAATTAATTTAATTTAGCCTAACTGTTTGCTGTTACGTTCGACGTTCAGAGTGTGCGTTATGTGTGTTTAAACAATTAAATATTTCAATTGATGTTCATAACACGAGAATTAACATTCACATTTTTCGAATATCCAGGGTTTTGCACGTTCCATGACGTAAGTAAATGTTACAGGAATAATTAGAAAAAAAATGCATCATAATGTATCAGTTGGATCTGTTGAACGTTTTATTTGAAACTACCATGAACAAATAATAACGAAAAAGGTTGGACGATTTTTGTCATTTGACTTAACCTGATCGCGATACACACTTTATTTACTCTTCACAATTTCTGGTGTAAAAATTGTAGTTTTCGTGGACATCAATACTCCCTGGTTGTGACAGTGCTGTTTCAATGGATATGTGACATTTAGACGTAATGAACTGAAATTCAAATGATCGGCAGGTAGGTTCTAGTCTACACTCTTGTTGGCATATCCATACGGACGAGTCGGGGAAATGCTTGAGGTTATACGCAGTGATCCGATAACCTGGGTACATTTGAAATGACGTCCCGTAAGAAACGCAATCTGCAAAAAAAAAAAAAAGGCCCGATAACAAAATGGATGTTTAATATCTGAACCTGGATTCTTTTTATATTTATCTTTTGGACTAATTGGTAAAGTCCAAAGTGTCCTCTTTAAGAAACCACCGGATAGACTAATAATCCATTAATGTCCATACGAATGGTTTCCATTTATTCCTCGTCCCCTAAAACTTATGTCTTGATCATCCTGTGTATAACCAGAGAGACGTTATGACCAAATGCTATACATACACGGCCATTTTTGGACGTCATCTTGAATTTCGCAAAATGGTTAAAGGTGACCAAAGTCCATCCGGCGAGTTCTTATTGATTGATTGGGGATTAACGCCGTTATTAACACATGTTCAGTCATATCACGGCGTCGAGTTCACCTACTCATGTGTGTCATACCTTTCTCACACCAGTTATGCACACAACATACTTTCCAAGCAACTAGCTGCTCTTCCACATATACTGTAAGCCCATTGGTGAAAGACGAAAGACGCTTGTCACAGTGACTTTTGTCAAACGTCGGAAAGAATGTTGGCCGAGCTGGGATTCGAACTCACAACCCATGGATTGATAGCCCGCGTGGCTACCGACTTAGCTACCGGGGCTCGGCTAGGCGGTATATGAAAGAGGGAACTTAGCAGTAAACAATCAGTCGAAAAAACCTATATAAAATATTTTTAGGATCAACAATGTCGTAGTTACTCAAGTGTTGTTTAGGGCATTTATCAATCGTTATTAAAAAATGTTATTTATTTTTATTAGGGATGGCAACCAATACAAAAATAAGTATTTGAATATTCGAAAATTCGGCCTTTATGTGCATACTTTGCCAACAAAGAGATTATAAATTTGTCTCAGTACTCGCATTTACATTTCCGTTCCATCGATGAATTCGAATGAAAAGAATGTTCGTGAAAAATAAGTCACTTAATTGCTCAGATTATTATTAATTGATCACTTGCTTAATGTATTTTTTACGAAACATTCAGTTCGGGTTACCACGTATACATATTGAATACTTTTGAAAATGACGTGAAATGTTCCCAATTCTCAAATCTCTTCAAAATGTGACAAATATAGAACTGCCGATTAGGAGCAATATAACTGTTCTCTTGCTGTATATACATGTTACTGAAAACATTGTTGAAAAAATGGGCACAAAATTTCCCAGTAACATATTGCTAATCAATATATATTCTGATATACGAATGTTATATATCAAAGAATATTACTGGAAACAATCAAGTATGATTAAATTTATTGAATTACTAAAATCTACAAATGAAAATATAGTCAAAAACTTGGCAATATTTGTTTACAAAGGTTTTGAAATAAGGAACAATAATAATTACGGAGAGAAGCTGAGGTTTAATAGCAGCCTTTAGAGGAAATCTATGTAGAAATTGAGAAATTACTGCCATTGAGCAACTTCGTCACCTTCTGCAATGATTTCTAAATGATTTTTATGGGAGTTATAACTTCTCTCAAATGACTGTTACATTAATGATTTCATTTCTATTAACTTATTATCTTTGATTAGAGTATATTAATTTGTTTGTCAATCAAAGGGGGAAAAAAATCTTATTTAAGTTTTCTATATTATTTTTCAAACATTTTCTCCCCGGATTTTGACCATTAGTCCGCTATTTGACTGTTTAAATGAATGTGTTATATGTTTGTGGTATGTTGGGCATATTTGCCCCTTTTCCAGAATAAAATCTATCTATCTATAATTACACGACCAAAACGATGGATTTGTCTCATTGATGTATCATTCTAAAGAGCCGTAACTAAATGCTTACAAGATGAAGTTACGGCGTTTTAGAACGAAACCACCATTATTGTATTGATTACCTTTAAAGGTCAATTGAAACGCACTTTTCAATTGTATTTTATAGTGACCTTTACTTTTATAATAACAACTGCGTAAAAGTGTTCACTCAATTATTTGAAATGATGTTGTTATCATGGATTTTGTGTTGGCGCACTTGTATCGGTAACTAAAACAATCTAGAGAATTTGTGTCACGTGATTAAACCGGAAGTGACGTCAGTTGAAGCCTAACAGAAATGGTGGAATATTAGAGTTCAGAGGATTATTTTCGTTGTGTTAATAATTTGTATCTATTTCTCGTGAACGCTGAATTGACACGACACAATGCCGTTTCGGTGCGTTGCTCCAGGCTGTAGTTACTCGTTCGTATCAGGCCTTTCCTTGTTTACATTCCCAGGAGACACCGATTTAAACTTGAAATGGAGGGTGAACATGAACCGTGGATTTTGTTTTGAGCCAGCGACATTTGTTGTGGAAATCTACTTAGTATTCATGATTATGTCTGGAACATTTTACTGAATATTGTTTTGTAATAAGTCCCAGGCTAGCTGCCGATCTTGGGATCAAACCCGGAATATTTCAATTAAAAAAGAACGCAGTGCCAACGATATTTAGGACTACCATTTTGAAGGAACAGAAAGTCCTTGGTGCTTTTGGGGGAAAAAAGCGACAAGTGGTAAGGAAAAGTGTTTCAATATTTAACAATCGTAGATAATATTTAATTATTATTTATTCTTGTGTTTGAGGTTTTATGAGTATGCCCCGGTTTTTTAAAATATTGTGATACACTCAAAAAGTTCTATTTTCCCCATAATAACTGGATTATGTTTATATATAATAGCCCAATTTTCAATTTGTTATACAGTGTGTCAACTATGAATATGAAGAGAAATATATATGTTTATGTCTCTGGAATATGTTATGAATGATTTTTACTGAATAATTATTGTATGTTTAATCAAATGCTTGTTTATTCCTTTCTGTTTAAAACTTATAAATTCATGAACATTTTTATATAAATCATAATCCTATCCAACATACAAAACAGCAGACTTATTTTATTAGAAAGAAGAAATTGCTTGATAGTCAAGATTTATAAGCAATTTTGTCCTTTTAAAAAATGAATTTTTTGCTTTCTTTTTTTTATCATAAGTACATTTACAATATTATATATATTTGCACAATTTATTGCCAAGAATTATTTCGAATTTGTCTGCTGCAGATTTTTAAATTTTGAGAAGGGTTATATAAGAAAAGTTTAATTTCCAATTAGCCCAAGTCCCTGTATGTACAATAAAAGGGTTATAAAACCAATTAATTAGTATGTAACCAACACACATTGAACAAGACAGGAAATGATTGCATAATGTTACATAACATAAGTCACCCTGCCATCTGGTCATATTGTGATATAAAATATTCCTAAAATAACCGGACTGTATTCTCACATTTCCGTTACCCATCTTCACCACTCCGCATTAAGGGAAAATAGCATTTTCAAAATGTGGGATAATCGGGAAGACACCGTTATAATTATAGGTATATGCAAAGGCATTACACATCAATTTTAAAGTAATACATGTCAAGTAATAGATATACAGTTTCCTCGTCTGATAGTTTGTAGTCATGGAGACCATACACATCTGAGCCACGTCGAGATTAATTATTTTTGTCTAAAGGCATCGTCCTACAGTGAAGAGTATTCTCTGTCTGCATCGTGTTCTCAGTCCAATATGCTTTCTATACAGCACATGCTTATTGAGTGTGCTGATTATGCGCCAACTCGTGACCGGTTCAAAGTATGCCTCAGCTCCGGAATTCATTTTTGATTTTCTTAAACTTGTTTTAAACTTATTAGTTTTATAATGTTCGTATGACATTCCCTAGCTCGTTTCTATATGTTCATTGTACTTACTTTATTTTTGCTGCTCGTTTTTAGCATTTAATCAGATATTTTTATCATTATGTTAGGTATCTTAATCATCATGTTTAACCTATCTCTCTTATTGTTTAAGTTTACATTTCAAAATGTTTTTTTAATATTTATAGGTGTTAAAGTTTTGCTGAAGCGCCCAAAAATGACAATTGGTGTCGAGGAGCCTTAACACCCTATTTCAAGTCTTTATGCCAATATAACGAGAATGAGTGTCAAAGCGGAGTGTCATTAAGATCCCAAATCGCTGGACACAGCTCATTAGTATTTTAATATACAACAATTCATGCATTGGTGAGTAACAATTGCGACATTTTTGTATGCAACTACGTTCGAATATTTCATTATATAAAATATGCGGATTTATAAGCCTTGCATAATATTGTATTACTTTAATTGAACGGGTATTATTGCTTGTCCATGTTTACAATATAGTTCTGATATAAACATCTTCTCAGGATCGTACCAGAAATTACATATGAGCCATCCCGTGAGAAAACCAACCATATGTCCTCTGCGTAATGTGTAGACCAGATCAGCCTGCGCCGTCCGCGAAGACTGATGCGTCCCAACACATTCCGTCGCAGGGGGATGGAGGTAAAGAGTAATGATTCATGAAACAGAAAATCCACAGGAGGCGAAACGTGTCTATCCGGGTAAGCCTGCGCGGCATGCTTATGCTGATCCGGGTCGATACTTTTCGCAGAGCCTACATTGGTGGTTTTCTCGAGTGTATATCAAAATCCCCGTGCTCAAAATCCCCATAGTTCAAAAGTGGCATAGTACTCAAAATCCCCATGGCTAAAATGGGACGGCTCATATCTGGTGAACCTTCATATAAATGACACTTTTAAAGGAAATTTACAAATACTTACAGTCTACGCATGTCTGGGTCTGGTAGTCATAGCTGTAACCAATCTGACAGATACACGTGTCACTCCAGCATGTCTCGTTGGTACCGATACAAACGTCACCAGTGTAACACTTCTGTCCATAGAGCTCTGAATTTGTAGAACATAATTTGTCATGTGGCGCACAAGAGCACTTTAAGTGTATACCTCCTTGTCGAAACAATACTTACCTTGCTTGTTTTTCTGAAAACATGAATTCCGAATCGCAGTTCATACTGTGGGAATTAATCAAACGCGTGTATGTGTATAATCGTGTGTATAAAATAATTATAAGAGCGATGATCTATCGAATGCGTCTCAGCTAGGAGATGCTACAATTGTGTATGGTAGAACAAACTGGTACCAACTAGATAGTAAATCTAGCTATCTCGGATACAGCTTCACGAAAACATCAAATCAACCGATCCAACATCCGGGTCAAGGGATTTTAAAGAAAGTTTACACACATATTAACAACCTCACTAACACTACAAAGTGATATTCATGTTTCAGAAAGGTTTCCTGGCAACCAAAATGTGTTAAACATTTTTTTTTTTTTTCAATTACCATTGGTAACCCATTTATTTCCCCGTAAATAAGTATGTTATGGGTCGGGGTTTACCCATCGCACACTGTACAGTTTTTACATATTATTTACAATTCTCTCATACAGTGGGCAACTAATCAATGATCAAGGTTACTTATGGTAGCTGAATCTTTGAAAAAAAGAAATTGAATCTACTCTCTCCATCAATCAAGGTCACTATTCTTTATAAATTTGGAATAGATATCCAATACATGTATTACACGATCAATTTTTGTCAGGGTTAATAGTTTAGATTCACATTTTATATTGCAAAAGTAGCATTATTAACACTTCGTAGAATATTACAATATGGGTTCCATTCTTTTTCAAACATTTCTAGGTTTTCATTGTTTATTGCAAGACTTTCTAGTACTTTATATGTTCTTTTAAGTTTATTTTTTAAATGTATTATTGATAATGGGGCCTCAACATATTTTGTGTTAAAGATATAACATTTTGTTTCTAATAATATGTATAATTGTACTGATGTTAGTTCATTTCCTATATTAAACAAGAAAGTTTCTTCGGAAATTTCGAAAGGATTTTCGTGAAATAACCAAGTTTTTAACTCGTTTAAAATAGATTGTGTCTTGGGGCATGACCAAAGCATATGCGTTATAGTTTCCTCTTGTGAGCAGTAGAGACAAAGTGGACTATCTTTTATTTTTATTTTATGTAAGAAGTGTCTATTTGATAAAATTCTGTGATTTATTCTTATCTGAAACCATTGTAATGTAGTATTTATTGGTTTTTGAAATGGGAATTTGTAGATATTTTCCCAAATTTCCTCACTAAAATTATATTGTAAATTCCATTTTATTTGCGCTGTTGGAAAACTTTTGTTTACGTTAAGAACCACATACATATCTTTTGAGCCTTTTTTGTGTTTTAAAAGTAATTGTATATTAGCTGGCATTATTGGGTACTGTAGTTTTGATGTTATTCAAGAATATTATTCTTGTTCAAGTATACTTGGATTGCTTTCTTTATTCCATGGTATTGAAGAAAATTCATTTTGATATTGTATTGTATTGGTTATTCTTTGTCCAGATTAGAGGTTTAATTACCATCTTAATATAAGACAAACGAGAGATAACAGACGCTATTATACGATTAATTGTTATTGAAAATAGTGTAAAAATAGTTAATGTATTCTTCTTTTAGCAAACTGTATATTTTGACAGATTTCGATCAAACATTTTCAAAACATCTGAATAATTAATGCTGTAAATGACCCAGTTAACGGAGATAACATCTTTAGCTTATTGCAATGAAACACAAATAAAATATCCTCTTACTAAAGTAACATTTGGCGAAGAGTCTGCAAACAATTCCTAAATTAAGGACACATAAGAAGTTCAAAAGTGAAGTAAAAAAACCCAAACAGTTTACAGTGTAGACCTGTAGAAATATGAGCGATCACTTTCTTGCGCAATTTAGCTGTGGTATCTTACATCTAAGTATCGAGACTGAACGATATATGGGAGAAAGACCTGAGCAAAGACTTTATAAAATGACAATGACAATGACAATGACAAATATTTTATTGAAAGTAATTCAGCCACCGGCCCATAGTACGAAGCATTATATTTATCAAATAGTATATAGCTGAGAATGATGTGCCAATCAAACTCTGTAGAAGACGAAACTCATTTGTTGATAAACAGTGATTTTTATTTAGACATTCGAAATGATATATTCTTCGATAAGTTAAATGACCTCATTTTTAATGAAGTAAGTGATCACGAAACACTGGCATTTCTGATCATTACTCATCCCCGTAAATGTACGAAATGTATTGTCAAGAGCTATATAAGCAGGAGGTTATATGGTAAATAAATTACCTTGGGAGTAATCCCTATTTACCCCCGTAGATTGACTACCTTGATGCATTAGGAACATAGAACATATTTATTGATATTGATTATAAACATACATACAATGTTTCGAACCAAACACAATAAATTATCAAATCAAAATACCAGAAAAAAACCAAAACAACAAAAATCAAACAAACAGATAAAACAATACAAGATCTTCAATCAAATCAAATTATGTAGAAACATGTTTGATTGGGTCAAGCATTACTATAAAGATACTCATTTCGTTCTTTATAACATTTATGAATATAAATACATAGATTTAATACTTTATCTTTCTTTGCAGAATTAAACAAGCTTAACAATTTATATACACTTGGGTTTTTCCAATATTTCTTATTGATATATTTTTGCCAGTTAAGAAGATGTATATTACATACCAAAATAAAGTGAAATTAGGGAAGATCGTGTTTTAGTACACAGTTAGACGTACTGTATGAAAGTAGACATTGCATTGTGATTGCGATGTCTCATTCCACACACTGTTTTCAAATTATTGTATAATTGCAAATTATTCATATTATGTGACTTTATGCGTTAATATTATGTATATTTTGTATGTGGACTTACAGGCCAAGTTAGCCGGGTGTGGTAACTTTGTATAACATTTGTTATTCATGTATGCCATAATTTTCTTATCTTATCTTATAACATATTTTCAACATGTTTCTTGTCGACACCGTATATTTGTGTGTGATTATATTTAGACATGGCAGATAATTACATTTATTATACCTCACGTTACTTTGTAATGTTAAATTCTCATATACTCATCATGTGCAATTTCTTACTGTCTCATGCTAATAGTACGTTTTTGACCGGTAAACAATATACTGTTACATGGCACGCGCGTTAAAATGTTGGTTATGCACGTACATGAGTTCATTTCAAACAATAACGTCACCTTTTAGACGCGCGTGCCATGTAACAGTATACTGTTAACCGGTATAAGTAAGTAAGTAAGTAAATCATTTATTTCAGTGACATGTGTACAAATGAATTCAATACATATATACAAAAACATATAAATAAATACACCCGGCCCGACGGACCAATATTAGTCACTATTAATATACATTATAATATGGCAAGCGAAACTACGATTTAACGATTAAAGTGTTATAGATATAGGATGTGAGTAAAGATTAAATAAATAGTATCATTAATAAATTTGATTAATGAAAGTATGAAAATCACATGAATATATAAATAAATACAGTTGCATAATGAAAATGTTGATTCTTATTTATAAAGTTCTTTTCTTCTTTTTATGAATGCAGATAATACATATTTTGCCGTTTTTCTTGGGTGATTACATATCAAAGTGCATAGTTTTTCTTTTGGTGATAATTTAATCCACTCATCTGAGTCTAATATTTCATCAAAATAGTAATGACGCTCATTATCATAAAATGAACAATGTAACAAAAAAAGTGTTTCTTCTTCTGGCACTCGAAAATCACAAAAGGTGCATAGTCTTTCCTCGGGTTTTTCACATACAAAACGACCTGTTTCTAATCGTAAAGGTAATACACCACATCGAAATTGGGCAATGATAGATCTCTCAGAACGATTTAAATTAAGTTTGATATGTTCTTCCGTGTGATATGCTGTCTTAAATTGTACATAAGTTCGAAGTTTTGGTGTATTTGAAACTTTATTTGGCCAGGCATCTGCATAGTACTGTAATAGCTTAGATTTCACCATTTCTAAGTTTGCTATGATTTTATTGTTGTATGTGTCAATTATATCTATTGTGTTAAAAACAGACTTAATCTCCGAGCACCAATTTACACACTGATTAGAATTTTCATAGTCATAATTAAACACATGTTTAGTTAGTCTACTATTGTTAAAAAGTAGTAATCTGTTCCACATACGAATCATATTGAACCAACGTCTTTGTGTGCATGGTAGCCAGCCGATATCACCGTTAATAGCCACCGTCGGCGTAAATCTATGTACGCCTAAGAAGTAGCGGATTGCTCTATTTTGTACCGAATCTAACTCGGACTGTTCCTTAAATCCCCAAACAGACGAACTATAATCTAAAATAGGAACAACACAGGCGTTATATAGTTTTTCATATGTATTGAAGCCAAATTCCTTTAGATTATGTATTTTAGAAATGATATCTCCAAGTGCTCGTCCCGCTCCAGACGCTAAAGCGTTAGCTGTGATTTTAAAGTTTTTCTTTTCGTGAAATATGACACCTAAATATTTGTAGGATTCAACAGTCTCTATAATGTTTTCGCCTACTTTAAAAATAAACTCACTTCGTCGTTGTCGCTGTGTCGCTGTGTTCTAAAATGTACTGACGTATATTCATATGTGTGTGTTACATTGTAGTAGATCTACCCATGTTCACCTCACCTACATACATTGAATAAACGTGTAAATTTGTTCGGTATAATAAAACAAATATTGCATGGCTTCCAGTGTGACAGTACATATTGTCAACATTCAGGTAAATACTGTTAACCTCAGCTTCGCCTAGGGTAACAGTATTGTCCTCATGTTGACAATATGTACTGTCACACTGGAAGCCATGCAATATTTATATAATCCGTACAAGCTCATAACTTACTTGATTTTAGAACAAAGTATTTCATCCCAGTATCTTCTACAAGAGTGTCTGTATCGAAGTAAGTTGATTTGCATCCCACGCATCTCCCGGATTCTTTGTTGGAAAACACACTTATGCAAGATGTATCTTTGATGCATTCCCATATACATCGATTGTTTCCCATATTCATCGGTAATGCATCATTGAAAACCACTTCGGTGTCGGAACAAACGTGATTATCATTAGAGCTATTTCTCGCAAATTCTTGGTATGATATAGCTGTGCCGGAAATTATTATACACAGAAGAGTCACGACAAATATGTAGAATATTTCAAGCGTAGACATCGTTATCTCTTTATAAGTCCTTGTATATAATTAGAAAACACACCGAGTAATATTTGTCCACTAGTTCTACCTGTTTAATCCGTTCCCATATACATACGCATTCGAGCAGCTTTCATAAACAGTATGGCACAGATATACAGTGTTTGTTTGCCCTAGTGTCTAAATTCTTTACATCTATTCAGTAAATATAATTATTTTTTCTTTTTTTTTTATCTCATTTGTTGTACAAATATTTGACAAGTGATAAACTGCAGATTTTTTGTTTGCTCTAAAGTGTTTAATGATATATCAATAAAAGCAATTATTGAACCGCCTTGTTCAAAAATTCTTCAAACAACTGAATTATAGTTAACAATTCATATTTCATACAGTCTGTATGCACATATCATCGAATAACTCGATCATGAAATATAATACGCCACGACAATTCACTGTTCATTATCTGTAAATTTATCTCGTTGACGAAATAAATGTAAAACAAATAATGACATTGGTAAAATGCAAATACTATATGGATCTTTGAATGTACAAGAATATTAACAGTCACAATAGTCTTGTTTATATATATAGTAATGATTAGTGCACGGGCGCCGGCATCTTATAGTCTAGGTTTTCAGTCAAAATTAAATAACTTAAGTAACAAACTATTTCTTCCCTTTTTAAATCTTTAAAATAAAACGGTGCATTTAAAAGCGTTAAAAGAGCATTTGATTCCAAAGACATGACACAAAGCTTTAGAACATGTTTGTCAATTAAACCAATAGACATATGATATGTATGTGTTTATTTAACAGTAATTATTGAATGTCAATTCACTGTGCTTCTAGTGATTGTCAAACAGCCAAATATACTAGCTAAACCAATTAAACAGAGAATCGTCTAACAAATATTATGGAGATCAAGTTTATAAATCAATTTCGAAATCAATTGACGCACGTGGTGCACATTATTCCTGAGTGGAATCCTCAATAGATACTAGGCTGTCAATTACATTCGAGTAGTGGCAGGCGATTAGGGGCTTTGTTGAATATGCGTACTGTAAATACGTTTCACATGCTAACATTTTATTAAATTAAACCCTTAAATGCAGTAAAAAATGTATAATATGGGCAACATTACCTGAAACAAACGGCCTCAATGACTGAATGTCCAGCTGGTAGTTAACCCATCCCCACATACACAACAATTGTAGCAGACGACTTTGAAACATGGAAACTCTGTATTAATAAAAGTAAAGTTACTGAACCAGTTGGAAATAGTGTGGCAAAAGGAGAAATTGCTCATTATGTTCAATTTCTTCTTTTGCCAAACTGCTTTCAAATGACACCTGCTATAGCTGCACCAGAAAACGTCTTTGAGTAAGTATAGTGTTTATTATTGTGACATGTGTTAACCCTTTATAATCTACATACATAATTGAACAATAATCTTTTGATAACGTACATACTTTCCATGGAGCTAAAAGTCACCAGAGAATATTTTTTTCAATATATGTATCATACAAATAAACACTAACTACACAAAAGATCATGATCGGACGTTCCATTATTCTTATAAATTGATCTTAAAAATGTTTTAATAATTAATAAAATGTTGAATTGTTTAACCCTGTCCTATATCATTATCTGACAACTATGAAAAGATCATATGGACAAATATGGAAATTATGAAATTATAAATGACGATTTTATAGAAAACGATATAAAATAATTGTTGGAAAAGGTAAAACAAGATGTATATGTGAAGCCTTTGTGCTCTTATCCGTTTCAACTTCAGGCATTAAAATAGTTTCGAGCACTTTGAAAAGGACAGTCTCATATTGCTGGCCACATCTTTCTGACAACGAACACTATTTAAATTATTGAACAGCACATATTGTATTTTACAATATGCCTTTGTGTATGTAAAATTGAGTGATGAACTGCGAATGTCAATCTTAGCGTCAATCATGCTACGTTGATACTGCTTTATAAAAGTATCAATAATTGGCGACCGATTTAAAGCCAGATCAGACTGCACATATGCGCTGGTTGATCTGGATCTACAATTGTCACAAATGCCCCAAGGTTGGTTTACGCACGGGGCTGCTTCTATAAACTTGTAAAATTGAAAATTATGCAAGCATACATTTTACTTGATTAGTATACAAAGTAACATATTACAGAGGCATAAACGATTGTGCTATTTCTTCAGAATATCCGGATGTGTGACATGTTGACACATCATGTTGTGCAACTTGATTTAATCATTTTGATATTTAAAATAAAACTAAGGTGCCATTGAATAATATGTATAACAAGATGCCATTTAATAAAATGTAAACCTAGATGCCATTTAATAGAATGTAAACCTAGATGCCATTTGATAAAATGTAAACCTAGATGCCATTTAATAATATGTAAACCTAGATATCATTGAATAAAATGTTAACCTATATGTCATTTAATAATATGTAAACCTAGATACCATTGAAAATGAAATGTAAACCTAGATGCCATTTAATTAATTTAAACTTAGATGCCATTTAATAAAATGTAAACATATAGATGTCATTGAATAATAAGCAAACATAGATGCCATTAAATAAAATGTGAACCTAGATATCATTGTAAAACATATACATGTGAACCGTAATGCCATTGAATAATATGTAAACCTAGATGCCATTGATTTATATGTAAACCTAAATGCCATTTAAAACAATGTAAACCTAGATGCCATTTAATTCAATGTAAACATAGACGCCATTTAATAAAATGTAAACTAGATGCCATTTAATAAAATTCTAAACCTAGATGCCATTTAATACGAAGTCTTTTTTTCGTTCATAGGTAACTGGTGCTAGATTTTTTTTTCAATAGCCCATGAAGCTTTCTGAAATGAAACTGGCTAATATCATGGGAGTCGCCATTTTGGAAATGTATAAAATGAGACGAAAAACGCGAATTGAAAATTATTGTCGTCTTTTTAATCATTGTTTTTTAAATCTCTGTTTTCGTGTGAATTAACATGTGTACGAAAAAGTTAAAAAAAAAAGTGGAACTGTGAACGAAATATGTTTCCCGTTTTGATTTCTTTTTGTTTGTTTGTATTTCTTTTATCTTTTAAAGCTTCCTTTTCCCATCATATAAATGTATAGCTTTAGTAACACGTGTAAAACTTTAAAACCTTTTTAAGTTCGACCCCCTGGTGCAGCGGTCATGGTTTATTGATTCATACTATTAACCTTATATACTAACATAGATTTACTAAAACACATTTACTGTAAGGTATGAGGGAGGATGGCCACGACCTTCACATATCTATGCACGTGGCCAATAAAGTTATATATTTAAAAAAAAAAAGGTTTTCCGTTCGTCAAAATAGACGACAGCAAACCAAGAGAGGCCAGTAAATTAAATGTGCATCAGGTACTGATGGAAATAAAAAGATAAAAATTGCATTTTCTCTTACAATATTTGTTAACTAGCACGAGGAGTGACTTTAAACACAGAGGTTCTGCTCTGTATATATACAATTGAAATACAATGTCATTAACCGATTGACAACGGCATTGATTACTTATAGTATCCCCTACCTCAACTTAGTTAGTACGGGCGTAACTGTTTCGCTAGTCCTTTCGTGCGTTCCGTTGGGAACAGCTTTTCTAAATTACTTGCGCTTACTTCCATAGTGATTGAATTGATAACGTTCATCGACGTTGATAGACTAAATTGTTTCAAAATCTTCAAATGTTAAATGCACTTTAACACGTATGGTATCTCAAACACAAAGCGTTCTCGTATGTAGACATCAACACTTTATTATTAGACATTCACAAGTACAGTGTTTTCTTTCGATATCATTTTATGGATACATTTAGTATATATAAAATTTCTGTACATTTTATGATAGTGATATAAATGTGTCCATGGTCATTTCCTTTCTAGGAAAGTTAATCAGAGATCCAGATAAGAAGGGTTAAACAGCTCTTTTTCCCACAGTATATCTCTAATTATCCCACCAAAACCTTTGATGTGGGTACTCAAAAGAATCGTCTCAATGAGACGATTCTTTTGAGTACCCACATCACAGGGTTATATTGTCTAATAAAGATTTTAGAACATGGAAAAAATACCTTATTTAGAGCTCTAGGAAACATCACGAAACACACTTATTCAACTCGCATAGACACAAGCTGTCTTTCTTATATACCAACAATAATTTATAAATTTATAAATTATAATCTACGATTGCATCTACCTACCATTCTCAAGCTTATTTTTCTTTCTCACTTACCATCCCCCCATCATCTGTATTTTAGGATGAATTTCATGTTTTTTCTTTTGCAAACGTTATGAAAATTTCAGAAAAATTTATATAGGTGATTTAAGATTAAAACAGCCGACTCATTCATTAGATTCATGTCATGTTGCGACAGATCAAATTTATTCAAAATATGTAAATTAGTGCACAAAATATTGAATAAGAAATGAAGATTCTAACCTTAGCATTTAGCATCCATATATTCTGATCTTTATCTGTACTAGTTGGTTGCTATTCAATTTATATTTATGATAAATAACAACTACAGGAAAGTAATCTACAAATATGTGTATTGTGTTGGGGGTAAACCTATACATGTATTGTTTATATTATATTTGAAATCTTAAACTTTGAAAACATCTAGACAAAATAACATTTTTTATGCACTATAAATAAAAATAGCATACTTATGAGCCAAATTCTCCATGTTTTACAATGTCCGTTAGCTTCTAACGCCCGTTTAGTCTGTTAATAAAAATATGTCTTATCTATGGTATATATTTTGTAACATAACAACTAGAGGTAAAAAAAAAAAAATTGTATTTTGTGGGGCAAAACTATATATGTATTGTTTATATTATGGGCCGGTGGCCTAAATATTTAAAACAATATTTGTATCTTTAAAATCTTTGAAATCTTTGAAAGACTTTTGAAAAGGTTTTGATTTTTGTTATGGCAAATGTTCACTTGAAGAATTAAACCGTCGTATAACTGTAACAAACGTATTGAAAGCTCCACAGTCTTTAAACATGAGCAACTTTGAATAAATCATTAATTAAAAGTAATGACGTTTTAGCTTCTCAAGTATGCGATTTATTTTAATGCTATTTCAGACTTGGGTTATTTTGCGGACAACCATATAGCTTAGCAGAATATGTAATACTTCAAGGATTAAAGGGACTGAATCCCATATGAGAAAAAAGCGAAAAAAAAAAGAAGAAAATTGTTAAAAATTGCTATTACCTTGATGTTTTTGCATGTAAGGCATTGATACTTGCTGACTGATGTACTGCAATATATGCACACTATGCATATTGCGGAGATTTTTCGTTATTTTGCATTGTAAAATCTACTGGGTTAGTAACCCAGTAAATCTAGAAATATCACTGTATATTTATCACGTGATCACTAAAACCGAATTGATAATCTCCTTCGCAGAGTTGTCGTTCCTTACACTCGCGCATACATGAATGTAATGAGTCGATATTGTTAGAGAATGCCGAATTGAATTCACAAATTCAAATGAGCAAGAGGAAATTCCACGGTATTTTTACACGGAGCGGACGTTTTTTTTAACTGCTTATTTCCTATGAAATAATAAAAACTTTTACGACCTTCTACAACATTCCGTTACATATATATCGACGTATTGTGGATTAATTACAATAAGTATAACATATAATGATTTTGGAACATTATGGTGTTCAGTCCCTTTAACATGAAATACATGGTTTATATAGAAATATGATATACTAGCTAAGAGGCGTGGCTTTCAGTGGATATACTGTCATTCATGAGTTAATTAGTTAAAACAGTATACACAGCACTCTCCCCTTTCAAATTTTAAGTCATCAATTCAAATTCAATTTTGAAATCGCATTCATAATAACACCTGCGGGAAGTATGCACATACTGCTTTAATTTGTTCAGTTTGTGAATGACACATAGAGAAAGTTTGCACATACTGCTTTAATTTGTGACTCGAGTGATCAAGTCATGTTTACAGTGTAGAAATACATTTTATTTTGTATTCATGTAATTCATATATTTTAACATAACATTTCTTTCGAGTTCTTTGTTTTGGGTAAGTGATGTCGAGTTCAGTCTATTTTACGGCTGTTTTGCAAAAACAAGTTACTACATTTTGAGTTTTAAGACAAGAACTATATCGCGGTTGAAAATGTACAACATGGGTATAAGCTGGCAACAGTCCATTCATTTTTAAAACATTTTCCATAGAAAATCCACTTTCATTGACATTATATACGATATGCAACTACCAAGACATCTCTCTGAACCCGAGATGATGTTCAGAAACGGAGAGCTGCTATAGGAAGATAGATGTGAAGTATTTGAATGCCGATTATTGTAATCAAAGCACTGAAAGTGCTAACAGTCTGGTGGCTGCAGGAAGGTTGGAGAAGAAGGGAAAATTTGAAAGTAAATAACAATTTCAGCTAATATTTATGTATTTATTGTTAAGAAGTTGAAAGATCATATCAAAAATAAAAAATATTATGAAACTGGCAGTTGGTAAACAGAAGGACCTTGTCGGCTCTATTTCACGTTCCCCTGAGTGCAAGAGCTCACAAGTATATAAATAAAAGGAAAAGTAGTTTCTATGTGTTTTACAAATTGCAAACTTGGTGGAAGTTCGGAGGGGTTCAGTCAAAGAACAGTTCATAGAAACTATTTTGCAATCCGGCTGGGCCGTAGTCTCTGACAAAAATAATTTAATAGTTCATCTTTTTGTCGCCAACGCAACAAGTTGTGCACTGAATGGAGTTATGTGAACAGCTGTAAAAGTGGAACCATGTAAGGAACATCCATGTCAAGTTTGCAGCCAGTGGTTTTTAGGAGAGCTACGGACAGCGAGTGCGTCCAATAGATCATCTAGTGACTTTGGCTCAGGTGATCTAAAAAAAATCTAAGGTTACAGGATCACAAACAAACTAGTATATTGAATACATAATTTCTTGTTTAAGGATGACCACAGATGTGGTCGAAACTGATAAGTGTAATTTAGCGTTGTATTGGGTAAACAAGAAAATATGTATGCAATTGGATCCAGCAATTAACATAGTGAACACGTTAAAAAACATTACTATTACTTACAACTAGTTACAGAACAAGGTGAATGAATGAAAAATAAGAAGTTTCACAAAGAGCAATATGCTGCACTCCACAAGTATGTGTTACTCCTACACATTGAAATCATTAATTCATAATGTATACGTTATGGATTGATTGAGTCCACTTTTACGGACAGAGTGGAAAATAGTGGAGTAAGAGTTCAGAAGGATAAGAGCATTCCGAACCCTTATTAGACCATTTTTAATAGCGTGCTGGTTATGCATTGAATACAATCAACTATTGGCATACATTTGAAAGGAGACTATCCAAGGAACAGTACCGATATATGGAAACAGCCCTGACATCCATGTTTTAGTGAATCCCAACAGATTAAGCAAACTGTGAAAATGTTTCAGAACTGGGTCAGTAGTTTCTGACAAGAACAGTTTTCCCTGTTTGTTGCCATGGCAGATCTGTATTGCATGGACATACTTTGGAAAACCTATATGAACGGGACCATGCAAGGAACATCATTGTTGTTTGGAGCCAAAAGTTAAATTTGACAATGACAGATTATGTTCATAATATATCACATTGAGCCGTCATGTCCAGGTGATCTGAAAAGGTGCATATATAAAAAAGAAACAAGCAATACACCCTGGGTACCGTATATACTAGATTCATGGAAATATCATGCAACTGTGACCACTAAAGAAAGGGAAAAACATTGTTTTAAATTCCTATGTGTTTCTTCATTATCTAAAAAATAAAGCAATACCCCTGCGGAATTATTAATGAGATCAACAATCAACAGAAATCAATATATCACAGGACAAATTATCTCTGCACATATCTCTCAGACAGGATTATCCAAAAATGTATTTTTTTGCTAATGTAACAATACAGACTCTTTCATTTACAACTATTTACAGCACAGTGTGAATGGATAAATATTAAAAGGTGCATTACTACGAGAAAGTGATAGTAACCCTTTGCTCCATTATACTGCATTCCCCTGCAGCCAGTGAAAGCAAGCATTTGCATACAGTGTCGGAAGAGTTTAGACTGCTCGTAATGCCTACTGTATTGGGTACAGGAAAATGCGCTGTTATGGAGCTAAGGGTTAGACAAATCCACTCATGACTTCTTTGTTTACCATTTATATTTCGTCGCAAATTTCCGGGAATAATCGCAAACTAATTTTTTGGTTTGTAAAATATGTTATAGAATAAAAGAAATGCAAAATGCAAAACATAATGGTAAAATCAGGCATGATGATTTCACAATGGCAAATTACTTCATTTAAACTGAATTGGACAATCTCCGTAAATACTCGTACATAGTCGTACTTTTCCGTTCGACTTCGCGAATTCCATATTTGACTTCTCGTATAATTAATTTCTAAGCATTTGTTAAACTTATATTGGAGTACACACGCCTTAAGTCTTTCACTGATCTTCCAACAACATTGCAACGATCTTTTTTGGGTGACTTTAACCTTTAAAATATAGTTTTGTTGAATCCATGATGAACTATTTTTCTCGCGCAATCTCACCCTAAAATGCTTTGAAGGGTGTTAAAAGCAATTGGCAGGCTGCCAACTCCAACAAATGTTATTAATACTATGACCAGAGGCTAAAGCACCAGGACAAAAAAACATTAATCTAGATTCCAGTCTCAAAACGATGAGTGTCTTCGGATTTCGCCTACTATAACAATTGGTTATAACGAGCCCCTTGCTCAAAACGAAGACTTTTAACTATAATCGACCGGAGACCTAATGAGTACTTAACAATCAACATAATTGTTAGTGCTTTGAGAAGAAGAAAAGAAAGAAGAGAAAAAACATTTCGTCGCATTATAATAAATCCAGCCGTCCCACGTGAAAACCCACAGTGTGGACTATGTGTAAAGTATCGACCGAGATCAGTCTAAGCATGCCGCGCAGGTTAACCCGGACAGACACTTTTCACCTCATGTGGATCTCCTGTTTCAGGAATCATTACTGTATACCTATATCCCCCTGGGACGGAATGTGTCGGCCCGGATTAGCCTGTGCGGACTTCGCAGGTTGATCTGGGTCGTTATATCATGCAGAGTCCATAATGGTGGTCCTATATGCTCGCGATCGTAGAGGACGGTTCATACTGAGCTCAGTCTTCTATGCCAAGTGAACGTAATCACCCGAATAAGATTAATTGTCTTTTTCCATTTGTGGATATTAGCAAGTCAGTTTTTGCTATTGCATTATTAAAATCTTGAGAGAAAGGCCATTATAATGGTTATTACATTTTTGTCTTATCAATACAGCTGATCTCAGGAAAAACAACTGACTAATTGATCCTTATTCTTCTATCCGTTGCCGGGTACATAAATCGTTTAATCCTTTTGCAATGGAGACTTTTGAAAACATTTTAGTGCAACGAGAAATTGATCTAACTTTCTGTTTACGATTGCATAATTTTCTTGGTGAGACAGAATATACTGCACGCATGGTCGTTTTGGTCAAAGACTTCATTTGAGCAAATGTTACAAGGATAACGGGTAACGAAAAACAATAAATCTTTGATGATTTTTAAAAGGTTGTTAAAGTCCCATTGGACCCTGTCAGCTTATACCTTTTAAAATTACAAACGTATCAGGTTACGTATGAACAATCAGAGTTCTAGATATTGGGTCTGTGCCATGGTATAAGATCATATACCCTCTCAATGCTGATGTTTTGTATTTCGAAGAGACTACAGCCAATTTTATGAATATCAAGATAAAACAATGATGAATTGAGCAGTCAAAAGTTTACAGTCTTAATGCGCCGGCTGGCTTGACAAAATACTGTTGGCACATTCTTAAAATATGTTATAGCACATGAGGGTTAACAATGAGGTTTTTGTTGATAATAAACGAGAACATATGTGGAACAGACAAGTGTATTGCGGTCTATCTAATCACCTTGACAACTGTGGCAAAACATGTTTGCTCTACTGAAATAGCGAACATTTATTTCAGAGAATAACATCAGGTGGTGGGCATCAAGAAACAAGAGGGCCAAGATGGCCCTAAATCGATCACCTAATTGATAGTAAATTAGTAGCAAATATTTAACTGCAAATATCTGGAACATTTTATCAGGGAGTGCAAATGAAACTGAAAGGAGTGGACACTTCTCAAGAAACAGCTTATCAGTAAAGGCCATTTATATCTTGAAATATAACAAGAACTTTAATAAGAATGGAATTGTAAAGATTTTGTCATTTTGCACCTTTCCTGATGCCGCCTTGCTGCCCTGTTTTCCAACGAAATCAATATGGCTTCAACAGTTTATTTAGAGGGTCACTTAAGGAACATTTCTACCAAATTATCTTGCAATCGCACAAGTAGATTATGGAGGAAAAGGATTTTAAAATTTGGGTATTTTTCTCACTTTCTGATGCCGCAGCAACCAAAGTTCTCAATGGAATTTAAATCTTTGAACAATTTTGAAAGAGGACCACCAAAGGAACATTCTTGTGATGTTTTGTGGAAATTGGTCTATTGGAATGGTAGGAGTTGGTTGTCATTTGTAGCTAAAAGTTCAATTTACCCTTTTTGTGATGACGCCTGGTTGATATGATTGTGTAACCAATCAAAACGGCTTAACAAAATTAAATAGAGGATCATTACAGTAAGATTCGTATTATATTTTCTTAAAATCATACAAACACTTTCATAAAAATGGAATTTTCAAATTTTGTCATTTTGCCCCTTTTCTGATGCCGCCTGACTGTCATGTTTTTCGACCAATCAGTATGGCTTGAACAAGTTTTATAGAGGGTCATCCAAGGAACATTTCTACCAAATTATATTTGAATCTGAAAGGCAGATTCGGAGGAGAATTTTTTTAAAGTTTGGACATTTTGTCCCCTTTCTGATGCCGCAGCAACCAAAGTTCTCATTGGAATTTTAATCTTTGAACAATTTGAAAGAGGACCACCAAAGGAACATTCCTGTGATGTTTTGTGGTAATTGCTCTATTGGAATGGTAGGAGATGGTTGTCATTTGTAGCTAAAAGTTCAATTTACCCATTTTGCGATGACGCCTGGTTGCTATGATTGTGTAACCAATCAAAACGGCTTAAACACATTAAATAGAGGATCATTACAGTAAGATTCGTATTATATTTTCTTAAAATCAAACAAGCATTTGCATAAAAATGGAATTTTCAAATTTTGTCATTTTGCCCCTTTTTTGATGCCGCCTGACTGCCATGCCATGTTTTTCGACCAATCAGTATGGCTTGAACTTGAATTTTTATAGAGGGTCACCCAATGATCATTTCTACCAAATTATATTTGAATCTGACAGGCAGATTCGGAGGAGAAGATTTTTAAAGTTTGGACCTTTTGCCCCCTTTCTGATGCCGCAGCAACCAAAGTTCTCAATGGAATTTAAATCTTTAAACAACTTTGAAAGAAGCCAACCAGAGGAACAGTCCTGTGATGTTTCACGGAAATTGTCTTTGGAGTTTGGGAGGAGATGATGTTAAAAGCTAAAAGTTAACGCCGGACGGACGACGGACGACGGACAAAAAGTGATCAGAATAGCTCACCTTGAGCCTTCGGCTCAGGTGATCTTAAAAGCTTCTCTCCTATGGCATTCCTTTTTACAGCTTCTAATATCACTAAGCAATTTTGATACACACATGTTTCTATATTTCATATTGTTTTTATTTTATATTTTATATATAGTTTTCTTGTTTATTTGTAAAAAGACCATACGCTTTGTAAAGTTTGAGTCAGTAAAATGCATTCTCATATATTCTGATTCATAAACATTTTTTTCACATGCCCTCTTCGACGTTATCATACAAAATCTCAGTTTTAAAATAATAGCCTGTACAGTAATGAGTCTCATTTATAATGCATAATTAACCTTTTTCCTGATATAGACGCTTTCTGACGCAAATGCCGTAGACGACTTTTGAAAACATTTTGACAAAAGAAGAAATTGCTCAAAACGATAATTTTCTCCTTTTGCTACAATGTTTTCAACTGTTTTTAGAAAATTTACCTTAATGTATAGAGATTTTCTATATGTGTGTACACATGTTTTCAAAGTTGTCTGCTACACATTTGTTGTATGTGGGAAATTGTTAAAGCGACGTAAGATAATAAAGTTGTACCAGCAGTTACCCTATTGTATGTATAGATTTTTGAATGGAAAAGGTATTCAGTGTCAGTTTAGATTTCTAAACCGTTGTTAACATTCGAAAACTTGTTTTTATCTCATTTAAGCAGTGTGTGAGGATTTTCTTATTCGTTATTAAAATAAAAAATGTAAACAAAGTACTTTTTCTGCATTATAAACGGTTATACATTTCTGACACTACTTTGAAAAGAAACAACAACAAACCCATTTATTAATTGATCTTCGTAATTAACAACAGAACATTTGAAATGGCAAACATTGGATATTTATTTATAGTTGCAATTGCGAGCAATTTAAAATATATTCAATGCGCAACACTGCATACATTTGAAAGAGACGGTTCCTTTGATGACAGTGTTTGTTTCGGACAGGAAGTTGTGATCAATGTAGCATTTTCGGCAACCATAGTAGGAAGTCGTTGTCCTTGGATGTGCAGTAAGACTACGTCATGTAAAAGCGTGTTCATCAACCTATCTTCTGGACAATGTATTGGATGCAATTCTACTTATTCTGGGACAGGAAATTTAATTCCGTCAATTGGAAACGTGTACTTTGCTTCGAAAACCAGTAAGATATTTTTTTATTTTAACACACATTTAATGTTATCACTAATACATGTACAATAGAGCATTCAAAGAAATGTTTTATATACAATTTTATTATCAATGAACCAATAAGGGACCGCTGTGAGTTCTCTATGGTACCAACAAACCACTTTTGGTCTCTGTTCCCTGAACTATGATGTCAATAATATTGATGTATCGGTTGTTTCTTTTAATCACAATCATAAATTGCTAAATTGTAAAAATTGTCTTCAGTTTTTATCACTGCGTATTTTATCAAACCCATTTATTTTGAGACGGTACTATTGCTCGGTGAGTGGACAAACACTTCCTGATGTTGGAGCAAAGCTACGAGTTTTGTTTTACCGGACGGTATATATGATATAGTATGTGATTATCTATGATTTTCGTTTTCTATTGGTACATATAATATTTATATATTATAATTGTTAATGTTTCTCTATGGTTTCTATACGCATGTTTAATTTCCATCAAGATTTCTCGCTTTCATTCTCATTTTCCAATTCAGAAATTTACGGCGAGACGTGTTCAACTGGTGATATTTGTATCGGTACTTATCAGATGTGCTTAAGTGACACATGTATCTGTCAGATTGGTTACAGCTATGACAAGAACACACAGACATGTGTCGAACGTAAGTTTATAGCAACATACTGTTATCTCAGTTGTTATATCTCTGCCGATTGTATTTTTAAAAGGCTAATTCGAAACAAAATTCTAATTCTAGCACATAAATAGCTTATGGCCAATAACGTGGGTCCGTTTCCTTTAATTCTCATAGATAGGATCCCGTGGCAATCGTTCATGTAACTTGCACGACGTGATAGATAAAACTGGCTGTTCTCTGGACTGAACATGGGTTTAATTATATGTACATAGGGCATAAACGTTTCTTGTTTCTGTAACTTTTCTTTCATATCTGTTTCAGTCCCGATGTGAGTGCCAAAATCAATCTACTCAGCTGTCTATTCAACAATTTGAAATGTTTCTACCCTATCTTTTAACCGTATCAAGTTTGACTACTATGTAATTTCAATCCGTGGGAGTTTATTTATTAGGCCATATGTTGGCCATTGACATATGTTCATAGCCCTGCATACGTATATGTGAAATACCGGTATAATAAGTTATTGATTTAGACACGTCTGCTACAATTGGAACACACACAGGTGCAGTGTGTTTGATTGTTAATTAAATCAATTGAAATAATATCATATCTACTTTGCAAGTGACAGTGTTTGAGTAAATTGGAATTCAATTCAGTTGATATTCATTTATAGTTCGTTCCAAGGACGAAAGTTCTTCTTCAAAACTACGATAATACCTAAATGCTTTTGTAACGAAATGAAAAGATCTCGAACAGACTTTCTAACCACACACACACCCTTACCTAATTCAAGACTAGGCGTAATTTTCTGACGTTCCCAATTCCAAAATCACCATTCTATCTTAAACGAGCTCTTTGAAAGAAAGCCACAGGGCATTAACAAACAATGTTCACCAGATCAACGTGCGTATCCACTCGGTTTAATTTGGACCGGCACTGTTTGCCAATAGGTAGCAAAATGTTTCAAGAAATTGTTAACAAGCAATTGGCTGACAATTGCATTGGTTCCCAGCCATATAATATATCTGTATCTACACCTATAATAGATGAAATTTATTTAAGAAATATGTTTCACGTTGTGTTAACCTTTAGCTTAAAGTTGCTGAACAATTTTTTTGAAATGTTGAAACTTCTTCTGCAAATATTGTTAATAGTGACAAAGTAAGTAATAAGTAGTTCAAAACTATTTTGGCAGTAAATGTTGAAAAAATGTCAATTGAAAGTCATGAAAATGTACACAATTTGGCTCACTGGGTATGTCTACCCAGTAAAAATGAAGTATAAACGATCAGTATTTAGATGTTTATGGTACTGGAAAGTGAAATTATTACTCTTATTTTATCCCAAAGCTATGATTCTAATAT
Source organism: Serripes groenlandicus (assembly GCA_031761405.1). Classification (NCBI taxonomy): domain Eukaryota; kingdom Metazoa; phylum Mollusca; class Bivalvia; order Cardiida; family Cardiidae; genus Serripes; species Serripes groenlandicus. Next base: position 9,702,596 of record JASEVX010000003.1, read on the forward strand.
TTCAAGACAACTTTTAAACAGTTTTAAAATATGAGTGTAACGTCTATTTTCTGGAGTTCAGCACCTTTAAAATATCACTAGCAATATGATCACGAAAGCAGAATACCTCAATGATAAATGATTGCGCATCTGAACTTTAAAACGGGATATATTCATCGATAAGCCACCGCATAGTTAAATTTATTTTCATTCTCACTGAAATGAATTTAGATTGTTGCGATTTACTTTGTTCTGTGTTGGTATAAAACAAAGGGGTAAATGTTTTCCAGTGACATTTTTATTTATAGTTCCCATTTTGTCTAATTCACAGTTAACCGGTTGATATTAAACATTTCATGTTAAATATTCCAAAGTTATTTCATAACATTAAAGGAACAGCGGACATGATAAATCTGGCGATTTCCTTTATTCCTACATCCAAATGTCCTATTATCATAAATTTTCTAAGTTTCGTTATTCTCATTAAAGACACATCTTGTAATTTCAGGATGTTCTGTGTACGGCACGACTTTTCAGAAGTATGGCAACTGGCGCCTGTTGGAATACAACAATTATACTGCGATCGACAGGTCCCTCTCCTATTGCAAAAATGCATGTATAACAAGGGGTTATTGTATGTCCTTTGAGTATTACAAAAGGCCTAATTGGTCCTCGTGTCATGTGTCGATGGCGACGCCGCTGTCTAACCCGGAAGCACTTGACGCCTCTCAAGGATCTGATCTATATATAAGAAATTGTGCCTAGTGTATCATAATTGTGTGCATCATTTATTTTATGGATGGGGGCACACATGAACATATCTGTTACTCCTATGTTTCATACTCTATCCAATCCGTCTTGAAATCATATCTCCGTTGGTGTCCTCCTGTTTGTTGAACTATCGAGGATCTACGAACTCGTAATTGGTAATACGATAAGTACAGGTAGTAAATACTCGATATATACGTTGAATAGGCTACGTCGATTAAATTAATTACGTAAAAACATGTAGTTTGATATGCAAAATAACCCTGATTTCGAATAATACACAGGCTGTCTTAACTATCTGTAAATTAGTATGGGAAGGGACTATCATTTGTAGATTCGAATTGCACAAAACTTTATGGCATGTTTGATTCCTGCGAAAGGTGAATACACGTGTATTATGTCCCTGTCACACTATTGCATATGAGAGAAACGTATTAGTCGCGTATGAAAATTCATGAATTAATTTTCATACGAACAAAAAACCTTGAAAATACAGAAACTGTTTGTATACTTACCGTATTGAACCTATGAGTAGCGTATCGCCAGCCTATGTCCAGCGTATCACCAGCGCTATCTGCGTATGGCTAGCGAATGAGTAGCGTATGAGCTGGGCATGTCCAACGTACTGCTATCACGTGACAAAGTGCCCAGATAAGTCCACGAAAAACTGTAGAAGATCTAGAAATGGGATCCTCTATATACACTTTATCAAAACTCTGGCAATACGCAGGGGATACGCTTGCTATATGCCAAGCATACGCTAGTTGTACGCGTTATACGTTATACGTTACTCAATCGTCAGGCATACGCCAAGATGTGTATAAACGTTGCGTCAGACATAAATTGGAAGTACGCTACTCATGCGCCATCAATACGCTAGCTGTACGGTACACCTTCATGCCAGCATATGTCAGCGTATATGACCAGCGTACTCGAACTATGAATAACGTACCTCTAGCGTAATTCGAGCGTTTTCAGCGTATGCTTTGCGGCTGCTTCGCGTATAAACCATACGTCCGAATACGCACATTTTTAGGCATGCTTAAACAAAAGATTCTGCCTCGCCGTATGCCAGCGTATGCCAATAAATGCAACCGTGCTTGAAACGTATAAAACCTATGCCTAACGTACCCCTAGCGTATGTCAGCGTTTACCAGCGTATGCGTGCTATTTTTCATACGCTGACATACGCTAGTACGATACACAATAGTGTGACAGCGCCATTCGAAGGGAATACCCCGGAATCCTATCGGTTTGAGGAAAATATTTATTTACAAAGGAGTACCTGCTTAATGATGACAAATAATAAAAGAGAAATGTTACTGATACCAGGTATTACCAGAACAGTGCATCCCAAATAAGTGTGGCAAGCTTAAACGATATTAAAATGTTAGGAAAGTTGCAAAAAACGTTGGAAAAAATCAATTTCAATTTAAAATCATGTTTTTTCTGTGCATGTATACGCAACCATAGTCCGATTGGTAGTAAAATATAGTGTATTATTCAAGAATACCCACGAATGCTTGCCTTTTAAAGCCGATTGCTTTGGGATCTCAAAACATATGATAATTGTTTAGAACAATTTTCGGTATGTTTACATTGTTTACCGTAGCAGCCGATAAAAAAAGTAAACAAAACTTGTTTTAATTCGGATCCTCCTCCAATGAAAAGGATGCCAGTGGTAGTAATAATAAAAGGAAAAGGGAAGGAAAGAGAATTAGGCGGTCAGACTTTGATAACTAGCTTTACACAGACTGTATGTGAAATGAAAGACACGTGCATGTGTGTTATTTGTAGCATACAATGACACAGTGACACATTTCAATTCTTATTTGTGTTTTAACCTTCAGAAAAAATATAAAAATCAGAAAAAGTACGGTAGTATTTGTGTTTTTACTGTTTATTTAAATATATATCCAAATATTCACTACAAATAGAAGATGTACAAAATAAATCTTTCTTGGCATATTGCATTGTTTTAATTTTCTAGCGACAGGTCCGGTTGGGATAGGGTCAGATCTAGTGCATTACAAAACTAACCGGACCACATGTCCAGTAATTAAAACAGATAATGTTGAACCCTGATGTTTGTGAATCGTGTCCAAGCAGATTTTTGATACCGACTCAAACAATGTTTTTCACAGATAGTCAAGTCCCAGTAATTAAATTTATACCAAAAGGAATCAAAACATTGAAATGGAATGTAAATATTGGTATATATAACACATAGACATGCCTTATATTATATAGGCTAAGGCATTAGCTATTCTATTAACAAATTATATGTATGTAGAATATATATTTACTCAATGAAATGAACTCGTCAGGCTGGCACAGAGGTTGTTAGCATGTTCGCTTAGCACGTCGTAGATCATGGCTCGACTCCCAGTCTATGCATTTGTGTTAGCTCACCTGCGCTCGAAGGGCTCAACGTGAGTTATTGTGCCCGTCCGTCGTGCGTCGTGTGTCGTGCGTCCGTCAACATCTTCTCCACAGTAACAAGTGGGTCAATTGGGTTGAATTTTCACAGAAAGCATCCTCTCAATGACCTCACCAGAAATCCTTCAAATTGTTGGAATCCATGCAGAATTCTGGTTTCCATGGCATCTAAACGGAAAAAATAAAAATATTCTCTAAAACTGGATGACCGATTATTAAATATTTTTTTTAGAAATGTTCTTTGTGTGATATCTATCAGATTCCATCAAATCATGTTGATTAGTCAACAAACATGGCCAACGGGGCTTTTTTTGCCCTATATGGCTACAGTGGAAACTTTATAATCCTTCCCCTCCGAAATTGCATGGCTGATTTTCAAACAATTTTGTAGAAATGTACCTTGGCTGACATTCTATCCGATTCCTTCAAAGCTATGTAGATTGGTAAGAAATCATGGCAACCAGGGGGAGGGCTGCTATGCCTTATATGTAAATATTGTTATTAACACTCTCGATATATTTTTCGGGTTCAAAATAGCTTTTAAAGGATATGTAATATCGTAATTTTGCAGAATTATCTAAATCTGAAAATCAAGTTTGAGTTTAACTATCTTTTATTTGCCCAATAAAAGATCAATGTCACAATTTGTAATGTCTGATTTCATATGCATATATGATAAACCGAGACTAACCAGGTTTATATCTTCATGATTTTTCCAATATTTAATAATTGCTATATTGTATGTAATACAAGTAAAGGGTAACTTCCAACTTCTCCGTATACTTCTGGTGATGGTGTTAGTTTCCGCACACCAAGAATTTGTTTTAAAACCTTTAAACGTACCTTTTCTACGTCGTCAGCTTTATCAAGACCCCATACATTAACCCAATACAACAAAATCGGTAAAATAAGTGAATTGAACAATTTCAATTTTTCGCCAACTTTTGAAGAGATTTACCCAAATGAAGAATACAACGCAAAAATAGATTTCATAGCTTGTTCAGATACCCTTTTTTGTGACATGTAGAACTTCCCATTGTAGGGCAATGTAACACCCACATATGTAAAATTTATTTGTGACTGTAGTTAATTTTATTCCGTTATAAACCATTTCAGGATCAATACTTTGGCGTCCATTGTTACATACCATAATAACGTGTTTTTTTCAGTATTTATTGTCAGCCCCATTTATTACAATAACTATGTAATGAATGCAATAAGGATTGTAAGCCTTTTTAAGTGAATGAAAACAGTACTGCGTCGGCAGCAAAAAGTAACAGAAATAACTTAATGTTGTTCCGAGTAAAATAATTGTTATTTCTTGTAATAAGGTTCTCATAGAAATCATTGATAAAAAGAATGAACAACAACGGTGAACTCGGCTCGCCTTGTTTGACTCCGCTCAAGCATTCGAAACAATCAATCTCTGTGTTATCTGATCTTACACATGCCTTGACATCTGTATATATAATGTTTTCCTTATTAACACTTTTAGAAGAAGCTCCCAGTTGTAATAACTTATAACACATACCATTTCGATAAACTGTATCGAATGCTTTACACAAATCGACAAAAGCACAATAAAGATTTTTCTTTCAAACATTCAGAACAGTAGATGATATGGTATTTAATAAAACTAGACAATCATTCATTCCTTTACCGCTTCGGAAACCAAACAAATACTCAGTCATAACATTATAAATTTCTTCCCAATCTCTAAGACGCTTTTCTAAGATAATCGATAACATTTTAGAGAAAATATTGGTTAGGGTTATCCCTCTGTAATTGTTAACCTCCGAATTATCTCCCTTTTTAAGTACTGGGACAATTACAGCCATATACCAGTTTGAGGGATATACACTGTGGTTATACATACAATTGAATAGTTCACATAGTACAGGCGATAGTGAGTCTTTACATTCTATAAACATTTCAGGTTTCAGTAAATTTTCGCCTTCGCTTTTCCCACATTTCAATTGCTCGTTTAACTTCATCAACAGTAAAATCACAATCTAACATTTCTATATATGTGATGCTCTGTTTTTTATTACGTAAATCGTTTGAATTGTATAAAGGATCGTATCAGTAATTGTTTTGTTTTTGATTATTAGAAGAAATGAAATACTCGTATATTACAATTATTGGTATAAGTGTGGTATAAGTAAGTTCAGTGCAACACTACAATGCTCGTAATGTTCATATAGTAGTGAGAACGAAAACACAACGTCCTGATTTCTATTCTTTTTTAAATTTGAGCTAGAATAGGACACACTATAAACTTTATTTGACAAGTACATAGTCAAGAATCTTATAATAAGTATACATTTTATACATTTGCCAAGGTCTCTTTCAATCACATAAACACTCACACACTCTCTCGCCCATACACATAAAGGATAATACCTATAAATAGTCAATATTTATTGTAACAATAACGCCCGATTAATGTTTAAAGAAAATGTAATAAATAGGATGATATTAACAAAAAAAAAAGTGAAAAAAAGTGAAATAAACGAATATAACTGATTAGTGGTTGAACTAAATATATACAAGCACTTAAGAAAACTCTCTCGTTTCCTGGTATTCTTTTTTTTTAGAATATCCTCCATCCTCCTGAATTTTGAATTTGAAAATGATTTACAACGATACAATGCATAAATACATTATTAGTTTTTGGCAAATCATTCTTGTTTATAGCAATATGTTTTCTTTTAAACATTGTACACACTTGTTTTCTAAAAGTAGAAATGGTTTTCAAATACTTGTTTAGAGTTTCTTTAACGTTTGAAGCCCAATTCATTTTCCCAATGTTGCAATCAGTTATGTCTGTAGGAAGACGTTTCGTAAACTAACGCTGTTACTTTTCAAAAGTTTAAACGAATATTTTACTATACTAACGAATCTAGTTATGTATATTGAAAACTTATCTGCAAACATAAATTAAGTATGTACATTCCAGCGATCTGTAGGTTCAATTCAATTCAATTCAATTCAATTCAATTCTTTATTGCCTCCATGTTTGGAGATATCGTAGGTTAAATTTTACACTACACAAATAAATTATACAATTTCAATAGAAAAAAAAAGAACAAATATATTAACATACAGACAAAAAAAAGAAAAGACAATTACTGACTACTATATAGGGTTATATATACAAGTTCGGTACTAATTTACATTAGTATTAAACTATCAATGCTTAACAGCAACCTCAAACATAGTGCGTTTAAGCCTGATGTTGAACAATACTGGTTGTCGTTCTGACACAGTTAAATTGGCGAATACAGCTGGACACAGCGACTCACAAAAGTGAACGTGAGCTGTAGAAACGTTCTGTTGATATTCGAATTGACGACTGGAGGTAGTGGGGCGCCCATGATGCGGATTACCCACTCAAAATGGTCTAGAGAATAAAGCTCGTTAACAAATTGAATATCAAACAGAGAAAGCATTTTCCGTTTGAGTTCAAAGCGTATCACTCTTGTGCAGCTGCATTCGTACAATAAATGAACTAATTCCTCTCTTGGCGAACTGTATTCTTCCATGCTGATTTAGTGGGCAGTGAACTATCCCGGAAATAATTGTTCAATATAAAATTTAAGTTGTATTTTGCTATTATCCTGCAGATATCCGGGATGAACCCAAGCTTGACAGAGCGTTGGTCATTTAAGTACATTAAATATTTACTAACAAATATTTCTTTTGTAATACAATATACAGGGAGACAAAGCAATTTATGTAGGAATATTAGTTTCCGCTTTTCGATTTCACTGTCTATCCTGTAAAGCCCAATCATTGACTCAGCTATATCCGATCGCGTTCTAACTGAAAGTCCTTGGATCTTCTTTGCAACGAAATGCTGAAAAATCGTTAAGTTATTATGATCATAATACTACTACTGAACAGAGGAACCAAACGCTGAACTCCAATTTCCGTATTGAGAAAACTTCTCAGCATGCTTTCAATAAATGAAATATAAAATCATTATTTGAGTTCAGCCCGATACCTGTATCGAATAAAATCAAGATTTGTAATTGTAAAAACGTCAGCCAATCTAATATCCTTTATTATAGTTTACCATCAACTATACAAATCCATATCCAACTTTTCTTCTATAGATTCTATTTAACAATAGAACTGAGTGACAACTAAAGTGATTGTGTTGCCTGCGAGTCCAGAGTCATGTACTCACAAACAATATAACTGAGTGATTAACAAAGATTGTGTAAGTCCCGACATTTGTAAGTTCACAAACAACAGAACCGAGTGACTACCAGTGATTGTGTTACCTGTGAGTCCCGAGTCATGTACTCACAAACAATAGAACTGAGTGACTAACAGTGATTTAGTTACCTGTGTGTCCCGAGTCATGTACTCACAAACAATAGAACTGAGTGACTACCAGTGATTTTGTTACCCGTGAGTCCCGAGTCATGTACTCACAAACAATATTCCTGATTGACTACCAGTGATTTAGTTACCTGTGAGTCCCGAGTCATGTACTCACAAACAATATTCCTGATTGACTACCAGTGACTTTGTCACCTGTGAGTCTCGACTCATGTACTGACAAGCAATAAAACTGAGTGACTACCAGTGATTGTATTACATGTAAGTCCCTATTCATGTTCTCACAATGTGTATAAGGGACTCATACTTAGAAAACAAACTTTTATTCCATTCAGATAGTCAGTTAATTATTCCTGAAGTCAGCCTAGATGACTTATAACTTGCAAATATACCATTGCCCTTACCAGAACATCAATGATGCTACTATTGAACAATTGAAGCAAATATCGAGGATAGGTATATAAACCATACTCCTTAATCAAACATACTAGGACGTCTGTCAAAGGGTTAGAGTCTTATTATTCAAATAGTAATTCCTTTGATCGGGCTTGGATATCAAGTCTGATTTCAGCATTAAAACACTGTACAAACAATACAAAGGAATATATTAACATAGCGGTTTGAATAGAAAACGATGACCTCTAACCATAATCGACCTGAGACCAAATAAGTACTTAACAATTAACATATTTGTATGTGCATTGACAAGAAGAATAGAAAGAAGAGAAAAAAGTTTTCGTTGCACTTTAATTAACTGAGCCGTCCCACGAGAAAACCAACATAGTTGACTATGCGTAAAGTATCTACCCGGATCAGTCTAAGCATGTCGCACAGGCTAACACGGCCAGACACTTATCTCTTCGTGTGGGTTTTCTGTTTCTGGAATCATTACTGTATACCTATTTCCCCCTGAGACGGAATGTTTCGGCCCGGATTAGCCTGCGTGGAATGTGTAGGCTAATATGGGTCGTTACAATATGCAGAGTCCATAATGTTGGTTTTATAGTGGATCGGCTCAAATGTTTCAGAGCGGGCCGGTTGATTGTGATCTACAGTGGTCGCAAAGTCCTATATATTCGCGTTCGTAGAGGACCCATCATACTGTTCTCAGTCTTCTATACAAAGGGAACGTAAACAACCTGAATATAATTAATTTTCTGTTTTTGATTTTTGGAACTTCTTTGTGTTTGCATTATCAAAATCTTGAGAGAAAAGCCATTAGAATGCTATTTACACTTTTTGCTATCAATACAGCTGATCTCAGGAAAAACAACCGACTAATTAATCCTTATTCTTCTATCCGTTACCTGGTACAGAAACCGTTCAATCCATTTGCAATTGATACTTTTGAAAAACAATTAGAGCAACGAGAAATTGATCTAACTTTCTGTTTACGATTGTCAAATTTTCCTGGAAAGACAGAATATACTGCACGCATGGACGGTTTGGTCCTAGACTTCATTTGAGCAAATGTTACAAGGATAACGGTTAACGAAAAACATTAAATGTTTGATGATTCTTAAAAGGTTGTTGAAGTCCCATTGGACCCCCTCGGCTAATACCTTCTAACTACAAACGTATCAGGTTACGTATGAACAATCAGAGTTGTATATATTGGGTCTGTGTCATGATATAAGATCATATAATATCCTCTTAATGTTGACTTT